>JARHVA010005400.1:0-512500 GCA_037957365.1 Torreya grandis | reverse complement strand
GGTAGATTCGTCCATATCTTCTTTAAATGACATCCTTTATAGGGGTCTTGGAAGCCTTTATTCTTTCTTAGTCATGAAGAGACCTTATCCACTAAGAATAGGTTTGAAAGGATCATTCTTTATAGCCACTTCTCGAATACTTTGATAATCAATATTAGGTTATTATATTAATTTTGCAAGGGATTGAGGATTTAGGATTTTTAGCCTCTTTTGTTTTTCATGTCATGTTGAAAAATATAAGGATTTTTTGTCTCTTGTTTAATTATTTCTCTTGGTGGTTTTAAAGTTAATATATTCTAGGTTATGTTCTCTAAATTTTAAAGGGCAATCACTATCTAAATGCCCATGGTCATGACATACTATGCATCAGAAAGTGGATGTTCTTATAATAGATGGTTGTTTCCTGGTTGACCTGCCCAGAGATAAAAGGTTGGCCCATAACATTGGAGTGTTGGTTGGTTGGCCTACCAAACCTATAGATTTATCTGGTTGGTTTGCCACTCCTACCCTTATATTATATACATATGGTTCACTTTAAAAGGCCTTGACCCAAATGCCCTTAGGTTTGTTTAGGCAAATCAAATTCCCTCTGTTGGTGAATCAAAATTCGCAAAGCATGTGAAAAATCACCCTGTATTTTTTAGTGGTGTCATAACGTTGAAAGGGCCATGGTGGCATTTTACTCCAAGGCATCATTATGTTGTCAAATGTCATTATGTTGTCAGGTGCCATTATGCTATTGGGTGCTAGTATGTTCCTGGGTGGTAACATGTTGGCAGTATGCTACCGTGCAATAGCATGGTGCCGTGTGATAGCATGGTGTTGTGTGGCACCATGTTGTTGCATAGCATGGTGCCGTGCTATCACACGACACCAATGTTGCATGACACCATGTTGTCATGCGATACCATGCTATCACATGATGGCTTATTATTATATGGCACCATAACATCACATAACCCCTTCCTATCATGTGACACCATACTATTGCATGGTGTTATGCTTTCACATGGTGTCATGCTACCATGCAATAATATGTTATCATGCACTAGAAGTGTTGCCACCTAGTGCACCAGTGGCATGGTACCGCATGATGCCATACCATTCTTGGTCCCTGGTGCTGCCAACTGGTTACTCTGATTCCTCACCTTGCTTCTAAATAATGCTATAACAACCTCATTTAATACTTTGGTTTAAATTTTTCTTGTCCTGCCTCAACCTTCCTCCTTCCAACTCAACCTACTTACTTCCACTAACTTGTTTCCAATGGCTTTCACATCCATGGAAACTCAAAATCAACTAGGGGTAATCCAAAATTGTGTTTTCAAAAATATTTTATGTTTGGATTTCCTCCGCATGTTCGATGCACCCAGATCCTTTCTTAAGTGGATCGATCAATGTCAGCTTAGAGGCCTGGTGCAGATGCCATAATATGATATGTCTGTCAATAACCAACTGTTGCAATATCTAGTTGGGTGTTTTAACATGAGCGAGAGCCATTTCTACGTACAGTTTAACAACAAAAGCATATACTTTAGGACCTCACCATTAGATATCCATAATTTAATAGGTCTTCTACGATGTAATGCAAGCCTTGTTAGCACCAAGGTGGTGTTATCTGATGATGATAAAAATTATTTGAAGTCAATTTACTAACTATCCATTGACCCTACTAGTAAATGTTGAATTTATTAATGAAATTGACATTTCTTAATTATTCTTGAATTATTTATTATAAATAGTTTGGTATCCTAATTCAATTGTATGTTTTACTTCTATTTTCGTTTGAGCTAGTTGAAATCGAAGGGGGATCCCCATAAAAAATATCAATGATCTATTTTTCAAATATATTGTCCATTTCTTTCAAGCAAGAATTGTGTTATAGGGAAGACCATCGAACATTCCCTTCTGGGTTGTTTACTATATTCTTCATTCTCTTCCGAGTGTTGTTTGTGACTGGTGTACTATTATTTCTATCAAAATTAGGGCATAATTGAATTTTGCTTTCTTGAAGGACACTTTCAAAATTTCCTCTTCTAACTACATTTTGGCCTTGTACATCAAGGCCTTATATGAAATCTAAAATACTGCTATTCCCACTACCCTTCATCCAAAAATAAAAGCTAATGTTTTGTCTCTTGAGAAACAGGTGGTATGTTTAGTTTTCCCAAGTCTCATTTTTTGCTTTATATTTCAAATTTTAATATTGTTTACCCTATTGTTTGTTACAGGCAAGAGTGCATGTCTATGACATAATAAAATAGGCTGCAAGTAGAGATCGGCATGCTTTGAAGGGCTCTAGGGATACCCAATCCACAGAGTCTTCCTTCAATTCCTTTCAAATTGTAAAATGCCTAATAACTAATTATGTTTCATCTCCACTTTCAGGTTCCCCCAAATTTATTTTAATGTCTTTTTCTTATTTTATTAAATGGAAAAATAATAATATTCTTATTGTTTTGTTTTTGTTTTTGCAGTTGACTCTTTTATCATTGTTATTGAGGATTCTTCCAAACAACACCATCCATGTTTGCCATTACAACTTTCTTTTTGATTTCAAGTTTGTTAGAAATTTGTAGTTAATTACTCATTTTGCAGCCACTTCTGAAATCACCAATGTCTCTCCCACAAGCATATTGAGATGGTAAGGGCCAACTCCTACAAGGATACCAAGAGGGGAAGAGGTAACTCTAGCAAGGATGATAAGAATGGATGATATAGTCACCCTATAGGTAATAACATTAATAAATTCAATTTGAATTTGATTTTATTTTATATTTTTGAATTTACTGTTTGTGAATTAATTTTTTTTGCAGTCCACTCCACATCTGTGAGGAGACCTCAGAGTATGCCACCACCCCCACCACCCATCTAGACTCAGAGAAGAGGGAAGAACATCTCCCTCCTTGCATAACGTTGAAGCAAACTATGGATTTCTAATTTTATGAATTACTCAATTGGTGGCCTTTTGAATGTAGATGGTCTTACATGTTTGTAATAGATTGATCTGGATGAAGAGTTTCTTGGCATTGAAAGCACAGCCCTGATTGTTAGTGGGTTAAATACACATCAATTTATTAAAGTTCCTAATGTACAAAGTCCTCCTATGGATCCCTCGTCCCCAGCTAGCTCTTCCCCACCCCACACAGATAATGTCAATGTTTTTGAGGATTCTCTCACTAGTTTTTCATTAGACAATCTAGTTTTAGAAAATTTGCTTGTGAATTTGAAGGATGGTGTTATTGGTGAATTTAATGATTTAAAAAAATGGGAGATAAGGTCAAAATCCCTTATCAAATAAATCAATATCCGTTATCATAACCACTCTCAAAGAGTGAATTTATTTTCTCTTGTTCAAAATGAACCCTCCTAAATAGACACTTTGTTCCAACAAGCGCAATCTAGATTGATCTCTGTGGACAATGTTCATAACGATAAGATTTTAGATATTATGATAAATAAGCTAGAAAATTTAATTAGAGAAGCCCAAGCATATTTCAATAAATGGGCTAAAGATATCAACCTTGTTACCATTGCCCAAACAGAGAAGGATAAAGTGGTGGTAAGTTTTCTTTATTTGTAACATGTATTTTGATTATTATAATACCTTTATATGTTCTTGACACATCTATTATTTGTTATTTGTAGGCAAAATATAAAAATTTGAAGCAAGAAGCACATCTTAATATGCATTTGAAAAATGCCTGCAAAAGTATCTCCTCGGTAATTGCATTGAAGGAAAAGCTAGTTCTATTAAATAAATAGAACAACACATTGCAGAAGATAATTAAAAATCATGGTATGGATTCCAACATTTTATTGAAGCAAAAAATAGATTTGGATCCTACAATTCTTTCAACATGAGATGCAGTGAATGAGGAAAATGTGATTCTTGCATAAATGAATTATGTTGCAGAGGATCTTTAGAAGGAGGGAGTGATAATGGAGGATTCACATAAAGGTCTAGATAGAGGGGTTTCCATAGGTGGGGATGGAAAGCAACTAGTGGGAGGAGAGTTTCAATTATAAAAATGATTTCTCTGAGTTTATATTGTTGACAATGATAGTTTATATTATTTAAAACAGTTTATATCATGTTTATTTGAAAAACACTTGCTTTATTAAATGATATTTTATAGTTGTTCTATATATATATATATATATATATATATATATATATATATATATATATATATATATATATATATATATATATATATATATATATATATATATATATAAAAATTTAGTGGTCAAGTTTGTATATTCTATGAAGAAAAAATAGAGTAAATATTCTATGGATGGTTTTAATGTTCTAGTTGTTGGAATATAATAGTGGTCAAGTTAAATGTTCTATGGATGTTATGGTTTTATGGTTTGAATGAATGGCTATAATGTTATATTAGTTGTATCCTTGAATGCATTGTTTATATATTCTATGAAGAAAAAGTAGAGTAAATATTCTATGGATGGTTTTAATGTTCTTGTAGTTGAAATATACTAGTGGTCAAGTTTAATGTTCTATGGATGTTATAGTTTTATGGTTTGAATGAATGACTATAATGTTCTAGTAGTTGTAGTCTTGAATGCAGTTTTTATATATTCTATAAAAAGAACTTTGAATAAATATTCTATGGATGGTTTTAATGTTCTAGTAGTTGAAATATATGAGTAGTCAAGTTTAGTGTTCTATGGATGTTATGGTTTTATGGTTTGAATGGCTATAATGTTCTAGTAGTTCTAGCCTTGAATGCATTGATAAACTAATCTAGTAGTTGTATGTAGCATTGAATGCATTGATTATGATACAATATATAAATATGTGAACCTAAACCCATAGGCAAAATATTTATAGTTTTAGTAGTAGGAAAAATAGCCTATGGTACAATAACTATTCTATGGATTTATATTGTTCTAGTAGTTATAATATTGAATGCATTGGTAGGAGAAAAAGCAGAGTAAATATTGTATGGATGGCTTTTATGTTCTAGTAGTTGTAGCATTGAATGCACTGTTAGTGTTATAGTGTTTTAATAGTTATAGCATTGAATGCATGGTTAAACTATTCTAGTAGTTATTGCATGGAAGGCATTGATTGATTATTAAATATGCAAACTATAGGTTAAATATTTTTAGTGGTTGTAGTATTTGAATATTGTAATGGTAGAGTAATTATTCTATATAATTATATTGTTCTAGTTGTACTATTGAATGCATCATTAGTGTTATATAATTTGTCCTAGTAGTTGTAGATTTGAATGCATTATTACACTATTAATGTTCTAGTAATTGTAGCATTTAATTGATTGATTATATCTATATATTTGTGTAATGGTACTAATGCAAATGTGAAAAAAAATAATGGTGCACCATGTATGTCTCGATGTAAGACTCATGCTCTATACTATGTTCATGAAAATTATGATTGCTACATGATGAATGAGATGAATTGGAAAGATAAAATACTATTCAAAATAAACGATTTTAATAGGATAAAAAATATTGAATTTGATGTATTGAATAAGATTTATGATTATAAAACCCAGGTAATAGATTATAGAATTTAATGTATTTTAATAAGATTGAATAAGAAATATTTTAGAAAACAATAATCGCTATACTTATCAAACTATAAGCTAGATAGCAAAAACAATCCTTGTGAAGCTTACCCATCGTAAGATTGATTTGTAGCGACCATGACAATACCGTATTCAATCTCGATATTGTCATGCTTTGTAGAATATTAATGAAAATAATAATTTTTAATGAATGACATACATTGCAATGATAAATTACTATTTAAAATACACAAATTTAATAGGGCAAAAAATATTAGTTCTAATGTATTGAATAAGATTCGTGAATATTACATCTAGGAAATAGATTATAGAATTTAAAGTATTTGAAGATAAAAGAATAAGAAATACTAAAAAAATAGTAATTTTCATACTTATCAAACTAAAATGTAGGCAACTGAAACTATCCTTAAGAATCTTGTTCATTGTAAGTGTGATTCACATCTACCATGCCAGTGTCATATTCAGTCTCAATATTCTCTTCCTCTGTATTGGTAGATATATTAGTCACCCCTCTTATTTCCACTAGAGAATTTCATGTTGCCACTACTCTGTCATATGGAAACTTATCTACAGAATAACATGAAACATACAATCTCAAGCAAGTCTCTAGATTTTTATCTAATTTGTTTCTAAGTTTTGACTTCACAAAGGATAATGCACTAAATGCTCGCTCATCTTCCACATAACCCAAAATCATTATTTGAGCAAGTTTATATATTCTGAAATATTCACTAATACTTTCTTGTAAAATGTTGCTTGGATAAAGTTTTTTCCATAGATGAGTAATGACACCATTTTTTGTTGGGTCACTTAAACACTAAAATTGATCCATCATTATAATCCCAAACTATGTTGACTGAGATGTAAGTAATTATTTATTTAAAACACCATTAATATAAACTCCATTCACATCTAAAGATATACAGAAATGATAACAGTTGTACCTATGTATTTGTGAAATAATGCACTAATTTATTCTTCACTGTTAACACTATTCTAATAAATGGGATTCACAACTCCTATGCCCTCCAACAACTCATCCCTTTGAAAATGTTCTTTGATCTCAATGGATAAACTTTATGAAAATTTTCTCAATTTAATTTATCTTTTAGACAAAATATTATCATATAACAAAGGTGTCACAAGTACATCTTTAGACTCAGCTCCCACAACTTTGATTCTTCTAGAGCATGTGTGCACTAGGATCTCAATGCCATTTACCATGACACAAAGATGATCATGTTTATTGAATTTTAAATAACTCTCTGGATTCTAAAAATTAATGAAAATTTACCAAATTCTAAAAAGAGGTCCATGAAAGCTTTCGTTCGATGTGTACAATATATCTAAACATTGACATACACATTTTCTCAAACATATGAAGTCAATAATATAGATAGATCTCTCTTAGGCATGTTTTATTAAATAATTTATTTCCTTCAACATTGGCAAAATACTGCATAATATGGGTAAAGTTTCTAAATCTACTAAATGACATGACATATATTTTGCTTTGTCAACATCCTTGTGATATTTATACATAAACCCTGTCAAAGATGGATATTCATCAAAAAAATTGCACGCAGGTTCATACATGAAAATCCATCTAGTTTCGACATCTTTAAATAGGTTTTTACCATCTGTCACCCCAATTGTAACTTTTTTAGAACTCCATGAATCTCTTTGCACTGCTTGACATGTAAGCATGCAAGTCATGAAAAAGCTCTTCCACTTTTACAACATTACTGAATGTGCTAATAATTTTGTAAGCATGATTCATCTTATGTGTCATGCAATGGATTGGAATCATAAATAGAAAAACTATTGTCTATAGGCAAACATAAAGACCCTTTCAATGCCCCTGCATCACTGATGCACCATCAACTCCAACATAGACCAACTTTGTAGCTATGGCATAATCATCCATCCCAGTTCTCTCTCTCAAATTAGATACAACTAATTTTTGGAGGTTTTTTGCAATGCATTTTTTTATCATTGTCTGGACATCGAAAAGATGAGATTGGCTTGAATAGTTTATGCATACAAACCCATGTTGTGTTCTCAACTACAGGTGAACTCATTGATGGACAGAGAGATAAATAGTGATCTCTTAACACTTTCCTTCAAATCTTCCATCTCAACAATGGCTAGACATTTTGCCATTTCCCAAGCACTGTTATCTGACCAATGTGACTGTGGAATATCCAAAAACACATTATGTTGAAACAAAGTTTTGTAATCAATAAAATCAAAAATGGGTTTTCCCTTTTTTTAAATGTGGAAAATAGTAGAGAACTGGACATATTTTTCCCTAAGATTGGACTGCATAACTTTTCCAAATTGTTCTTTTATAGTTCCCCCTTTCTCAACAAGATGTTTTTATTATTTTTGATCATTTTTGTATTCACGTGTATATCTGACATGCATACATTCTTCTTCATTTTTTCATTTGTGTGTTCTTGTTATCTATCCATATAGATGCTTCACTGATATATATATATATATATACACACACAATGTTCTATAAACAGATATATATGCATTGTGTGGGAGGCTCATTACTATTTTTTGAGTCTATAGAATCTATAAACGGATATTTGGCAACCCATTCAACTTGAAAAGGCTTTCCTATTTTCTATGTACTTCTCTTCATCTACTTTTTTGAATGAAATTTTCAACAAAATTTTGTCTAAAAAGAACTACATTTCTCTTGTGAAGTGCCCAGAGGTGTGTCTTCTAGTGGTGGTAGTTCATCAATAAAATATTCAAGTCGTGAGAAGCTATTGGGATTTTTTTTTTAATGCAATAATCTCAATATCCATGGTGATTTTTACATTAAAATGGTTTCTCTATTATTCTACAGTGAAAAAAATTAACTAATTTTTTAAAAAGACGTAGAATTACCTATATTTGAAGTGTATGCGGTCTGCACAATTCTTTTTTTTGGATTTTTGAAATAAGACATGATATTGTATTTTTATAGTATTTACTATGGTATTTTAATCTTGCTGGTACCTCTTGATGCTCGAGTTGTGTTATCAAGTAGTTTATTACTATCAACTTTGTTTCTGTTGTCGAGCGGTATGATACGATCATGCCAAATAGATCTATCGCATGACACACCACTGTTAGATGCCAAGTTGTGGTCATGCAACACCTCACTGTCAGATGATAGAGTGCCATCACATAGGACATGGCAGTCAAGCGATCGATTGTTGTCACATGACACATTATTGTCATACAACAGATTGCCATTGCCTGGTAGGTTGTCATATAGTAAACTACCACTGTATGACACTGTGTTATGGGCCATCCAGTTTTCACCATGAAACATTATGTTAGTGGAGGTTAGGGTGTTGAAAGCAATCCAGCAGTAGAGTGTGGCCTCAAGTCTCTATCTTTACAATCTTGTAAAAAAGATACTTCAGTGGTAAGTTTGTGACCTAAAACCTTTGGCAATATATGTACTATATTTAGATATTGAATTACATGGATAACCCCATAATTATTGTAAATCATTGGTGAGCTGACTCCTCAAAAAAATGACATCCTAAAATTTTAAGTGAAAGGGTCATATGTTGCAGCCTAAAAAATCACCAAATTCAAAATCCTTAAAATAGAATATTCATGAATTAATGAATATTCACCACTAAAATTTACCTTATATATACATGATCGTATATCTCTATGCAATGATGGCTGGTTTTCAAACTATTAGCCTATTTGGTTGTGTCATGTATATAATGGACAAGGCATTCCAACAATCTGTGCTATCTAGATCAAGGAGGGAGACTGGGACATTTATGCCCCTGTGTATATCTATATGATATGCACTATGTACCAACCATATATCCATAGTTATATATTCTCTTATGAAGCTAAGGGCCCCTACCCTAAGTGACAAATGAATGGATCTTGAGTGTTTCTAAGATATTAAGGAAGGTGAGGAGACTCTTTAGAAATTGGATAATGTCAAAGAAGATTCAGAATTTTTATGGGAACAAGCCAAGAAGAGTTATAAAGTGAAGAAGCTCCAAGAAATTGGGGGGAGAGAGAGAGAGAAAGAGAGAGAATAAAACTATCTAAGAACATAACATAGGGTTGTTTCAATCTAGGAGGGACTTTGAGAGAGTTTGTATCTTCTTCATGTAATGTAATAAACATGTATAGGCATTTGTGAGAGTGTGAATGAGAGTGTGCATTCAAGTCTTTATTACATATTGATGGATTCAATGAATAAAGTGTAATATGTACCAAATCTAAGAGCAATGTGTTTAAGGTCTATCTATAAATAAGTGTAATATCTAACTAACACAAAGTTAAACACTGACCTTAATTGGTTACCCTACCACGACCCTAAAAAATTATGTGTCATAACTTTCTTTGAAGTGAAAACTATAAGGAAAACCCTTTCAACCTTTATTTATCCATAATTGGCTACTTCATAAACAAACACAACATCGAATATATCTTTTTACTGAATAAACTAACACTAAAAATATATTTAACTTGAAAAAATATGGATTTTATATACTATACAGAAATACTACATACTATAATGAATAGAAATCCAAAGTTCTTAATCATTTGTGATAGAAAAACAACTACAACATATAGTTAACAAAGTACAAGAAATCATAGATCCACACCAATGAAAGAAATACTACATACTATAATGAACAGAAATCCAAAGTTCTTAATCATTTGTGACAGAAAAACATCTACAACATATAGTTAATAGAGTATAAGAAATCATAGATCCACACCAATGAAACAAATATTTAATTTTGAGAAAACCCCTAGAGTGGAAATCGCCAAAGATAAAACAAGGAACTACTTTTAATCAAGGAATTACTTTAAATCTTCTAGAACACTTTATGACGAAGATCTCCATGTTCACTTTGGAACAATTATAGAATGATTTCTGATACCCAAAAATGTTACAGTGAACTTTTCTCTCTCTAGACTAGAGTCCTCTGGCCCTCAAAATTGGCCTTCAAAGATAATTTAAGATTGCCTCTTTTTCAAATTATCAAATCCTTGGTCGATAAATAAAAGGCAAATCAGTTTTGTCAACTAAATAATCTCTTTTCTTCACTTATTGTTGTGGGATTCGATGGAATGCAGTCACTTAGTTTTTTTTCTTGACTAAAAGAATAATCATCACATGGCCAATTATAAAGCATACTTCATCATTTTTCTCTCTAAACATCTACTTGTTGGTGCTTCTGTCTGTTAATTTCTATAACCCAGCAATAGATTAGTTCCACAATAAATTCACAGACATAAATCTGATTTATAATGATTAATATAACTAGGTTAATTAACAACTAATAACAGTGGAAAAAAAATAACAATAAGCCAATACAAAAAAAAGACAATAACACAAATATACCCAGGAAACCCCAATGCGGAGAAAAACCTGCAAATGTTGGATCTTCTATTCAGCCTAACAGCAAACTTTTCTTTCGAAAGAATACAATACATAAATTTGCTACAACAATCTTACTTTTAAAAGAGAGCCTAGCTGCTTTACTTAGTGTGCAAGAAAAGAAACTTTTCTTGTTGCTTTGGCTTTTTCCTTTTTACACATAAAATCACTCTAGGATTTATCTTATCCTTACAAACTCAGAAACATTCTATTTAAAGAATAGAAACTACTGTTGCTGAAAATCTAACTTGAATTGTTTTAAAGCATATCTAATCTTGAGTTGCTTTAAAACAATTCCACATTCCACCTTTCGAGCTACAAAAATCAACACTCCCTCTTAGCGAGAAAGGTGTTCTGCACCACACCCAACTTGTCCCTAAAGAATTCAAACTTGCTCTTCATCAAGGCCTTCATCAAGATATCATTCATCCATAGGAATGTAATTGAGCTTCACTATCCCCTTCTCCACACAATATCTTATTCCTTTACAACTACTAACCAATGCATGTGCTGGCTCAAACTGTAACCGAAACAAGTTGCCATGCCTGACACCAATCACTTTTGCAATCTTGGAATGTTTGGGACGAATATAGACTTTTCCCCTCTCAAAGGTCACGATGTAACCCTTGTCTTCCAAGGTAGAAACTGAGATTAAATTCTTTGTCATGCCAGGGACATACAACACATCATCCACCAACAAAGGTTTGCCAGACTCCATCTGAAACTTGACGGTGCCAATACCAGTTACATGGTACTTGGCATTATCTCCGAGCTCAATATAAAAATCTAGATTCTTCTCCTCCAACTTGGTGAAACATTCTTTGACTCCCATCATGTGGTGAGAAGCCCCACTGTCAATATACCATACTCTATTGGCACTTGAACTTGAGAGACAGACAATGAGTGAAAACTCATTCTAAAATTTTGATGCAAACTCGTCCACCTCTGCTGTAGCAGCAAATTGCTTCTTTTGCTTGTCCGTATTTTTCTTATTCGGACATTGACTGGCATAGTGACCCATCTGATGGCAGCAAAAACATTTAATCTTTCTCAAATCTTTGTTCTTCCCACTCTTGGAAGAAGAACCTTTCGATTGCTCTTTATTGGACTTCTTCTTACCCTTGCTTGCAAGAGCAAGATTTTCTTCATCTTGACCATTCTTTGTCTGATCTCCACAATGAGCACCTTCATGGATCTCCTCCTGAATAAAATCATCCCAAAGTCTTGCCCAATCAGGTAGCCGATCTCTGCCAACAACACACATGACAAACACTTCCCAGTGCTTTGAAAAACCATTCAAGGCTATACGCACCAACTCATCTTATATAATCGTCTCTCCAACAGTAGCAAGCTCATCCCTAACCTGTGTCAGCTTGGACAAGAGGTCACCCTCTCGCCTTTGGACATCTTGGTATATGCAATTTGTCCTTGAGCATCATCTTACGACTCTGATAGTCGCTCTGATAAAGTTTTGTGAGCAAATCCCACATCTCCTTGGCAGGGTCTTTCCCCGGTAAATGAGGAATTAAATGATCTCTTACTCCATCTAGGATAATCCTATGAGCCTTGGCCTCTTTAACTTCATGTGAATCTAAGGCAACATGATCATTTGTTGGTGGAGTCACTTCTATGCTAGCATAGATCCACAGCCTGTTCTCCTTGAGAACAGATGTAATCCAAACCTTCCACTGCAAGAAGTTAGACACACCCTCGAGTTTGTCCTCATATCGAATGCTGGTTGCCATAGCCACAAAAAGAACTGAGGATGAAAGAACTGATTTTTTTTTTGAAATCTGCGTTACAAATCTTGGCTTCATATTCAGAGTTTAGAGCTCTGATACCATGTTAATTTCTATAACCCAGCAACATATTAATTCCACAATAAATTCACAGACATAAATCTGATTTATAATGATTAATACAACTGGGTTAATTAACAACTAATAACAGCGGAAACAAAAAAATAACAATAAGCCAATACAAAAAAAAGACAATAACACAGATATACCCAGGAAACCCCAATGCGGAGAAAAACCTGCAAATGTTGGATCTTCTATTCAGCCTAACAACAAACTTTTCTTTCGAAAGAATACAATACATAAGTTTGCTACAACAATCTTACTTTTATAGGAGAGCCTAGCTGCTTTACTTAGCGTGCAAGAAAAGAAACTTTTCTTGCTGCTTTGGCTTTTTCCTTTTTACACATAAAATCACTCTAGGATTTATCTTATCCTTACAAACTCAGAAACATTATATTTAAAGAATAGAAACCACTGTTCCTGAAAATTCAACTCGAATTGTTTTAAAGCATATCTAATCTTGAGTTGCTTTAAAACAATTCCACATTCCACCTTTCGAGCTACAAAAATCAACACTGTCTTCATAGTTTGAGAGGGAGAAAAAGGGTGCCTCTCCTTGAGCCAAAAAGCTCAGAGTAAAATAGATTTCTAGAAGAAAAGAATCGGCAGATGCCAAAGGCAGAAGCAGGGTAATCCAGCAAGGCCAGAAGCACATGTCTAGAAATTCTATTTTGAGGGGGCATAATTAACTAAAAGCATTGGTTCCCATGTCCCTATTTCTTTTCAAACATTAGTTCAAACACGCCTGATGAATAAAATGGAATGCAAACTTCTCATGCAATATTAGCTAATTGACATGCAGTGCATGGTTAAAATTTGAGTGGCTTGCATGAGACTTATCCAACAGGGAAATTTCATTTCACTCTAAAAATAAACCTAGACACTAAAAAATCCACCTTGGGGAAATTTCTCCATCAAAGGTCTCCACAAAGCTAACTGAAACAAATGTTCGAAAGACATTTGAAAATACCAATACCCGATTCAACTGAAGAAGAAGCATGGAATAAAATTTACGAGTGGTGAAAAACATACCAGAGTTTGAGGGCAGAGCTCCAGAAAGAAGCAGTCTGGCAGTAAAGTTGACGGTATAGCATAGCATAAATAGATCCATGCAACCTACGTGGTTGATCACACAGCCATGGAATCCAATAATTTGAGATTAGCATCTAAAAGATTGCATGGTTGAATTATCGGTGATATGAAAGGTGACTATTTATTTGTTCATAAAATGTGTCCCGAATAACTGAATTTAGATATTCAATTTGAAAGATAATGTTAGATTTGAAATAGAGACTGCAGAGTAACGAATAAATGAATTTAACATTGTTTCTCTTTTTGCAGACTTTTTCTTTTTGGAGACGTGAAGGAATAATTCATTTTAATAATGGAGGGGGCGGATGGAAATTTGAAAGAAGATTTTATATTTGACAAAAAGACTGCTGAGTAAAAAGTTTAGACTTAATATTTTTAAATAGAAAGGTAGCCTGTATACCTTTAAAATTTTAAAATAAAAAATAAAGTTAAAAAGTAAATCATATTCATATATATTAAATGAACGATATAATAAAAAATTACAGTTAGTTATTTTGTCAGGCTATAGATATTTACAGCTTATAAATGTTATTTACGAACGAGAAAGGTGGCAATGGGGGTTGCTCCCCTACTGAGCCTTGTTACGTAACACATTGCAAGGCACATTTCCTTAATTTGGGATGAGTTAGATGCAAAGTCGTTTTATTAGTCTATTTTTTTAAAATTTATATTTGAATTTGAATAAATATATTTTAATATAATTATAAGTTTCTTATGATTTAAAAAATATTTATCATGTGAAGTGTTGGATATAGGTAATAAAGGTTAATTATCAAATATAACAATTTGTGGTGAAAAGAGTTGAAACAGTTTTTGTTTTGTTTATTTTTTTTTGGTTTTAAATTGGAAATTGTGTTTTTATTAATAAAATTTAATATAGTACACTGTTAGTTATACAAAAAAGGGGTGGAAAAATCACCTTCCAAAGACCAAGTTACATCGGGTTTAACAAGTCTCATGAAGAGAGCAAGATTACAAAAGGGTCAATCTCAGGGCACACACACCACAAACTAAAAAAATCAAATCCTAACCAATTTCAGAAAACCAACCTCATAACTAGCAAGATCATAACATTATTTTTTGCCCTTGTTCATTTAAACATCTGCTTAGGGATTTAGAGGAGGCTTTGAAGTAAGAATAACAATGACCATCTGAAGCCAAGGTTTATTTGGTGCTTGTTCTTTATCCGACTTAGAAGGTTTAAATTAATGCGATCTCTTGATTCCTCCACCTGTAACATTATCTTCCACAGATGTCGCTTTCATAGCATTTGCTCTAGAATTCTTTGTTGGTCCATCTTTATATTTTTCCTTGACCTCAGATGTCTTCATATTAGGTAGGACTTCTTTATCTTTATCTTTCGAAATAGGATGCTCATACAGTTGCCAACTTCTAGAATTAATAGGTTGGTCCTTTTATTTTTTTGCTTAACTATGGGAGGACATGCCCTGGGAGATGGCCAATTTGGTTGCAAAGATTGTTGGCATGTTGTTGTCATTGATGTCAAAAGGGTACATCATGCAAAAGCATAACGGTCATTGATGTCAAAGATGTATCATGTCAGGGTTGTACTGTCAAGGTTGATGTCAAAGGTGACTAAGGACAGATGGTAGTATGTGATATGTCAAGGCACATAAGAATGTTGCATTGATGAGAATTGTCATAAATTGTGTGAGCATGAAAGATACAGGTCATGGAAGACGTTTGAAGACAACTAATGCCTGCATAGGAATCTATGTGATAAGAGATAATTTGAAGGAAAGAGAGAATTTAAAGGCAACTAATGTCTTATGGTTCCATGAAGGCATAGGTCAAGGTGTCAAAGGTGTTCAGGTGCATGGAAGAAAGATGTCTAGTCATATGAAGCTTGGTCATGTGGTTTTAGGTCTATATGAGGCTGCAAAAGATTGTTATCATCAGAAAGAAAATGGTACAGTGATGTGAGTGTGGTGTAATATTCTATATTTGTTTGGTTGATGTTTCATTGAGGTCATGACATGCAAGGAACATGTCAAGGCATCAAGTGCTTAAAAATCCTAAGCCTAGTCATGGCATGAGGAGACCTTGTGAGGAGGTATGAGTATGGTGGCTTAGTGAGATGAGTGCACACAAGGATGAGTAGTTGTATGAGGTTATTTTATCATGTGAGGCATTAAAACACTCATGAGAGTTTCAAGGTGAGCCTATAGGGGTAGGACCTTTAGTTTAGTTTTGCATCTAGACCTCTCTTGGACCCTGCCTAGCCTAATGAGGTATCATGATCTATTGTCAAGGCATGTGAAGGATGTATGGTAGTGTTTAAGCATGAGAGAGGTTGTATGGCATGAGAATGAGATGTTGGGCATGACAATGAGGTGTTTAGTACATGTAAAGAGGCATGAAGGTCAATTTTAAGGCCTAACGTGTTTTGCAAGTCAAAGTCTAGAGAGCAAAGAGGTAGTGTGTGCCCTAATGAAGGGTCATGATCAAATTTCAAGGTGTTTAATCTCATGTAAGCATTTCCATAGATCAGGTATGTTGTTTCAAGTTTGTTCATATAGTTTAAAGTCATAGTTTCAAGAACAAGGCATGAAAAGTTGTTTGGAAGTCTCTCGAGTGCTCAGAGTGAAGGGTTCTCAACCTGAGAAGGATTCTCTTGTGCTCATTATCTCATCAAATATTTACATGGGAACCTAAAAACTTCATGGTATATTGGGAAGGGTCGTAGCTCAAAATTATAGCCATTAGTTTTTGGATTGAGGGGCTATGCTTTATGAACAATCGTTAAGAGTGAAAATAGGTTTAAACCCTCTTAGAACCCTAATTAGGACCCGATGTTGAAGATGTTGATCAAAATGCCTAGAATGGATTGGCATGCTCATGTAAAATATTAGAGCTTGTAGTGGACTCTTCCAGGTACCTCCAGGTGGTATTGGTTAGAGAGAGGAGAGAGAAAATGTTGAGTTACAGGTTTGTTTCTAAAGAAGTTATAGTAGAAGTCAAAAGTTGCATTGGACATAGTAATCAAATAGATGGAGGAAAAAGGTAGAGACTTGTGTTTCATGTCCATGAAGGTTTTTAGATAGGTTCTAGTCGTCAAGTGTGCTAAACAGGTCATCGAAATTAGTCAGTTGCTAATAGGCCTAATGGTGTAAACAATGAAAAACCCAGGTAATAATGAAAAGATGAATTGGAATATGTTTTCATGATAGAATGATAAAACCAAATGCATAAAGATGTTTAGGAATCGTAATACATTCTCATGTTTGGTTATAATATTTGGAGGTTAGTGAATATGGTGAAAAAGTTGCTCATAAGTTGACCTATCTGGTTCAAGTAAGAAAGTGAGATATAAGGTCATGAGATTGGTTGACAAGACCAATATTTGATATTTAAACATATGATATTTTTATCTAATAATGGTCTAATGATCTTATAAGATCATATACATGCATCATAAGTCATTAAAAATATTTATGCAGATGTTGGAGGTCTAAATCACCATGACTATGTTTTGAGATAATCTATAGTTCTGAGTGAGTGAGTTACAAAGGTGTTCTGGAAGCCTTATGTTATGAGTGGAAGCCTTATATTATGAGTGGAAGTGTCTAATTCATTTGATGATGAACCTGAGGTCATGTAGACTCTATCTATATACTTAGTTGATCATATTTAAGTGTCTTAAGAATGTTTGAGCTTCATTCTTGCAAGATAGTTTTTTTAGGCACATAGGCCTAATAGGGCAAGTTGTCCTAAAGAAGGTTTCTAGGTATGAATGAAGGATAAAAATATAAAGAAACATGGAGGAGTTTAGATGAGTTTTGGCATTAAGAGATAGAGCTAATACAATTAGGTCTCCATGAGACCTAAAAGAGAAATGCAACCTAATTGAGTCATGACAAACCAAAAGGGACTCAATGCTCATTTAATTCATGCACACAAGATGTCCTAAGACCTATTCTATGGCTGACCTAAGAGATTAAGGTTTTATAGATAACTAAGTAGTATATGAACAAATAATGGTATATATACAAGGTAGTTTTATGCCTATTCAAAAAAAGCAAAAAGTGAATCAAATAGCTTATTATTGAGCATAAGAAGGTCTTTTAGACCATCAGAGTAGTGTAGAGGATCTGTAATAAAGATATAAATGTGTGTCTGCATATGAAAATCAAAGTCATATGACTTAATCAGTCTTGAAGAAACCTAGTTAAGCGAAGAAGCCTAAAAGTTAGTTTGAAAGAGATAAGAATGTGAAGAGCTAAAGAAGGTGGTCATCATTTGTTGGTTGAACAACATAGTTTTCTGAAGGTAATCAAAGCAATCAGGTGGTTGATTTAGTGTTAAGTCATCTAGGGAGTTGGTGTCTCCTTGTAAGTGGGTACTTGCTAAAGTTTAGTCAAGTGGGTGATTGGCTAGTTGAGGTTGATACTGCATGTGGAGTAGGTGCTTCACTAAATTTGGTTTTGTCCTATAGGATTGTATTCTATTTGTAGATATTAGTGATTTTTCTTCCCTTTGATGGTTTCCCACATATGTGATGTGTTCTTGTATTCCATGCTTATGTTGAGAGTTAATTATGCTTGTTAGATCTATATGTATGTTTTGATTATTCCATGATTGATTTAGTGTCATTGATTGAAAAGTTTTGAAGACTAATTAAACCTCCCCCCTAATCTCAATCATTATGCTTCAAATAATTGATATCAGAGCTTGATCCTTTAAAATAGGCCTAACAACTTGAAGCAGATCCTTAAAGCACAAGCATGTCTAGTCAATAAGTACAATGTTTCTCAACCAATAAGGCTCCTCTGTTCAATGGGATTAAATATGAATTTTGGAGCATTACAATGAAGACCTATCTAATATCCTTGGTTTATGACATATGGTAATCTATTATTGATGGTTTTAGTCCACCCTTTACACTGCAAACTGAGGCAGCATGCAAAAAGGAAAATGAGAAAAATTCTAAGGCAACGAATGCCATCCTATGTGGTATTTTAGAGGCAAATTTTGTAAAGGTCATGTATTATGATATATCCAAAGGGATTTGGTAAAAGGTACAAACCATTTATGAGGGAGACACCAAAGTGAAGATAGAAAAGTTACAAACTAACTGTAGGAAGTTTGAAAGTCTGAGAATGAAGGATGAAAACATTGCATCATACTTGTTAAGCGTTGATGAAGTTGTCAATATCATCAGAGGTCTCAGAAATGAAGTGAAAGTCTAAAATTATTCAAAATATATTGAGATCACTAACTTGGAAATTTGATTCAAAGGTGTTTGCAGTAGACGAAATGCAAGATCTAAATACACTTGAGATGGATGGGCTTCATGGCATCTTGACTACCTATGAGATAAGAAAAAATGAAAAAACACCTCCTAAGAAGGAAGCAGTATTCAAAACTAAGAAGAAGTAAAAATCCAAGAAGGTCAAGGATGAGGTATGTTCAAATATTTATGAAGATGAATTAATAGCCATGTTTTTTAGAAAATTAAATATTAGATCTAGTAAATACAAGTGTAAATTGTCTTTCAAATATTTCAACTATGATAAGATTGGTCACTTTGCATCTAAGTGTCCTAACAAGGATAAGATTGAGCATGATGAACATCATGGTGATGCTAAGAAGGTCTATAACCTTGAAAAAATCAAGAAAGATCTTAGGAAGTATGAAGGCAAGAAAGGTTCATTCAAGAACAAGAGAAGTTTATATACCAAAGAAGATAATAGGTCATATGATATAAGTGACATAAATACATTTGATAGTGATGATGATAGTAATGAGCATGAAAACAATGAAACTTTATTCATGGATATAAAAATAGAAAATGAGGTTTTTTGAAAGGGAAAGGCCTTATCGATGATGAAGAAGAGGTTGAAGTGAACCTTGATACATAATTGGTGAGTGCTCTAAAGGAGTTAAAGTCCCTGTTAGGAATCTAGATTTGTACCCTAGCTAAAGAGGGGATTATTCAGATCTTATTTCTCAAATTTAGTCCAACATGGGACTTATCCTAGCCTATGGGTATCCTAAAATTGGATCAAACCTTGAGAGAAGGCCTACTTCCTTATTGATATATCACCTACACTAAACCTAATCTAGCACCTTCTTGAAAAAGGGAGAGAATTGACAAAACTTATAAAAGCATGTAAAAATTGGTGATGCACCATTGATTTGATTACTCCAACTCACACAAAACACACTATGAGACACTTTACAGATCAAAGAACATCAATATCACTTTAATATTTCAAAATAAGGCATTAATCAATTACTAGATTAGCAAGAGAGGGTAAATATCCACTTTTAAACTAGACGATAAACTTTAGATTGTGCTTATAATGACCTGTGAGACTATTAAGACCTTCCTGAAGGTGAGAAAAACTCTAAAAAAAAAGCAAAGAACATACATTCACTTAACTATAGTGCATGAATTCCAACAACACACTTCAATCTGGTTTAGAAAATGATGGAATCCAATCTTTATTACATCAAAGAGGTGTCACAGTATAAATTTTCATAGAGTCTAATCATACCAAAAAAGGGGAAAGAGGATCCATTTTAAGGCTTAGAATCTTGCATTTATAGAAAAAGGAGAGAGACAACTGTGCATTGGAAAAGGACCAACCGCCTATGATGTATTAACACCAATTCAAATATGCAACTGAGTCAATATCTTATCAAGGAGCAGACTTTAAAGCTTTAAAAAATAATTAAATGATCACTATCCTTAATCATCCACTTGTTCATTATCTCAGGACTCCATGCTACTTCCACTTCATCTGTTGGCAAGGATCATGTCTTGAAATTGTCTGAAAAGTGCCTATTTTGTTGATGATGGGCCCCTTTGCATTAATTTCATATTCATTTATTTTCTATATTTGGATCATAGGTCCCACCTATCATTGAAAAACCAATCAAAGGACATTGGTTTTCCTATAGTCTTTATAGTAAAATAGACCCATGGATCATTTATCACCTTGTATATTATAATAGGTTCAAATGAACCTATTATACCTATACAGGTACTGAGAATTCATTATACATGGATCTTTCTTTAACCTGAAAAACCATTCATAAGAAAGAACCCTGTAAGCTCTAACTTATTGAACCAAAGATGAATATAAGCTCCAATGGCAGTCCCTTCATATTCTTCAAATCCTACTACATCAGCTAGACTACTCCATGGTGTTTGAACTAGCTCTAATGGTGTCAGGAACACTCTACAAAACCTTGCTTTCATGGTCAAAAACAACCTTTCAACCCTCATCAAAAATCATGGGCTCATTGTTGCTCTTGACATTAATTTTCATTGGTTGTTGATGTTTGACTTAGTTCATTGACACATTGACCCAACTCACTCTGTCAATTTGCCTATCAATGGATGCTCTCAAGCCATCAATCTTATGCTAGGACCCACACACTTTTGACACTTATCCTTGACTCATTATCTCTTTGCATTCGTTGACTAGTTTGACTCTACCTCGCTCTGCTCGATCTTGATGTATGAGTTCATGTGATCCCTTAGATTTGCCTGGGACTCACTACTTGAAATCTAATGGCTAGTCCATGGTCTTAAAATTGGCATCCTCATTCCCATCATTTGACATTCATACAACCATCATTGACATTTATGCGATCATCAAATTTAAGCTCAATAGGATTGTCTTGCTCTATATTTAAATTTGAAATTCATGTGACTGTCATTCATAATTTTGCAAAACTTGATTGACGTCTTGTAGACCTTCAAATTCAAACATAGGGATATTTTTGATTGAGCCTTATTTTGACATTTGCACAAATGTATTATGCTTTTTGACCAAATTTAAAAGCTTAGATCTTGAAGTGTGAGAATCATGGAAGCATCAAACTTTCATAAAATGTTATTAAGGTCAAAAGGGATAAACCTATTTGATCAGTTGGTCCTAGGATATTTTGAAGAAAATATATTCAAAGTTCAATATGTCTGATCCATAACTGCTTCTGCATGATGTCCTAGTGACAACTGAGCTCAAATGACTAAGTATGGGGAACTTAGCAAACATGCCTAGAAGCCCATCTTTGCACGTGGATAACTCTGTTTGTGCTTCGGTAGAGGACCTCAGACTTGGTACATAGAAACATGGGACAAAGGTGAATAAACCCATGTGGTCACCTTATTGTGCAACTACCACACATGTAAGATATATCTTTGTGAAGGTGCTCACTCAGCGTTATTTGAGCTCTCTTGAAAACAAGCTAAGTATGGAAAAACAATGGAATGTGGTTGAGATGCCAACTTTGAATCTCCATAACTTTTGATTTGCCTAGGTGGAGGCCCTAAGATTTAGGGCATATGATCTTGGAACAAATGTTTACAAACATATATGACCAATTCTCCTTGACTCATCTACACCTGTGAGATCTCACCCCTTGTAAATTACGTATTTGCGCTTTTTACCACCAGGCCCAAGATGCCTAGGTGAACATAACGAAGAACCAAATGAATACCAAGAGATTCATAAGTCACTACAAGCACTATTAACCACCTTATAGGGGATCTACAACTTTGGACCGTGTTTCCAATGTTGAAAAACACATGAGAACTTGCATGGTCTTTTTTACTTGGCAATCTTGGACCCCTTCTCTAAGACTTTGGTATACTGCTTCATCAAGCCATGGAAAAGCTTCATAAATGGGCCCAAATGGCCAACAATTTTGGTGACTTACAGGGAAGCATGCCTCCTATGATTGAGAACCTAGAGCAGTTTGTCTTATCTAGTCTATTAGGCATGGAGTCACTACTTGGGTCCAACATATTGACTTGGATCTAACATTGGCTGCCAATCTTGCTCTAACCTCTTTTTAAAAAAACTTAAAGACCAATGGATCAAAACAAAATAAAGTGCCCAAGGCACTTATTAAAGGGAAACTAACCTAGAATAAAATAGGGACAATGAAAAAATATGCCAAAAACTACATTTAGAAGAATTTTAAGAACTAACCTAATATATATAGCTTAAAGCTATGTGTACCTTGCTTCCTGGATCAAAAAGAAATTTTAATGACTTTCCTCAATCATGAGATGTGAAATTAGATGAGGCATCCAGCTCCTTGACCCTTAGCCTTGATGCTTCCTTCTTCTTTGTTGTATCTATCAACTTCATTGCCATGATGTTTAGTGAGAATGAAGTAGAGCCAAATAGGTCAGCTATGTGCATCTAGAAAGTCTCAATTTCCTCATATGGCTCCTCAATTATGACCTCAAATGGTGGTTTAACAAGGCATACCTTCTTGGTTTTGCAAGGGTGTCTTCAATAAGACTAGGCTTCTTCTTTGTTTCAAGTTCTTCATGCTCATCAAGGAGCCGATAGTCTATTCTGAAGATTTGAAACAAGTCCATGTCTACAATTAACTTTTGAGGTGGCAGATTTGAAAGACTACTCACTCCATCCCCTTTGATTTACTTCGCAAGGTTTCTCGTCTTGGCTAAAACCAAACCATAGTCCTCTTGTAGAGGAACATAGCCTGTTCTCAAGGTCTTGAATAAATCCTCAAATGAGCCCTTTGGCTGATTGGTAGGCTTTGGCTGCCCCATAAGTTCTTTCATTTGATCAACTATTTCATTCATTTCCTCATCCTCTATATAACATGGCAGAACATCATCCTCATTATTGAAGTTAGAATTGCCTCTTTCACATACAAGAGGGGTACCAATAACAAATACCTCCTCATAAATGCTTGCATCCTCCTCAGTGCATTCTCCTTAAAGCTCTATTGAATCTGTAATTTCCTGCTGTAGCTCCCACATGACATGCTCTTCTTCTTGAGTGTGAATGGTAGAAATACAAGATGGCTCCACTTCTGATATAACTTGAATTGTTTGGGTAGCCTCTCCATAGAGGAAACTCATGAAGCTTAGAACCATGGAATGCTTGACTTCTTTCAAGCATTTTACTTGATCAAATGGACTAGGCACAATAGGATCCTCAAGACAAAGGCTAGACATCACACAATCTGAGTGCATAACCCATGAAGGTGTCCAACTTTGAGATGTATAGGTTTCATAAGAAATGTTAGGTGGAGTGGGTGGAGGGAAAATTAGTTCTTGGGGTAGTAGGTGGAGTGGATCTTGAGGCGTAGGAAGAATTGGTGTGAAACTTGGTACCTTTATGGACTAGTATTTAGGGGAGGAAGCCATAAAACTGGTAACTTTCAATGGAGTAAATTCCAATCAATGAAATTGTTCTTGAATTCCTTTCCATGAAGGAAAAGATCTAGGATTTTGATGAGGAAAGGGGGAAGGTTGAGTAGCTTTAGGTTTGCTTGACTGCATGATTTAGTTCCAAGATGGGAAAGATAGAGGTTCCTCTTTATCCTTTTCACTCTAATTCTCCTCCTCTTTCCTTGTCTTCAACACCAACTCTTTGATTTGCCTTGTTATATTATTTTGGAATAGTTTCTCGTAGTGATGAATATGTGGCAAATAAGAAGGCTGAGGTGGTGTATACGAAGACTAATAAGATTGGCAAAGTTAGACCTACTTTTCTTCAAGGCCTTTTAGCTTATTCTCAATGCTTTGAGTGTAACCACCTACGTCTACCATGTCACCTGTGAGATAGTTCTAATTTTCTCTCTCAACATGTGTCCATTTTTCTTTTATTTACTGCAATAAATCTCTCACATGATGAATTAGGTGACTAGGGACATCTTAGCCATAACATCTCTGTGAGCACAATTATAGTGCATGCTTCTCAAGCCACACTAAAGTTTGCCTAAGTGTTTATAAGAATGGCTAATGATGGGGTTGGTAAGGAGAAATATTGTGATGGTCTTGCTATCCATAGGAAGGATAAGGGCAATATCCTTGCACATATGACTGAAATAGGTCTTCATATTGTTGGTGAGAATCATGAGGAAGGTAAGTGTTATTCCCTTTATAATAAGGATTATGAGAAACTAGACATAGATCCTCATAGATTTGATACAATTCTTGATAAAGTTGATTAGGCTCATATGGATCATCATGATCGAATTGGGGCTATTGATAAGGAGGTGGATAATATGAATGCTCACTTAAACTATTCATATTGACCTCATATGTCAAATGAGATGTAAGAACTGACTAAAATTTTCAATGAGACATACCTGGTCTGATCATAACCAAAAACATTGACTTGGATTCACCATTGGTGCTAACTTGCCTACTTCTAAAAGCTGACTAGAGGAAAGACACACCAAGACCTTTACACTTGTTTAGACATGGTCCCACTGGGCATGCCAAAACTGTTGGGGTTCTAGATTTGCACCCTAACTAAGGAGGGGATTGTTCAGATCTTCCTATTCAAATTTAGTCTAACATGGGACTGATTATAGGATGTGGGTATCCTAAAAGTGGATCAGACCTCTGGAGAAGGCTGACTTCCTTATGGATCTATCACCTACACTAGACTTAAACTAGCACCTGCTTAGAAAAGGGAGAGATAATTGATGAAACTTATAAAACCATGTAAAAATTGGTGATGCACCAATGATTTGATCACTCCAACTCAAGCAAAACACACTATGAGACACTTTTCAGACTAAAGAACATCAATATCACATCAATATTTCAAACCAAGGCATTAATCAATTACTAAATTAGCAAAAGAGGGCAAATATCCACTTTTAAACTAGATAAAAAATAATAGGTTGCACTTATAATGACCTGTGAGACTATTAAGACCTTCCTGAAGGTGAGAAAAAATATAGACATAAGCAAGGAACATACATTCACTTAACTATAGTTTATGAATTCATAGAACACACTTCAATATAGTTTAGAAAATGATGGAATTTAGTCTTTATTGCATCAAAGAGGTGTCACAGTACAAATTTTGGTAGAGTCTAGTCATACCAAAAAGAGGGATAGAGGATAGAGGATCCATTATAAGGCTTAGAAGCATGCATTTATAAGTGAGAGAGAGAGAGAGAGAGAGAGAGAGAGAGAGAGAGAGAGAGAGAGAGAGAGAGAGAGAGAGAGAGAGAGAGAGAGAGAGAGAACTGTGCATTGGAAAAAGAACAACCGCTTATGATGGATTAACACCAATTCGAGGATGCAGCTGAGTTAGGATCTTATCAAGAAGGAGCAAACCTTAAAGCTTTCCAAAATAATTGAATGCTCACTATCCTTATTCATCCACCTAGTCATTACTTCAGCACACCATGCTAAGTCCACTTGATCTGTTGATGAGGACCATGTCTTGGAACTAGCTGAAAAGTGCCTATTTTATTGATGATAGGCACCTTTGCATTAATTTCATATTCATTTATTTTCTATATTTGGATCATAGGTCCTACCTATAGTCAGAAAACCATTCTAAGGACATTAATTTTCCTATAGTATTTATAGTATAATAAACCCATGGATCATTTAGTACCTTATATATTATAATAAGTTCAAATAAAACTATTATATCTTTGCGGGGACCAAGAATTCATTATACATGGATCCTTCTTTAACCTAAGAAACCCGTCATAAGAAAGAGCCCTGTAAGCTCTAAATTATTGAATCATAGATCAATATAAGCTCCAATGGTGATCTCTTCATATTCTTCAAATCCTACTACATCAGCTAGACCACTTTGTGGCATTTGAACCAGCTCTAATGGTGTCAGGAAGACTCTGCAAAACCTTGCTTTCATGGTCAAAAATAGCCTTTCAACCCTCATCGAGAATCCTAGGCTCATCATTGCTCTCAACCTTAATATTCATTAGTTGTCGAAGATTGACTTGGCTCATTGATACATTAACCCAACTTGCTCCATTGATTTCCCTATGTACAGATGCTCATGCGTTGTCAATCTTCTGATAGGACCCACGCACTTTTGACACTTATCCTTGACTCATTATCTTTTTGGATTCGTTGCGTAGTTTGACTTTACCTCGCTCTATCTGATCTTGATTTAGGAGTTCAAATGAGCCTTTAGATCTACCTTGAACCCATTGCTTAAAAGCTAATGGCTAGTTCATGGTCTTAAAATTGACATCCTTGTTCTCGTTATTTGACATTCACATGACCATTATTGACATTCACATGACTATCAAATTTAATCTCAATAGAATTGTCTTGCTTTATCTTTAAATTTAACATTCGCATGACCATTATTCATCATTCTATAGAACTTGATTGACGTCCCACACACCGTCAAATGCAAACACATGCATATTTTTGCCTGAGGCTTATTTTGATGTTCACGTAAATGTTTCATGCTTTTTGACCAACTTTGAAAGCTTAGATCCTGAAGCACGAAAAATGCAGAGGCATCAAACATTTTGTATTGTCCCCATTTTTTAGTTCACTTACAACACAGTTAGAGCTGACTTTTTGGGTTGGTGACAACATAATCAGAGGAGTATTTCGATATCACCAAGGTGTTCAGGTGATCCAAAAGAGTTGCATGACACTTTCCAGAGAGATTTCAGACAACTTGTTTGCACTTACTATTTATAGTAAGTGATTGCATGGAAATAATATTTTTGGGTTCTTATGGGTCTCTTCTCTTTGGTCCTCATAGAACACTGCTATTTATAGTAAGTGTTAGTCTGGCACTATTTTGGTGACTTGACAGTCAGCCATTGACTATCCCAAATGTTGCATTGAGCTCAATGATATTAGATGGTTTGTGATGATGTCTTTCCAGGTGATTTTGGACCTTGGGCTCAAACTTGTTATTTTTGGCAAATTATGGTTTCTATCCATTTTGGGTTTTTTAGTGTTGGAGATGGAGTGTCTTGTCACAGACTTTTTAGTGAGTTATAGATCACTGAATTCTAAGTTCATTTGGGCCTTTGTTTTAAATTTCCTAGATTAATATTTTTATTTAAGTATTAGACTTTGGGATTTAGTAATTAAAGTCACTTAAATAAAAAGTAAAGTGGAAAATATATCTTTTATCCCACATTGGCAAGAAAAGTGTGTGAGCTCCTCCAAGAAAGAATAAATGGATTTCAAGGGCCCATTATTGAGCATCTAAGTATTTGATATTGGCTTTTGATTGAGTTTAGTGTGGAGCCTAGGACTTTTGTAGATTCTACATTCGATACTTGAGATCGAAAACTCTCTTTGGTTGGCAACTTTGAGGCTATAAAACTATCAACTAATATTATTGCAAAGTTGGAGGTGACATTTCAGTCATCTCATTAGAGTAAATTTAGTGGCCAAGGGCCAAATTTGAGGAGTTTGTTTAGGATATCATTGCACATCTTCTTGGCATCGATTGGTGATCATTATTTGGCATTTTGCATTATATAGGTGGTCTGATTTAAATTAGTAGCAATCTAGAAATTACCAATCAATAAACAAGGGCACCATTGGAAGGGACAAATTTGTTTGTCGAGGTCCAAGAAGGAAGCGATATCACTTCTCACCTAGGATGCACCTCTCCTAGGGTCATGGCAACAATGTTGGCACTTGAGGGAGCTAGAAAATGTTGGCATTTATTTTATTTTTACATTGTTTGCAAGAATAGGGATGACATGCATAGGAGGTCGACTTAGCTTAAGTATTGATCATTTGGCATCTCTATTGTGGTTTCCATCATCTAATATCAAGGGCGCATCATTTTAATTCTGGTTCCTCTATGTTTTGTTCATCATATCATTGGATATAGGTTAGTTTTGAGTTGTAGCTATAGGTACACTTCATATCAGCATTAGAATATTTGACATCATTGTAAATGCCAAGAGCCTTAGCCATGTTGTAATGTCTTTGTATTGAGCATCATAATATAAGATTAGAGTAATAAGTTGTTGGCCATTTGCCTTTGTAGTTAAACATGTTCTTAGATTGTAATTTCTCATATGAGTATACATGCCAAATGTTTGTGAAAATGCTTATTGGTTGAAGGTGGTTGTTTATATAGTGATTTTCATAATTCATCAAGAGCCTTTGCTTGCCAAGTGTTTGCATAAATGCCTAGTGGTTGTGGGTGTATATTGGCTATATTGGGATGCATGGAAAGTGTTTATCTTAATGTCAACTAGTTGTACTAGCTAAATACTGTCACTATATGTATGCCAAAGGACTAAAACAACTAATATATCATTTATATAAAAACCTTGCATTGTTAAAAGCATTCAATAACATCATTAATAGCCTATGAACTCAAAGAAGACAAATCAGAAAATTCATATCAATCATAGACAGTTGTAAGACAAGTGTTTGATGAAATACCTGAGTGGTCAAAACTGAAAATTAAAGGCCAAAATTGCAAGGGTCTTTACACTTTTAGAAGATGTTCTTAAGGTCAAAGGGGACAAACCCATTTGATTCGTTGGTCTCAATATATTTCAAAGCAAAGATATACAAAGTTCAAGATGGCTGGGCCATAACTACTTCTGCATGACGTCCTACTGACGGCCAAGCTCAAATGACTAAGTATGGGGAACTTAACAAAAATTCCTTGAAGCCCATCTTTGCACATGGATAATTCTTTTTGTGCTTCAATAGAGGACCTTAGACTTGGCACATAGTAGCTTGGGACAAAAGTAAATAAAATCATGTGGTCACCTTCCTGTGTAACTACCACACATGTGAGATATAGATCTGTGAAAGTGCTCACTTGACTTTATTTGAGCTCTCTTGAAAATTGGCTAAGTATGGAAAACAATGGAATGTAGCTGAGATGCTAGCTTTGAATCTCCATAACTTTTGATGTGCTTGGACAAAGGACCTAAGATTTAGAGCATATGATCTTGGTACAAAGTTGAACAAACCCATATGACCAATTCTCCTTGACTCATCCACACGTGTGAAATATAGGCCCATATGAATTATCTATTTATAATTTTTGCCACTAGACCCAAGATGCCTAGGTGAACACAATGAAGAACCGAATGAATACTAGGAGCTTCATAAGTCATTCCAAGCACTCTTAACACCTTATAGGGGATCTAAAACTATGGACTATGTTTCAAATGTTGAAAAATAGATGAGAACCTACATGGTCTCTTTTACTTGGCAATTTTGGACCCCTTCTCTAAGCCTTTGGTCCACTACTTCATCAAGCCATGCAAAAGGTTCATATGTAGGCCAAAATGACCAACCTTTCTAATGACTCATAAGGAAGCATGCCTATTATGATCGAGAACCCAGACCAGTTTGCCTTGTCTAATTCATTATGTATGGAGTCACTACTTGAGTCCAACATATTGACTTGGATCTAACACTGGCTGCCAATCTTACTGTAACCTCTATTTGAAATAACACAAAAACCAAAGGAACAAAACAAAATAGAGTTCCCAAGGCACTTATTGAAGGGAAACTAACCTATAACAAAATAGGACAATAAACAAATGTGCCAGAAACTACATTTAGAGGAATTTTAAGAACTACCTTAGTATATATAGCTTAAAACTATGTGTACCTTTCCTCCTCGATCAAAAGGAAATTTTGATGACTTTCTTGCATCAGAATATGTGAAATTAGATGAGGCATATAGTTCCGTGACCCTTAGCCTAGATGATTCCTTCTTCTTTGTTGTATCTGTCAACTTCATTGGCATGATGTTTAGTGAGAATGAAGTAGCTTTAAATAGGTTAGCTATGTGCATCTAGACAAAATCTCAATTTTCTCATATGTCATTTGCCCCCCTATAAATTTCATATTTTTACTTTTTGCCACTAGACCCAAGATGCTTAGATGAACACAATGAAGAATTAGATGAATATTAGGAGCTTCTTAAGTCATTCCAGGCACCCTTAACACCTTATAGGGGTTATACAACTCTAGACCATGTTCCAAATGTTGAAAAACACATAAGAAACTACATAGTCTCTTCTACTTGGCAATCTTGGACCACTTCTCTAATCCTTTGGTCTACTGCTTCATCAAACCATGCAAAAGCTTCATATGTGGGCCAATATGGCCAACAATTTCAAAGCAGGAAGAATCAAAAACTAATATCATTGCTTAAGAGTTATGAGGATCAAATCAATCTTTTTGAAGAGAAAATAAGCATCAATAGCAATGAACATGAGGAGATCATCAAATAACTATAAACTCAAATTGAAATTGTCACTACAAATATTAAGACCAAGCAAGAAGAATGCATCAATATTGGAATAGAAATGCAGTCTTTAAAGATAGAATTAGATTAGGCATCTGTCAAGTTGAAGACACATCATAGATTTTAGAAGACTATTGAAGTTTTCAATGATATTTTGAGTAGTCAAAGGTCTCTACATGACAAAATAGGGATTAGATTCAAGGAAGATCAAAAGGAGAACAAGGAGAGTCAGAACTCAAAGACCTATATAGAAACATTCAAATCTAAGACTCAAAGTGATCATCATTAAGTCAAGAATACCAATATGTAAATATCAATCAGGTAGCCCAATGCAATGAGGTGTTTCACTTATTTCAATGTTTACTATTTTACTTGTCATAAATTTGGTCATAGCGCAAGCAATTTTAGAATGGTCTCAAGGAATGAGTTATCATGGGACCATGGGAGAAGGAGTGATCAATAAAGAGGTATGTATAAAAATGTTGTTTGTTACAGTTGTCAAAATATGGGGAACATTATAAAATTCTATCCTAATAGAGTTACGAGGTCCTCAGGACTTAACAAGGTATATGAAGATCCTAAAGGGCATGAGAAAGGTCAAACATTGGTATGGAAGCCAAAGAAAGTCAACACTAATCACATTGAGCCCAATGGTCATGATAGATTATTTACTAAGATATATCAAGGATCAAAATTGAAGGAATGTTAATAACACATGTTATCTACATGTGTTGACAAGGTAGCCAAAGAGAAGAGGGATGACAAGGTGGATGAGTTGAATGCTTTAGTCAAGTCTAAGTAGATTCTAAGGAAGGACTATCAGTCTCATGATTACAATATAGATGAAGAAAGTGGTTTGGATATATGGGAATCTCCTAAGTTCATATAGTATTGAGATCCTTATAAAAATGGGTAACTCCATTAGGCCTCATGGAGACACTCTTCTATTCGTAGAAGCATGAGGTTGTAGTCAGAGAATGACTCATCTTGAGAGGATTTTAGGTTGTCTATGTTGTAATATATAAGTTGTTATCTTTGTAGCTTGTATGTATATGACAAGGTGAAAGGAGTTTTAGCATTGATTCTAGATCAGTTCATAAGGAGTCATGATATGGAATGCAAGTCTGAGCACAAGATTGTGTCTAGAGATATATGAAATATGGATTGGTCTGAAAGACTAGTATGACCATAGACATAAGTTGAATTTTGTTAACAGAGCTAGAACTATGATGAAAGCATGTGTATCTAGTTGGTATAAGAGAGATGTTTGAAAGATGTTGAGAAAGGCCTATGAGTCCTTATGATTGATATGATAAGCACAAGCTATAAGGACAAAGGGGGAGCATGTTTGTATAATTCTTCATAAACTCCATGATCTTGTTACCAAAAATTAATAAAAATATCAAAAAGGGAGTAATTTCAAAATGGGGAGAATAGGCTATTTAGTGATGTTTTTGAGAGTGGCTTCAATCTTATGAATCAAGAGGAGAGTATGGTGTTAGGGGGATCTATATAGCTTTGTGTTGTGGAGTGTCAAGATAGTGATAAGAAGCATGGTTTCTTGAGGTATAGTTCAAATGTTTTAGAAGTTGTATACAATAACTGATATGAGCCTAAGGTGAGTTTTTATTAGCATTCTCTATATTGTTCATTAAAATTTAAGTCTAAGGATTAGATGGCAGTTTGTAGAAGACCCTTTATCATTCATGTCAAAAGGGGGAGAATGAGTAGATGGAAAAGTATCATTTTGAAATGATTTCATTTGTGTAGTGTGTTTTTTGTCAATGACAAAGGGGGAGTTTGTTAGCTTGTTGTTGTCATTAATGTCAAAAGGGTGCATCATGTAAAGGCATAATGGTTATTGATGTCAAATATGTATCATGTCAAGATTTTACTATCAAGGTTGATGTCAAGGTTTTTGTCAAAGGTGACTAAGAATAGATGGGTAGTATGTGATATGTCAAGGCACATAATAATGTTGCATTGATGAAAATTATCATAAGTGGCATGAGCATGAAAGGTACAGGTCATAGAATATATTTAAAGACAACTAATGTCTACATAAGAAGCCATGCAATAAAAAAGAATTTGAAGGCAAGAGAGAATCTGAAGGCAAATAATGTCTTATGGTTACATGAAGGCATAGGTCAAGGTGTCAAAGGTGTTCAGGTGCATAGAAGAAAGATGTCTAGTCATATGAAGCTTGGTCATGTGGTTTTAGGTTTGTATGAGGTTTTGTAACATTATTGTCATCAAAGAGAGAATGGTACAATGATATGAGTGCAGTGTAATGTCTTATATATTTTTGGTTGATGTTTTATTGAGGTCATGACATGGAAGAAATAGGTCAAGGCATCAAGTGCTTAAATAGCTTAAGCCTAGTCATGGCATGAAGAGACCTTGTGAGAAGGTATGAGCATGATGGCTTGTGATATGATTACACATAGGCATGAGTGGTTGTATGAGGTTGTTTTATTATGTATGTGAGGGATTAGATCACTCATGAGTCTCAAGGTGAGTCTACAGGGGTAGGACCTTCAGCCTAGGTCTACATCTAGACCTCTCTTGGACCCTTTCTCACCTAATGAGGTTGTATGGCAATGTTTAAGCATGAGATAGGCTGTATGGCATGAGAGTGAGATGTTGAGTATGACAGTGAGGTGTTGAATGCATGAAAAGAGGCATCAAGGTTAATTTTAAGGCCTAATGTGGTTTGCGAGTCAAGGTCTAGAGAGTATAGAGAGAGAGTGTAACCAAATCAAGGGTCATAATCAGATTTCAAGGTGTTTGAGCTTAAGTAAGCATTTTTAGAGGTTAGGTATGTTATTTGAAGTTTGTTCATACAAATTAAGGTCATATTTTGAAGGACAAGGCATGAAACATTGTTTGGAGGTCTCTTGAGTGCTTAGAATGAAGGGTTCTCAACTTGAGAAGGATTTTATTGTGATTTTCATATTTTCAAACCTTTTCATGGGAACCTATGCAGTTCATGGTTGACGGGGAAGGATCATAACTCAAAATTCTAGGCATTAGTTTTTGGATCAAGGGGCTATGCTTTATGAATGATTGTTAAGAGTGAAAATCGATTTAAACCCTTTTAGTGTTTGAGGTACAACCACTAAGAGGTGAGGGGTGAATTAGTGTGAAAAATCTTATTTATATTCCATATATCATCCATTAATCCATCAAACATATCTAGAGATATAACAATGCATAAACAATCATTTATATGAGCAAGAAGTGGAAATATAACACACGAACACAAGATCTATGTGAGAAAACCTCATGGCAAATAAAACCCACTAATACAATAATATTAATATATTCCTATAATAAATTAATCAAACTTTTAGTAAGGCACCAACCCCACAAGGAACACCAACCCCTCACTAATCAAGCACCAACTCAACTAGTCATTTAACAAGCACCAACTTGCAAAGAGGCACTAACCCTCTCCGGTAACTCAGCACTAACTCAGTTACCTTGAATATTTGATAACCTTTGGACACATATTTCTCACTCAACTAAAGATGACCACCTTGTTTTTCTCTTCTCACTCTTCTATCTCTCTCAAACACCCTATTAGGCCTTCTCACTCAAGTAGCCCTTTCCTTGGTAGAATTAGGTCATATGAACTTGATCATCACCTATAGAAACATAGTTAGATATTAATTACATATTAATCACACCTATATAATTATATTCAATCCCTTTACCTTATTTCCAAAATTCTATATCATTTGCTCAAATCCTCAATCTTCTAACTAGTCAAATTAGAACTATTAGACCTTCTCTTTATACTTGACTACTGCTTTCACCCATCTTGGTCAGAAAATAACCTCAACATACTTGGATAACCATATAAATATATTAAAAAACAATTTTCATAAGTTAAATAACCACTACATAGGTCAGTCATTACCTTTAAGAGCTAAAACCACCATTAGGCCTAATAGAGACCTAATGTAATTAGGCCTTCTCTAAGCACACATTTCAATTAGGCCTCTTTGGAACAACCTTGAGCCTTCACAAATGTATGAAAAACTTCATAAATTCTTCAATTATACCCTTGATAATCTCACCATAGATCCCAAATTGCACTTAGCTCATTTCACTCCTTAACCACACATTTAAGTCTACTCACAATTAGGCCTTTTTATTGCCAAAAAGTCTCTTACAAATTTGATGCATACACTAAAATTTTACACATAAACTAAACATAAAATCACATGGATAAAATATGTGACCTTAATCTCAACATCATGTTCATTAAAATTCAACAAATAGGTCAAAATACCTAAAACTAGTTTACTTCATATGCTCACTCAAAATTGCACAAAGGCCTTAAGAACCCAGTCAAAAGCCTTTGACTTTACACACCTTCATGGGAGTTTATCATGCATAAAAATATTTTAAAATTAACCTATTATAATTAAATAATAACTTCATGTGCATTTGATTCATTGAATCTATGTAAAAATACTCAGGAACATCATTCTCACTCATACACAAAAAATTGCCTATAGCTCCAAAAACGCAGTCATGAAGATCAAGATTTAGAACACTTGTGTGAAAAATTTTATGAAATTTTAATGGGTTTTAATGATAATTTATCATCCTTAGAACATCTTATAATAGATATATTACAAGGTTCAATATCAATTTTTGTCTTACAGACCAATTTTATGCCTTCACCGTACATAGAGTTCATTGTGTTAGACAAGTCACCTTGAGAACAAATTTTTGTTTGTGTGCATCACCAAATATTGTATTCAAGGGGGAAAGGTGATAAGGTATTAAAAAATGGACCCATTCATTTGGATCCATCCCTAATCCTTTGAAACAAATCCTTAATTTCATTCTAACTTCTGCCTAGTTTTCTCATTGTCTTCCTCATTAAGCCCATTTAGCGATAGGCCAACTTTCATGACCTATTTAGAAAAATTTAGGTTTGAAACCTATTAAAAAACTTATATGGGAACTAAATAAAAGTATCACACACTTAAAACAATATATTAAACCTACAACAATGTTCTTATGAGCTTTAGCTCCTTAGGAATTTAACATGACCCTCATTAGGTCACACTAGGTCTCTTTGCATATTAACCCTTGAATTGCCAGTATTACTTAGACCTTGATCACATCTTGAAACCTATTTTACTACTCTTAAAAACTCATCCATATGTCATATGTCCTTATACCAAGCTTCACCACTACCAACCTTCTTCACACAAGTCTCATACTGATCACCTCAACATGTTGTCAAGCCTATGCCATGTCACTAGGTCTCTCCAGTACATAACTCATAAACTTAGTCATAATAATAACAAAGGAAAGAGATCAATGACAATTTCATGCCATCAATGAAAACTTTATGCATACCTTAGAACACTTTCTCAACACTTAGAACCCTAATAAGGAACCAATGTTGAAGATGTTGATAAGAAGTTCTTAGAATGGATTGGTATGATCATGTAAGCTATTATATCTTGTATTTGACTCATTCAAGTACCTCCAAGTGGTGCTGGTAGAGATGAGAGAGAAAATGTTGAGTTACAGATTTATTTCTAAATAAATTGTTCTAGAAGCCAAAAGTTACATTGAACATAGTAATCAAATTGATGGAGGAAGAAGGTAGAGACTCATGTTTCATGTCCATAAAGGTTTATAGATAGGTTTTAGTCCTCATGTGTGCTAAACTATTCATCTAAGTTAGCCATCGGCTAACAAGCCTAATGGTGCAAATAGTGAAAAACCTATGTAGTAGTGAGAAGATAAATTGGAATGTGTTTTCAAGATAAATTGATGAAACAAAGTGCATATAGATGTTGTACAAGACTTGTAAGACATGATAATTTTTGGTATAAGCTATGGAAGTCAGTGAATATGGTGAAAAATTTGCTCACAAGTTGACTTATATGGTTCAGGTAAGACATTGAGATATAAGGTAATGAGATTGGTGTGCAAGACCAATATTTGCCATTTGACCATATGATGTTTCCATCTAAGAATGGTATAATGATATCATAATATCATATACATTCATCATAAGTCACTAAAAATGTCTATATAGGTGTTGGATGTCTATGTCACCATGACTTTATTTTGAGGTAATCTAGCAATTCTGAGTGAGTGAGTTGCAAAGGTGTTCTTGAAACCGTCTCTTCTGAATGGAAGTGTATAATGCATTTAATAATGACCATGAGGTCATGTAGATCTATCTATATAATTATTTGATCATATTTGTGTGTCTTAAGTATGTCTAAGCTTCATTCTTGCAAGATAGCTTTTTGAGTACACATGCCTAATAAGGTAATTTGTCCTAAAGAAGGTTTCAAGATATGAATGAAGGATGAATATCTAAACAAGCATGGAGGAGGTCAAAATATTTCATCAACTAAGTGTTTGAATGGTTTTCAAGTGTTGTATAAATCCATCTAGGCCCAAGAGAATCAAGTTTTGGCATTAAGAGATAGACCTAATGTAATTAGGTCTCCATGAGACCTAAAAGAGAAATGAGGCCTAATTGAGTCATTTCAGACCAAAAGGGACTCAAATATCATTTGATTCATGTCCAAAATATGTCCTAATACCTATTATATGGATGACCCAAGAGGTTAAGGTTGTATGGCCAACTAAGTGGTATATGAAAAAAGAATGGTATATATATATGGTAGTTTTAGGCCTATTAAAAAAAAAAAGAGGAATCAAATGAAATAGCACATTTTTTAGTATAAGAAATTCTTTTATACTATCATAGGAGTGTATGGGAACTGTAATGAATATTTGAAAGTGTGTCAACATATGAAGATCAAGGTCATATGACCTAATAAGTCTTGAAAAGACCTAGTTGAGCAAAGAAACCTATAGGTCAGTTTTTGAGGGATAAGAGTGTGAAGAGATAAATAATGTGGTCATCATTTGTTGATTGAGCAACATAGTGTTCTCAAGGTGATAAAATCAATCAAGTGGTTGATTTATTACTGAGTCATCTAGAGGGTTGGTGCCTCCTTGCAAGTGGGTGCTTGCTAAAGCCTAGTCAAGTGGGTACTTGGCTAGTTAGGGCTGGTGCTCCATATGGAGTTGGTGCTTCACTAAATTTCATTTTTATATTATAGGACTGTATTCCATTTATATAGATCAAATGGTTTTCTTCCCCTTGAGGGTTTCTCACATATGTAATGTGTTCTTGTATTTCATACTTATGTGGAGAGTTACTTATGCTTGCTCAATCTATATGTTTTATTTGATTGGTTCATGATTGATTAATTATAATTAAATGAAATTTTTTTAAAGAAGTAATCACCCCCCTCCTCTTATTAATTATCCTTCCAATAGAGATGACATCTAAAAGCAGTATTTTCATAATCTAAGGCCTGGATCTAATAGAAATTGTCATGTTTAAATTGGATTCTATCTGGGTGACCTTTGCCAAGGTCCACCACCACACAAATATGAGAAAAGGTAAAGTTTATTTCTTAGAGCACTCATGATCCATCTTGAATAATATGCCAAGCATGTTTCTAATATTTCCACATACAGAGGGGTGGTAAAAGGGAAAAGGGCGATTTCATAGTCAAAACCAAACCAACATTTTGGATAACACCATTATTGAGGGATCAAAATATAATAACTAGGGGGTAGTAAAGATCCCAAATCTACCCTAAAACCAAGGCCCCTCTTGAAAAACTCTTATAAAACCTTTATGTTCAAAAAACAAACTATAAAGAACCCTTTAGAGCATAATTAGATCTCATAGTCACTAATCCAAGTAACATAGATCAAATGATGTAATTCTTTTGACCAAGGCCAGAACCCATAGAAATTAAAAATAATACATACTATTTAAATGTAGAAATTAGAATTAACTCAAGAATAGAGATCTCCACTACCAATACTTCATCTGATTTCTCCACAATCTATGAACTTGGGAAAATAAAAGGTGAAGCTGATGGTAGAGGAGCCTTATGGAGAGCAATGTCCTTGTAGGAAAACACATAGCCCTATTTCATCATTATACTTGTTGATAACAAGCCTAGCACTATTTAGCATGATAAATAAGATGGGAATATAGTCACCATAAGCCCAAATTTTTAATGCTCCACCGATCATAAGGTTTCCATAGCATTCCATTGCTTAAGGTTTTCACCATTCTTAGACCGCCTTCTTAACTTTAATACAAAATAAAAAAAAATATTTGACATTTTCATAGCATTCCATATTATCTAAAACCTGCTAACTCACAACTGAGAAATATAGTGAAAATACCATCATTAGTTAAGCCTTTGAAACATGGGTAGCTGAGAAGAAAGCCACTCATTTTTATTTTTCTAGTATTATAATTGAGAAAAATGGTTTCAACATATCACTTATAGTATTTTAAACATGGTCGAAGTGATTTCACTACAATTTTATCAAATTAAAATTGTAATCTCACCAAAAAGCTAACTGAAACAAAAGTTCAAAACACACACTTAAAAATCCACCAACCCATCCAATTGAAGTGAATAAAAAACATGAAATGAAATTTATGAATGGTGAAAAGCCTATCAAAGTTTTATATCAAAGCTTCAAATATATGTATCCTATCATAAATATATGTAGCACTAGCATGAAACCTATGTCATTGGCCCCACAACCATGGAATCCAATAATTAGAAATTTTGATCTAAAAGATTGCATGGTTGAATTATCGATGATATGAAACTTGACTAGTTATTTGTTCGAAAAACATTCCTAAATAATGGGGGTGGGAAAAATTTAGATATTAAGTTTGAAAGAATATTTATATTTGAAAAAGGACTAAAAAGTAAACTAAACTAGGAAATCTTTAACCTATAAATTATCTAACAAATCAGATTTTATAGAATTACTCCCTTATTGAGCTATGCTATGTAACAATGAAGAAGAAGACACACATAACACATTGCAAGCCAAATTTCCTAAATTATCTAACAAAGTATTGAGATAAGTTTCTTGCAAAGCTTATTTATTATCCTATACTTGAATTTGCATAAATATATAAATCATATAATTATAACTTGCCAATAATAGGAAAAATAAAAGTAAGAATTTCAGCTCAGAAATTATATCAAAACTATGTTATTTTATAGGTAAAAGGGGGTAATCCCCAAATATAAACAATCTCCAATGAAAATGTTTTAGGCCAAAAGGGTTTTAGAAAAAATTGTATTGATATCCAAGCATAATTAACTTTAATAAAAAATTAAAAAATGTCTGACATTTTCATAACATTTCATGTTGTCTAAAACCTCCTAACTTACAAGTGAGCAAAATAATGAAGGTACCGTCACTAGTTAAGTATTTGAAACATGGATAGTTGAGGGGAGATCCACTCATATCTATTTCTTGGAGTATAAATAAGAAAGGATATTTCAAAAAAACACTTATAGAATTTTAAACATGGTCACAATGATTTCATTGTAATTTTATGTAAAAAAGAGTTTGTAAACCAAACTTGAGTAATATTTTGAGAGAATTCCCTGTCTCTATTGTCGAGGTGGGATTTGGATTTGACTTATAGCTAACAAATCCAAGAATGAATGGCTCTAGAGAATAAACCTTCAATATTTTTAATGCCTTGTATAATTATTTTGAGGATATGAACCCATGACACTTGATCAAAAAGAACTTCATGAAAATTGATAATTGTGAACCACCACAACAAATTCTAATAAATAGATAGCCTATCACGAGTCACTACTATTGTGCATTCCTAGACTTTATATATTCAAAATATTTTTGTATATGTTTAACAGCACTATTTCACACATTATTAATTGGAACTTTAGTATAAATAAGGGCTTAAAAACCTAAGCCCTTATATGCAGATCTACCATAGGGACTTCTAACTGAGATAAATTATAAAATTAGGAGAATTTAGGCCTGTATTTGTGTACTACAATAATTATAATCATTTAAATTAGAATTTTGTATTTTAACTAAGCAACTTCCACTTGGAGGGACTCATGAAAATACTAATAGTCTAGTACAAACATAAGACACCCTAGCTTGGTGATCATCACAGAGTAAGACTTGCAACAAATATGAGAAATTTCATGACCATAAGATTTCATAGCATTAGACCACCTTTTAATCTAAGTGGGTCTCCTTGAGGGACATGACACTAAAGTCCAAATCCATTGGATATGGGTGGGAGTAGGGCCATGATGTAATACATAATTATTAATATAAAACTATAGGTTTTCTAACTTTGGTTATTTGAAATTCCATTCAAAGTATTCCTTGATGATAACACCATTGATTGCTTCCTAACTCAAAATTTTATTTCCATAGTGGTGTAGGAAGGTGGTGGTGTGGTTGATTGCCTATTTTTACTTCTCTATCTAGGTGGCAACATATGGTGGACATGGAGACAAATTCCACGCTTTGGTGATGTGTCAGATAGTGTCATCATAGTTGAGAATGGACATGTTTAGAAAGAATTGATTGTGTGGGAATTTTATATGGTCCTCACCCCAGTCCACTCGACAAGTGATAGGACTATGATCAAATAGGAAATTTTATGAATGGACCATGATAGTTTTCCCATCAAAAATTAAGAAGAACATGTGTTGTTTAATAAGAATGACATGGTCCAACCATTTTAGGACACTATCAGTGTCAACTAAGAAATTGGACCAAATACACCATCGCATATTAATTAATGTGTGTCATTGAAGGAATGGGTCCCATCAATGCTTAAAATAATACAAAGATTCAAATTTTCCCACATACCATCTCATAATAACAGTGCTACCTTTATCCTCAAGAATCTCAATCATATTAAATATGTAGCAAATCTTTTCATTCATAAAAAATATTTTGACTCCACCATAAATTTATGCCTGCTTCTCTCAAAAACAATATCAAAATTATTGATAACTATAAATTTAGAAGGTCACAAATCAGGGTTGATTTGCATTGACTTAATGTAGGGGACTAAGAATCAAAGAATTTATTCAAGTCTCTTAGGGACAAACAAGTCAAGGATCAAATAAAACCCATCAATATTATGCAAAAGTTCCTCACCAATATACAAAAAATATCCTATGTTTACTTAGACCACACCAATTTGTATTACAAGCCCACAAATATTAAATGGAAAGAAGACAAAATTTATAGAATATTGGGATGTGGTGCCTCACAAATTAATTCTTTCAAAATAAAAACTTTGTGATGTTCCTCTTTCTCTTGATAAGCTATTTCATGTAGTGTAATGCATGGCCAATGAAGAAATGCCAATGAGTGATAGGTTTCCTTGTGAGTTATATAAAGGTACCTGGTAATTTAAAGGGTTGTCTTGTTGCAAGTTTACAAAGAAGCCTTGGAAAATAAGCCATTAGGAGATATCATTACCAAATAAAATTTTAAATTTATCCATGGGTCTAGTGATTCGAAACTTATTACCATTTGGAATCTAATAAACCTTTGAATTCTTCTTATAAAATTATTTCCAAGGCCCAAGCGAATAATCTCAACCAGATTTTACATGCAATCATTAGACCTAGACAAATGAGCTTCTTTAAAAAAAGATATATATTGGATAATTTCATTATAGTTGGGAAAGGAATGAAATGGGCTTTTGACTCTTGCCAAAGGACCATCTTTATCAAACTTGATTTTGAAAAATATTATGATAGGAAAGAAAGGCCCTTTATTCTTGTCATGCTTAATGCTTTGGGTTTTGGAAAATTCTCTCTTAGCAATGGAAACTTTATTTTTAGATGGATCAACCTACCTCACCATTATTGGGCACAAGCTTTATACTTTTTCACTCCATTCTAAAGGGTTTCCATCTAGATCCCACTTTATATGTTTTGGCTGCAGAGGTTTTTGGTTCTTTTCTCCCTTGAAGAGCAAATTAAGGATTTATCAAGGGCATTTTTCTTCTTGATCACCCCTCTTAGCTCATCAATGGGCATTTTAAAAATTATACCTTATTTACTCTCGATGAGAAATAAACATTTTTTAAAGAGGCATTTTGATGCCTTGACATTTTTTTTAAAGCCTCGAGGTCTAATTTATAATGGACCAAAATTTAGGTTTATAGATAGAGGATGATGCCTTTGTCTGATGTCTTCATCTTTACCAATGGAAATGAATACCTAAAGGAGATATATTAAAATTCCTTGGTATTCATTTTGATTTTTATATCTCTCCTTCAAATATATGGCATTATATTATTGATATACTCAAAAATAAGATTTCATATTAGATTTCCAAACCTATCTCTTTAGATGGTAAATTTTAAGTTTGTACCAAAATCCTTGGAAACCACTCGTGCTTAATATTCCTCATGTTTATCCCCCTCCAAATCCCCATATGATAAATTAGCAAAGGTTCATAAGATGTTTTTTGGGCCAATGCTAATCAAACTATCTAGGCTATCACAAGGTATCTTGGGACATCTATTGCCTCCCTCATGACAAAGAAGGAATAAACATCAATAATTTCCACATATAAAGTAGTGCCTCTTCTAATAAGTAGGTGGTTGGATAAATTGAAGGTAATAAGGCTTGGAAAATTCTTCTAATCAAATGCATTTCTACAAGTACCCCACATGGTAAAAACAATTGGAAAATTATTGGCTTGCACACTTTGTTGATTACCACTACCCTTATCAGGATAGAAGGTTCTTTTGTAGCCAGTAGCATATGAAAAGTTTTTGAAGATGTCAAACCTTTTTTAAAATGGGTTACATATGGATATCATAACAATATTTAATTTAAAAAACCCAAATATTTTGTGGTCCGCTATAATGACCAATACAAGTCTTGTTTTAGCAGAAATGACAAGTATAAAAGTTATGCATCTATTTAAAAAATGAATTAACACTATTAAGAATTATATTCCTACTTGAGATTGGATCACAATGCATATCCTAAAATATAAATATAAATTACTTAATATGGATCTACCTTCCATTTTTCATATCAAAGAGTTAATGCCTAATGTCATATTACATAAAATGGGTTTACAATCTCCATGTGCATGGTGGAAGGACAATAGGTGGAACTATGATACTTAGTTCATGAATTATTCTCTTGGTCTCATTTATCAGATCATGATCTTGTTCTCTATTTATCTATACAAGCTAAATAGGTGTTTGAATTTAAATTATCACCCAAGACTTGGCTCAACGTACCTAAAAGGATTTGAAATGCCAAGCTCACACATTTTATTTTGTCCCTGACATATCAAGGTCTTCCTCTTGGGAATCACCTCTTAAAAATTAGAATTTATAAACCCATATGTCTATCTTGATATAGACTTGAGTCCTTCAACCATATCTTTTAGACGTACATCTGAGAGCTCAATTTTTATGATAATGGATTCACAACCTTTTCCAACCATTCCACCTAGAGCCCTTTCTCTTGTTGCGTGGTTTTTATGGTAATAAAGCTTACTAGAAATCTTAAATTTATTTTATATGGAAATTTTTCAATCTATAATTTTATTTAGACTATTGAAAATTTGGAATATATCTATTATTAACAATGAACAACCATCTTCACAATTTTCTATTAATGACAATGTGATTGTTTTCTCTTAAGCTATTTTCTATGAAATTCTTGTCGAGTATCACACATAGGATACTTGTGAGGTAGGTTTTTAGAGTCACATATAGTACATGAATAAATATTCATAAATCATTTATCATCATAATCAAGTCTCTTGATGCCTCCATAATTATTCTTTAAAAACATTTACTGGTTGGTATGCATGAAATCATCAAGTCAAAGAGGATGACATTTTCCAGGCAGAAATTTTCCTTCCTTCGTATCTTGAGGTGGAGTTAAAAAACACTACCTAGATGCTTTGCGAGTGAAAATGTATTTAAAATGAGGCCAAGAGTATTGCATGGTTTCATGATAATAAGTAATAATATTTATTGCTAAAGAGGTGCTATAAAGACATTAATTCAACATCTTATAGGTTTTGACTTTGATTCTGAGCGGGCTCCTAAAAGGGTTGAGCTATCACCATGATTGACTTATACACATATTGATAATGCATATCGAACTTAGAGTTTGAATTTATATTTTTACTACTTTAAGCACCCTAGTTATGGTTTGATATGGAGATGTTATTAGTCATATTTTCATACGAAAATAGTGGTCCATCCATCTTCACCACTTCGTTAACAACTTTTAACTAGTGATTTTGACATTGGGTGGACATGAGAGGTTAGAAAAGGGAAATGTATGATTTAATGTTTAGAGGATTGAAAATGAAATAAAGTATTACACAAATTAATGAATAAAATGGTGTGGACATGGCATGCATCTCCAATGTGAATATCAATAATTTCATTGAGTTCCCATGAGAGTTCAACCTTGACTACACACATTTTTTTAGGATGGATTGAATAAAACATATTTGCCTAATTCATCAAGGAGAGGCCAACAAGGTAAAAGAAAATAGGGGAATTCAACCCAAACTAAAACATTGAGGGTAGAATCCTTTGAAATCACAAAATCATTTGTCCATAGGGAAACAATAAGTAGGGAGATCTTAACAAACCAATGACCATGCTTAGAAATGGTAGAAACATGCTGAGAATCAATTAAAAACAAAAAACAAAAAAAATACCATTGGTCATATTTGGATTGCATCAAGCGTAATCCCATGAGGAGTCAAAGAAGATTGCACCCAATTTTAAGTATATTTTCATAAAATAACCAATCAATGTATATTAGTCAATAAATTTGCAACTATTATCAAAGTTGAGAACTGGCAAAATAAAATCAAGTGAAGGTTCAATATCCTTACCTCATGGAATAATATTTATATGAAGTTTTTAGATTTTTATTTCAAAGGTGCCATTTCGAAGTACTTCATTACCAATTATTGTAGCTTCAACAATTAAACTAGTATGGTGTGATACAATTAAATAGAACAAAATAATCAACCTAATGTAAGGATTAGATGATTTTATTTCTATTTTTTTTTAAAATGTGAAAGGATTTATAAATACCACAATTGTAATAAAAAAACACAATGTGAGAAACAAATAGTTACATAAAAGGCACAATAAATGAAACCTTAGTAGATCTCTATATTTAGCTTTTCTCTCAACAATACTTCAAATATACCATGTTTTGATCTAAAAGCATGAATAGGTTCGTATACCTTGTTGAATTGTATACAATACAAAAAAACTAATCTCATTGTAAAATTATACATAAAGATTTATACTTTAAATTGATGTCTTCTTTATTCGACAAATATTTTTAAAATATTTATTTGAAATATACAAGGAGATGTCAATCTCAAGGTATTTATTTTTGATTTTTTTACATACTATAATGATTAATAATTTCATTACTTTATTCATTAATTTCCTATTATGTAGGGAAAACTATTTATGGAAAAAAAAGGTTCCAAATTCTAGTATGTGTCCAAGATATTATGCTTTTTCGATTGACTTCTTTAAATAAAACAAAAAAATATTCTAAGTGATGATCAAATAGATACAAAATTTAAGATCAAACGAAAGTTGCATAGTGACTAGTCCCTGTCTTTATTATGTCAATTGTGATAGAAACTCTAATGTTAATTGTATTAGTTTATATAGGGAATTTTTGAGGTTAAGTTGTAGGATAGTAGAATAAAGGTTGCATATTAACATAACATAGTCCTTGTTGGATACGAAAAGGGAGTGTTATAGCTAAACAAAACTGCATAATAATTTACCAGTGTAAGAGGGAATGATATATAAATTGAATTCATTTAGTATATATAACATATAGATGTGATTTGTTTGTGTCAATTATAATATAAATTATAACGCCAATTGTGTTAGTTTACATAGGGCATTTTACAAACTAAGTTGTAGGTTAGTAGAACAAAGGTTGCATATTAACAAGATGCAGTCCTTCTTGTTAGATACAAAGGAGTATTATAGTTAAATAAAACAACATAATAATTTAATAGAATAAAAGGGAACAATGTGTAAATTGAATTCATTTAGTAGTTGGAAACTAGAGTTGATATTTTCTAATAGAGTGTAGTAACATAAACAAATATTATTAAAGAAAACTTAATAAAATAATAAGAAATATTCTAAAAAAAAAAATTGTGGAAAAGATGTATGCTATCCACTATGCATTACAACAAAGCAAACTTCTTAGTTTTTAGTGAAAAAGACTAATAATAAGAATCTACATTAGAACTAGACAAAATTAATAATACCCATTTAGTATGTACAAATATATGAACAAAAATACTCTTAAGAATGAATAATGTACTAAAATAAAAATTATTAATAATAACCATTTAAAATAGGTTTGAAATATATATTTATATACACACTTTAATTTTAAATTTGTATATATTTATAAAGCGTTGACTTCCAATTTAGAAAGCTACATAGAAGTATATTATTACAATAGAAATGAATAAAAACTAATAATTTATAATAATAAAAAATGGAGGGTAGTTTAATTTAGAAAGAATTTTTAGAATAAATAATAATAATTTATTAAAAGATAGATAATAATTTAAGTTAGAAAGATTATTTTTCTTTTTAATATAATAAAATTTCATTTAATAGTTAGTAAAAAATAGAATATTCTCTAATAATCCTTAAGAGAATATTCTACAATATTACACATAAAATTATAGAATTGTAATAATAATATATTAATTTGTGCAATCTAATTAATTGGTAGGAAGAAACTAATACTTTCAACAAAAACTATAATACCATATCCTTAATCTACAAACAGTGGTTGCCTAGTTTGCCCCTTGCTCATCGTCTTAACAACATTGCGAGGAGTAAATTTAGCAAGGCTTAATGGAATAAACTTAGTTTTCAGATATGGTAGTCCAACGCTGACTCACGCCCCCAACTCACTGCTTGAAAACTTATCCATGCTAAGCTTTCGCTTGGGAAATGCCTTAAATTCTTGCATACTACTCCCTCTTGTCCCTTTTGTGGCAAGGTTGAGTCCATCCTCCATTATTTATGATTTTACTCACATGCTAGATCTTTGTGATCTTCCTTCATGATCACATTCCCTGCCATCTTTTATATTCTTTGGTGCTAAAAATCAACCCTCCTCGGTTGTTCCAATTCTCACAATGTGATCTCTAATACTTGTTTTATTCTCATTAATCACATCTAGAAGTTTCAATGTTTTGCTTCACTTTGGCATACATTCTTTCCCCTGCAGATTGAAATACAAATGATTTGTGCAGATTTATCTCTCCAGATGTCCATTCTGAGCTCTGCAATTAAAGAACAACTTAAGGTCAATAAGGACCTTGCTAATCAAAGTAGTTGTTTGAAATCACAGATACAAAGATGGGAGGTTAATTTGAAGAATTCTCTGGACAGGTTCAACAATGTAGCAGATTCAAGGTTGTGTTGATTTGGGTTTATACAGGGTGGATGGATGGATGTTTGTCTCTTCTATGTGGTTGTTGGACAACTTCCTTTCTGCTAGATTGTGTTCTGTTGTGTTGGTGCTTCATCTTTTACATAATTTATTGTTCGTTGTTGGGGTCTCATGTTGTTGCTTAATATTGTTTGCTACAGCAAAAGGTAGTATTGAACTAATTGTTCTTCTAAACCTACTGTTGAAGGATATACTAATGTGTTATTGTTGTTTTACTTTATTTCTGTTGTAACTGTTCTTACAACTATACATTGTATATATACTCTTCTATTTTACTTCATCCAATTAAAAAAAAAAAAACATATATTAACATAAACTAATACAATTCTGAACATCTCATTATCCTACACTTAATCTTTATTTTAAAATACCTATATCTCAAAATAGATACCTTATTATTAAAAAATCTTATTCATATATCTTCAAATTACTTCTCCAACCATCAATTCAACTGTGAGTTGTCCCTTTCTTAGAAGTGGTGTTCTATCATTGCACGTTTCCATTTCAGGGACCACCTAATAATGACGTTGTAGAGGCCATTATTGATGTCTTTTTCCCATCTCATTTCTTTCCTAATCATTTCATTCTACCTTTAGAAATGTGAATGCAGTTTTGTTGGCTTGTGTATAAAGTAATGTCATCATAAAAATGTTGTAAGACATGCTTCATGTCTCGCTAAAGTCATAATAATGACATTGTGGAGACCATAGCCGTTCCAGAAAATAAAAATTTGTCCTTCGATGCTTAAAAACCTTCGGTTTTTTGTTGCGATGATTTATTTTTAGATTTTCTAAATTGTTTGATATATTAAAAATCTTATCTATTCATTTATAATATTTTATTGTTAGAGATTTTTTTGGGGTTTCTTTTTTTTATAGATTAATATATATATATATAAATTGACATAGGAAGTTGGCTTTGTTTTAATATTAAATTTATTTTTTTTATATTTTTAATGGTGGACTAGATGTATTATTTAATATGTTAAATTTATTGATTTTTTATTGCTACCAAACATGTATAGAAAAATTGAAAATTAAAAAAGACTATAAAACTCTATTTAAATTAGAGGAATATTCAAGTTTATATATCGAGATCATTGAAGAAATTTGAAAATTTTGTTATAATTTAATGTGAACGGATTTTCTAATTTTTTATTTAAATCATAATAATTAATTAAAGTTTTGAAGGTTTTAATTGAAATTACGCATCTAAATGTATTTTACTTTTATTTTGTTTATTTGTTTGTGATTCTTTGATAAATTTTAATTGGAAAGAGTTTAAGGTTGAAGATTTTAATTGAAATTACGCATCTAAATGTATTTTACTTTTATTTTGTTTATTTGTTTGTGATTCTTTGATAAATTTTAATTGGAAAGAGTTTAAGGATAAGAATATAGCAATGGCTCGCTATCTTGGAATTAATTAAAACTGTTCTAAAATTCCATTTTATAATAAAAATATAAACATAACGTTTATATATGTTGATAGATCTTGACATTAAAATCTATCAACATATATGGGTTTCTATTATGGAGTTGAATTTTGATGGTTGTAATTTTAAAAAATAGAGGTTGTAAATATAATACTTCACCTAAATGTTTTATCATTTACAGATTGATAGCAATTTTTTGAATTAATATTTTTCGATTACCAAAAGTTTTTCAATAAAATAATGCATGACTTTAACGATTCTATCAGTTAAGCTATTGTCTGAACTTTAGTGTTCAACTTCTAAATCAAATATTTAAATGATAAAGCCCCAACCTTATGTAATAAATCTATTACCATCTCTATTTCTTTCACCTTATTAAAATTGGGAGGAACCCTATCTCATATTGTTTCAATCCTCATATCATGTAAAAGTGAGGTCACAAGAAAAAAAAATTATGATAAAATGACATGGTTCATAATCCTAAAATGTAGTTATAGTATTTTTAAAGGCAATATTTTAATTACATTTCAAAATATAAATGGGAAGTTGTTTGATATAATAGTTAAAGTGGGTGAAGTGATTCTAACTCCACACCATTTTTGAATCCCCATCATGATGATATGCATTAACCTCCTGTGCCCCTACACCACTCCCCTATATATCTTATACATATAGCTCATTAAACTAAACTCACCTCAACTCTATATGGTTGGGGGGTTGGGGGTGGCCTCCCCCTCTATCACTATGTCTATGGGGAGAGAGGGGGTTGAGATCAATTATCCATTATAGACTTATCATGATAGTAATGATTGATGTTGGGATTCATAGAATGGAAAGTTGAGTCTTCACTATCCTTCCACTAACGAACTCTCCATCTATTAGATACATGATATCAGTCATCATCCCCCATGGTATAGTGTTTCATTCGCTTAGTATAGATTATATTCACTTTAGTTATTCTAGAGGGTGGATGAGATCAATCAGTTTATAAATCTACAATAAGATGATTGAGTCCCATCCCCCATATACAAGAGTTAATGGTTTTAACATAATGTGTCAGAGCATACATAGATTTATTCCAAATCAGCGATGTAAATCAGAGAAAAGTTAGGGGAGTAGTTAAGTGTTCAAAACAAGCCCTTGATAAGAAAGGTTTTACTTGAACTGGGAGTAACTGAATGATGCTGAGGTATGAGGTTCATCTACATAGCTGATTTCACAATATAGTAGGGCATCGGAGGAGTGTACCATATATAGTTAGAGAACTAGAACTATAGCCACCCAACCTAATGTGCCATATAAATAGTATATAATATTATTATTGTAACTATTTATAGTTTAAAGGCAATTACTATATATATATATATATATATATATATATATATATATATATATATATATATATATATATATAGCTAGCTGATTTCACAATATAGCAGGGCATCGGAGGAGTGTACCATATATAGTTAGAGAACTAGAACTATAGCCACCCAACCTAATGTGCCATATAAATAGTATATAATATTATTATTGTAACTATTTATAGTTTAAAGGCAATTACACTATATATATATATATATATAATGTAATAATGAATAATATTATATATATATATATATATATATATATACATATATATATATATATATATATACATATATATATATATATACATATATATATATATATATATACATATATATATATATATATATATATATACATATATATATATATATATACATATATATATATATATATATATATACATATATATATATATACATATATATATATATATATATGATAATGTAATAATGAACAATATTCAAATTTAAATTTTTAAAAAATAATTTAAATTACTAAGAAATAATTACAAACAATCACAATGGAAAGAAAGATAAAAAAGATTGAAACAATTAGAACTGAGAACTATACTAGATATTAGAATTGTAAGTAGGGTCCTATGTTTGGGATAGAATAATCTCTAATATCTAACTGTGATTTGCTAGGTCATAATTGGTTAAACAATGATTGTATCATAGTCATAATTAGTAGAGGGTTGATTGTGTCCATTGATTTTGTCTTGTATCACTTCAACAAAGCCAAATGAGTAGGGTCATGGTTTCACTTCACATAATTGATAGGAGGAATTATCTAATTATCTTATTTATTACTGATGTCATAATGTTACAAGAGGGATAAAAATACAAAGTGAGTTGGCTCAAACCTCAGATAACCTCTTGAAGAGCTATACCTACATATCTCACACACTTCTAAGTAAAGCCAATAAAATTATAGTCCGTTGTGATTGTAATCCCAACCCAAGTAAGATATAGGGTTTCACTTTATCACCCTAGATAATCAAGTGGAACCATATTAACATTCACTTAGAATTTCATTTGGCACAAGTATGTAGCTAATTAAAACCCTTAAAATCATTGGAAGATCCTTGAAGAGAAGTAAAGATTTGGTAGTGTGCATGCCCAATACATTTTAGAATAGCTAATTGATCAATACTTGTAATTGAAATTCCTCTAGGAGACTTTAGGATAAGTCCTTAACCTATAGCGTGTCTAGGGATATATGTGTCTGATATGTGGCCTACAGAACCTCTTATATTATTTTGTCATAATTATATATGTTTTCATATTATTAGCAGGTTCAACCTATGAAATAATCATAGCCTTAGTAGGGTATATATAATAGGTAGTGGTTATAACTTGATGATCATGTTATGAATTAGTTTCTTATTGAATGGTTGTGGAGGTTGCCCCCTTGAAGTGGCTCATTCTTATTTATTACGTATTATGTTATGTTGTCAATTATTGGCATGGATATGCTTATTTTTCTCTTATTATTGTGATATATTGTTTTCGTTATGTCTTTGATTTGGATAAGGTCCTATAGCATAATTTTTTTTCTATATCCAGCATAACAATGTTTTTGTGGGATAAAGGATCTATAAAACATAGCATTTGATCTAGGATGAATTTAGTTTTTCATCAATGTAGTATTGCTTGAGGTTTTCTAATTTTGTTTTTAAAAAGATAAGATTTTGTTATGCACCCTTACAAATTAGATTGTTTTTATATTGTAACGATGCAAGTTTCTAGTAAATGGTTTTTAGGCCCCTAAACCCTACATCCTAAATTTATGCACCCTACACCTTAGAGTCAATGCATGGCCAGTCCAAACTCTCATGCCTGTGGAAAAGGGTAACTCTCAAGCCTATGGAAAAGGGTAAGCCTCTCAAGGAAGACATGGATTACAAAACTTCACATATAGGTGTCTTTTGGTTGGTTACCCAACTTAAAGTAGATGTGCAAAGCACTATTACAAAAAAATAGCCTAGGTGTGGTAAAAGATGACATAGATGTATTACAAGGAGATTTGGGCAACATCAAAGTGACATTGGAAACTATCTTGGATCATATGCAATTACACCATAGTCTGATAATTCTCCTTTAGGTATTCAGGTTCTCTCAGCTAGAATAATCCACATTTAAATATAGGATCAAGGAGCATGCTTCTAAAAGTTGAAGTTGTGCACATTTGATGGTAAAAATCCAGTCTCCTAGATCAATAGTTGACTTAATTTAGACCCCATGTGCAAGAAGGTGGTCATGGCATCTTTGCATTAGGAATAACAAAAAATTATATGTTATAGATGGTTATTTACATAAAATAAAAATAAGTCCCTTACTATTACCTTGTCAATGTTTATTGATGAGCTTTAGATGCACTACCACAGTAGTGTAACAAAAAAATGACTTCATCTTACTATTAAGACTTACATAAATAATGAAGATCAAGGATTATATTTAGTATTGCCAAAACATGTCTTTATAAATGGATGACATCACAAAGAATAGCCTAAATGATCTGTTCTTATCTAACAAAGTCTAAACATGAGCTACCTATAAAGCCACTTTATTAGCCTACACTTGAATCTACATAAACACATTTTATATAACCATATCATTTATATTAGTGGAAAAATGACTATAATATGTAGTGTTAAAAAAAAATTGTATTTCTTTCTTTGAATTTAAAAATAAAATAAAACAAACAAATCAAAAAGTATACCAAACCTATATGAATTTTATAGGTAATAAAGCTTAATCCCTAAATATAACATTAATCCATGAAAAGGGTTCAGGCTAAAAGGGTTTTAAAAAATCTTGGATCTATGTCCAATTTTATTAAACTTTAATGCAAATGCATAAGAAATAATTGGCATTACCATAGCATTCCATATTGTCTAAACCCCCCTAATCCATAAGCGAGCAAAATAATGAAGATACCATTTATAGTGAAGCCTTTGAAACATGGATGGTCGAGGGGAGAGCCACTCATTTATATTTCTAAGAGTATAATTGAGAAGGGGCATTTCAACAAACCACTTATAGTCTTTCAAATATGGTCGAAGTGATTTCATTGCAATTTTATGCAAAAAAGCTATAAATGAAACTTTAGTAGTATTCATAAAGGATTTATGGTCTCTATTTTAGAAGTGGAACTCAACTTTGGATTTTGACTAAGAAATCCAAGAATGAATGTCTATATAGAATAAACATCAAATCGTGTGAATGCCTTGTTTGAAACTTTTGAGGACATGAACCTAAGGCACTTCATCAAAAGGAGCTTCATGAAAATTAAAAATAAAGGACCACCACAATAATTGATAATTAATAGTTATGCCATCATGAGACATTCCTCCTATATCAATACTAGACTCGATGAATGCCCATGGTTTCTAAATACTCTTAGCCACAAAATTCCACATAACATTAATTGGAAGTTTAGTAGAAATAAGGTATTAAAAACCTAAGCCATTGCATGCAAATCTAGGTGGAACTAGCAATGTTAAAATAAGAAAACTATAACATAGCTGAATTAAACATTGAATTCAATGGAACTAAAGTTGTAACTTGTGTTGTAACTAGAATAGGCACTAGAACTGAGCTACGCCAGAAGTGGCCTCCAATCTATCCATGGGAGTAGTTTATAGAAGTGGCACATAATCAAGTCTAGTTTGTGTTTGTGCTAGTGTGTACTTAGGAATCTAAGCATTTTTAGGTGGAATACATATGGCCCCTATTGGTGAAGTTGCTTGCTTGGTGGCTTCCATCTATAGGTAAAGCGCATGACTTGACTATAGGTCAATGTCTATGACCTCAAAATCAAGTAAAATAGTTTTAAATAGTAGAAGAAGCTTGTCCATAAATATATTGTATATGCCCAATGTATCTCTAGCCTTGGCATGTAATGCCTCAATTCCTATGATTTTATCCCTGCAAAATTGAACAGTTGCATTATTTCATCACTAGTTATTTAAATAGTGCCTTCAATCTTCACCTTGAAATTATCAAATAGTACTCTTATAAGTTTCTCAAAAAAGGGTCTGGGCACAAATTTTCTCTATGGAGTGCTAACTTGAGTAACTCTTAAATCTATCCGGATAGAGATAGCTTCCCTTTCCTGGTTTCAAAATTGTTGAACTAAAGCTCACATTTCTTTATGTCACTTATGTAAGTTATCCCTTTTGGCAGCAATATAATTATCAACCTAAGCAACTTCAAATGCTATTATTAAATTCAAATGGGCATAAGTCTTATTTCATATTGCCTGGATTATAAAACTTAAGTTGCCTTCAACATATTTTATATTATTAAACAATTGAAGAATATCTCCCCACTTGGGTTGGGAGGTAGCCTTTGCAAACCTTATTGAACAAAAGGTTTCAAATAGCCTCCTAGTTATCCCTTACAAGTTATCCACTATTTATTTAGAATCCTAGATGGTACTCACCTATGGTTGTTTTTGTATAGGTTGATCACATTTTTTGAACATCTCTTTTATGACTCCTCCAGCAATATCTACAAAAGTATAGGAGTCCTCCTTATACCTATCTAAGTCTAAAGGATTTATTTTTCTTCATTTTGTCCAATAGAATATCTCTTCTCTTTGTTCTATCTCAACCTATTGACCTTCATCAACCACAGTTTTTATGTTAACCTTTCTCAAGGTGTTTGTTTGTCTGTCAAAATCAAACTTTATTATGGGTTGATCAGTTATCACTAAATCTTGTCTCCCTAGTTCTTATTTTCAACTATTGAATCCACCAAGGGATGTTCAATGTAACTTGTTTCTCTATTTATCATAGTTTTACTATACGATTAGTTGATGGGGATTATCTTGTAGGTAGCATGACCTTAGGGGAAGATGTCCCTATTGCAATAAATGTGGAATAACCTTCCTTTATCTAGTAACTTGCCTTTAAACTGGTATATCAATTACATATTCAGCATTTCCTACTATTTCTTAGACTGCATGCATATGTGAGTATACATAGGGTACTTGACCAATAGGCATATCTAATTGTGCAGTCAATGTATGAAGGGTGGTTAATGCGGTAAAAATTAAGATGGACACCAGGTTTTCAACACGTACCCATTTACTTGGTTTAGGGGATTGAAGACTGATCCACTAAAGAATGAGTAGGTTACTAGATTTATCAATAGTTATTTCAAATAGTTAGTAACAAAAGTATGTGCATCGTCAATAGTCACAATAATAATGGTAGGTACCACACTAGTAGGTTGGGTTGTGGTATGCAAATTTGGCATTGCAGATGCCTGAGGTTGGTTTAGTTGGCTTATAGTTAAAAAGAATCTACTACATCACTTGTAGGTTCAATGGCTAACAAAGTTACTAAAGAATGAAGACTTGGAGGACTTATAACTAAAGGAGAGATAATTAGATCACTAGTTATTGTGGTGACCTGAGGTGGAGAGATCAAAGGAGTAGTTGGGGATGGCCCCTGTTTTGTAATATTTATTTTTTAAGTATGGCTTTCACTCTACATATTATCTACATGATACTAATTTAGTATTTATTGAATTACCATATCCTTAATTGACTTATTCATATTCTTGTAATAATATGATTCCTCCTGACCAAATGCTTCCCTTAGTCAACCATTCATCATCTTCTTTTGTTTGTGTGGTTTCCTCAAATGATTTTGTCTCTTATGTATCAAACCTTGAGACCCAGTCTTATTCATCACCCAATATTTTATATTCCTTGTCATTATCATAATTTTTAACATAGTCTAACCCCATTTCACCCTTTCCTCTCTCTTTCCTTTCTTTGGGAGAAATTGCTTGCTTCTCATCTACTTCCACCTTTTGAGGTGAAATAGGAGGGGTCTTGGGTTTCTTCGTATATGACTTTATTGGTTTTATTACAACAAAGGCTAGCCCAGTCGAAGGTAGAATGAGAGATTAAGGATTTGTAATAGTAGCAGATGGTGAGGGAGTAGGAAGAGTGGTAACCACTAGAGGAACGATAGGTGGTATAGATGGCAATCTAGTGGACTAAGGTGCAACCAATGGTGGTGTAATTTTCATGGTAGGTGGTAACGAATATGATTACCCAATGGAATGGGACATTGCTATTGGTGGAGATAAAAGAAGATAAATAACATGATCTTGAGATAAAAGAAATAAGACTTAGTTGTTGTGCAATGATTAATAGAGGAAAAGGGAACATAGATAAAATCCCAGATAACATGTTGGGACTTGGAAGTTTCTACTCTTCAGCTATGTGTTGAGAGAAAACAACTTCATCCATATGTGTACGGGATCCTAGAGGTGTTGAAGTTCATCCTCCAATGTAAGCTTCCATGGATGGTCCAGCTTATTCTTGCATTTATTAGATTCTATTTGAGAAGGGAAACATGAATATGTTTGGATACCCATTTCTCTTTCCCAATTCTCTTGGCATCTTCTGTGCCACAATCATTGACATGTTGGCATTGTAGATCTTTATATCCACTTCAGTATCATCTTCAACATTTATAAATATGTTGTCATGATCATAAGACTAATATCTATAGTTGATTCTTATTTTTTTCATATTTTATGTTGTGTTCTCTGACATTTTTTCTAGGGTCCCAATGTTTGAAAGGTGCCAGTTTAAACTTATAATGTGACCTAATATTTCCAAAAAATTGGAGGTGCTCCCACCTTATGCATTTCACCCTACCAATATTAAGAGGAGTTGGATGGATGACTACTTGCTTAAAATTCCTCAAGTCAGTATCAACATTGTTCACCTATTGGATAGAAATATCTTGTTTAATTATTTTTTTAGGCACAATCCTTTGTAGGTATAAAAGGTGTGCATTTGTGCCTTGAATTATGTTTATTATGAACTTAGGGTACAAACAATAATAATCCATATTCAGAATGGTTTTCTCAATAGGGTCAGAGACCTTAGGCGTGTTCTTCGCATAGATTTCTTGATACACCATGGGATAGACCTCTTAGTTATCCTTTTCTTGTTCTTCCTGAATCTATGCACATGAAAAACATTAAATTCAACACATATCTTATTTTGGGGGTAGTTGGGTGATGGTTGCCAAGGTTGCTCATAGGATGAATGCACAATTGTAGTCTTTATGTCTACCACATAGGATATAATGTTTAAATTCCCATCTAAAGAACTTTCAAGATTTATAAGTTTCAAAATCAAATTTGAGCTGATAATTTTTCCTAAAGCACGTTAGAAGTTAAAATCATATCTGATCAAGGGACCCATACCTCATTGACATAAGTGATGGTCAAAAAACCATATATTTTGTTTAGTAGGGCCATGGCGATTGTCACCTCAAGTTTGAAGATCAGAATGGAGATTACCGAGGTAGGGCCCTAAACTATAATGTTGCTTGGGTTTTTCTCCCATTCTTGCAACTTACTATTGACATTATTGACTAAGAAGTCATGTATTCACCATGTCTTGCATGAATGACATGTCTGGGAAAGGGACCCTGTAATACCTTTCAAAGGTATCTATAATTATATATGTAATTGGTATTTTTCCAAGCCTAAAGTGTAATATCTTCCTAGTAACCTTGTCATTCATGAATGAATAAAATAGTGAGTCAATGCAGGGCTCTACAACTGCTTTGGTTGTGTTATGAAGACCAACTACTTTGATAGACAGAAGTTAATCCTTGTATCTATGTGTGAATATAGATATTTGATCCTCGTCCTTGTATGGTTTGATTGTGTCAACCATATCCAAAATGGTAAGTAGTGTTTGAAATCGTAGTTCAAAGCTGTCAAATTAAATGTTATATCTATGTATTTAGTTGGTCTTACAATTAAGTATGTAGAGGGAATTGGGATGTGAGATGAGGAAGCTATTGATACTATCTCATAATAATTTACTATGTGAAAAACCAATAAATTCTTGGTTGTAATAGAGTTTTAGACTCATAGTTTGCACTTTGAGCTTGGAATTCACAATATTCTTGATAGCTAGGAGGCAATGTAGATAGACTAGAAATGATAATTCAAAAAATATTACTTTGGTTAAATTGGATTTAAGAATTGAATGCATTTATTATTAGATTCAAATGAATAAAGTGCAATAATGGCATTCACTTTCTTCCTTATTTATTCTTTGCATTTGAATTTAATAATACCTACTTTGATGGCTTTTATTGTCATGTGGCTTCTTCTACATTCCAAAGGATACTTAGTCATCTTAATATGATAGTCTCTTTTTCACTTTCTTGATCTTGGTTTTGATGTCTTCAATGCTTAATTATGTGGGTTTGAAAGACGTGTGTGTTACTATTATAATCCTAGCTAAGCTATAGCTTGTCATGTTTTGTCTCTTTGGTTGCAGCCTAACGAGATGATGACATATGGACAACTCTCATTGCTCTGATTTCCCAAGATTTTTTGTACAAAGGTCAATGTTGACATCACCTCCAAGCTATTGGGATGATGATATGTGGATGGTTCTCACTGATCTTCTTGCAGAGGATTATCCATACACAAGTCCATGTTGATCTCACCTTCAGATTACCAAGATGATGACACGTGGATGACTCTCATTGCTCTACTCATTTGGGATTGCCCGTATAAAGGTCCATCTTGACATCACCTTCAAGTAAGCAAGATGATAACACTTGGAAAGATCCCCATAATCCATTTCCTAGGTGACTCTGTACAAAGGACTCCATTGATATCACTTCTAGGTAACTTGTGTTCTTTATTTAAGCCCTGCATTAACGAATTGATCCTATTTGGAAAGAAAAAATGAGTTTTGAAAGGGCTTGGGAGACACCTAAGCATGAAATAACCATAACAAAGGCAAAGCCCTGACTAAAATCAAAATTTTTTAGCCTAGTTAGTCATTAAATAACATATTAAGTGTACATAATCATAACTTAAAATGGAAGTAAAAAATTAAGCATAGGACATCATGTAGAAATTCCCATTTGAGGAAATTTTAGGATTTGTGAGTTTCAAAATCAAATTGGAGCTCATAATTTCTCCAAAAGTAATGATTTTATTGGAAATTAAAATCATGTCCAGTAAAGGGACCCATACCTCATTGACATAAGTGATGGTTAAAACCATATATTCTATTTAACAATCCATGGTGATTCTCACCCCTCGTTTAAAGACCAAAATAGAGATAATTGAGGTAGGGCTCTGAACTGCAAAGTTTCTTGGGTTGTCAGCTCATTATTACAACTTGTCAATATTATTGTTAAGAAGCCAAGAGTTCACCATGTCCTTCCTATATGACATGTCTTGGAAAGGGATTTTATAATACCTTTCAAATGAATTTCCACTGATATATGCAATAAGCCTAAAGTGTAATATCTTTCCAGTAACCTTTCCATTCATGAATAAATCATATAGTAAGTAAATTAAGAGCATTACCTTTAGATTGGTTGTTACATTGTGAAGACAAACTACTTTGATGGATAAGAGTTCATCCTTATAACTACGTGTGAATATGGATAATTGATCCTCATCCTTGTATGGTTTGACTACGTTGACCATATCCCAAATGACAAAGTAGTGTGTAAACTTGTGGTTTAAAGCTACCAAATCAAATGTTATATTTATGTGTTTAGTTGGTAATATAATTAAGTAGAGGGAATTATACGCGAGATGAGGAAGCCATTGATGTTGGCTTAAAATGCTTTTCTCTATGAAAAACCTATAAATTTTTAGTTGTAATAGAGTTTCAGATTTGTATTGTACACTTTGAGCTTAAAATTTGCAATACTCTTGATAACTAGGAGGCAATGTAATTAGACTAGAAATGGCAATTTGAAATATATTTATGTGGATTGTGTTGACTTTGAGAATTGAATGCATTAATTCTTTGATTCATGAAAATAAAGTGAAGCAATGACATTCATTCTTTTCTCTATTTATTCTTTATATTTGAATTTCATAATATCAAATTTCATGACTTCTACTGCCATATGGCTTCTTTTACATTCTCTCATATGCTTAATCATCTTAATGACATATATCTCTTTTATACTTTTTTGGTATTAGTTTTGATGTTTTTTTTTTTACTTATGTGACTTCAAAGGACACATGTCTGTGTGTCACTATTATGCTCCTAGCTGAGTTGTAGCTTGACATGCTATCTTTTTCATCGTGGGCTTGTGGGATGATGCCACATGGATGGCTCTCATTATTTGACTTGCCCATAATTTTACATATAAAGGTCCACGCTGACATCAGCTCTAGGCTACCCAGATGATGACATGTGTACATCTCTCACTACTTTGCTTACCTAGGATTATCTATACATAGGTCCATGATGATATCACCTCCTAGCTACCAAGATGATGACACATGAACGACTTTTACTGCTCCACTTATAGATTTTTTTATACATAGGTCTATGGTGATGTCACCTCTAGGATAGTAGATGATGACACACAGAAAGATCCTAGTGATTCACTTTCCTAGTTGACTCCTTATAAAGGACCCTACTAACATCACTTACAAGCAACTTTTGTTCTTTACTTAGGCTTCAAGTTATCAAATTTATTTTGCATGACCATATAAAATGAGTTCTAGGAGGGCCTGGGAGACACCTACGTACAAAACAACATGCTTAGGATATAACAAAGGTAAAGGTCCAAATACAAGCAAAATATATCAGTTTAATTAGCTATTAAGTCATATATTAATCATACATAAGCATAAGTTAAAATTTAAGGCAAAAAGTAAATCATTTAGAATGGCTTATATACAACTTTGATTCCTCCATAACTTTAAGCCACTCTACGAGACTTAAATTAAATCTTATTGCTTAAATTATGCAAGCAACATAGATCAAGACAGGCAAAGAAATTAATTTTAGTGTTGGATAAATTCTTGAAGTTTTCACTTTTCAAATTCTGTCATAAAATCTGGTTCAAAAGACACCAAATAATGATATTGATCAACAACGGTTCCCTTTTTGAATTTTGAAAATGGGGTGGGGAGGGCCGGGAGGGCGAAGAGGGTGGGGCGGGGGAGTGTTTGTGTGTGTTAGGGTAAAACAACATTGTGTAGGAGTCACTACATTTTTATTTTAAATGGAAATTGAATTATGTTGATCATGGATGTGAGCCCACTAGCTAGACTCTTTGGGTTTTCTTAAACATTGAAAACTATACCTTATGAATAATTAAAATTTATGCTTATAATGATGAAGAAGAAAGAGAACAAATTTGGGGGTATCATACTAACATGTTAAATATGCAACGGATCTTCTGTGTAAAGTTTAACATGGTTTAATTTGCACCAAAAAATTAAGGTATTCTCCCTATGCATTGGATTACTAGCGAGCATGAGGAATGGTATTATATGCATGTTTTTTTTTGTGATCCAATTTTTTTCTCACCGCTCATGCTAAAAGGTCTTAAAAATATTAGAATATGTCTAGGCATATTATAATTTAACATAAAACCAAAAATAATGCTTGAAACATAAAATTATGGATTGAACTTTCTTACATGTGAAATTCACACATTTTAAACATGTTTTTCAAGTGGAAATTATCTTTTTTATTTGGAAAGAAAGAAATAATAATATTTGTTCTAACACTACCTCTGAAAGATTCAGTGTAGATTCAAATGTAGGATAAAAAAGTGGCTCTAGAGGTAACTCATGTAACATAGTGCTCAATGGATTGACAAGGCCATGATTTTTCTCAGTCATCATTTTCCTTTGAATCTTGTTTCTCTTCATTAATATAATCCTTGTTAAATATTTCTCTCCGATAACTTTCCAATCTGATTTCAATTCGAATGGAATGTTGTATGGTAAATCATCAATATATTTATTATTTATCAAATAATAATAGTAATACAGGGATGATCACAACAATAAAGTGGTCAATTGATAAGCACAACCCAAACACCATGTTGATGAGAGGACACAATTGAAGAAAATGATTTGTAGCTAAGGACAATAACCCAAATTTCATAATATTACATTCAAAAACATAAAATCGCATGCATTTAAGCATAAATAGGTGGAGTAAGATCATCCTTGGGAGGTTAGGTGTTCCAAGTGGCAGGATCAACTGAAGGAGGACTAGGCACCACCCAACCATCGTAATTGGTTTTAGGGGAGCCAATGAAATAGTGATACCCTAAATAGAAGGCAACCAAAAAAATATACCAACCATACCACTCCTTGTATACATGAGATCCATCACAATTATCTAAGACTTTGATGCCCCCCTGGAGCTAAGGAGGAGTGGAGAAGCGGTTGTAAATGTGAGAGTAGTTTCATTGATGTTTGGGAACTAAATGAGGTGAGCCACGAGGTGGTTAGTTTTGGGGGACATGACTAATAGTGTAATGAACACTCCAATGGTGCCTAATTAACTCTTGTAAGTGTTGAAATTCAATCACCACCTTCTCAACTTGATCTTGGATCTACATAAGAGCTAAAGAAATAACAATCACCTTGTCATTAAAATAAAATTATAAAGATGGTTCTTCATTGTTAAAAATATAGGAATTCATAGAATTCCATATATGAAATAAAAGTATAGATATAAATAAGTTTCACATAAAATTGATATAATTTGACCACTTAGTTTTATCCCAAAAAAAAACATCTGCCAAGAGAAGGGCTCTGAGTGGAATGGTTGGAAATGGATGTGTGAATCCATTTCTACGAAAATTGAGCTCTTGGACATGTCCAAAAGATATTTTTGAAGGACTTAAGTTTAAGGTAGGTTAGGCATTTAGGTTGACAAATTCCAATGTGTAAGAGGTACAACCCAAGAGAAAGTACTTGATAAGCTAGGCACCAAAGATACCATGCAAGCTTGGGCTCAAGCTTAACGTTCCAAATTTTATTAAGTCTAGTGAACCAAATCTTGGATGAAGAATTTAAATTCTAACAACTATTTAACATTTCCATTGCAAAAAATAATGGGATAACAATTTGATAAATGAGACCATGAGAATAAATCTTGAATCAAGTGTCATAGTGCCACCTCCAATCCTTCCACCATGCACATGGAAGTTGTACCCATTTTGTGTAACATGACATCAAGCATCAAATCTTAGATATGTAAAATGGAAAGTAAGTTTTTATTAAGAAATCTATATTTCCATTTTATGAGATGTCATGGGATCCAATATGATAAAGAAATTTAATCCTTAATATTGTTAATTCATTTTATAAATAGACATAGAAATTTTATTCTAGACATAGAGATTTTATTATTGTCATTTTTACTAAAAGATGACTAGTATCGGTCATTATAAGGGACCATAAGATATTGTGTTCATTAAAATAAAACCATTACAATATCCATCTCCAACCCATTTAATAAAATGCACGACTTCAAAATATTTTTTTATGCTATTAGATACAAAATAACCTTGTAACATGACAAGGACAATGGTAATCAATAGATTGTGTAGGCCAATATTTTTCCAAAAAAATTTACCACAAGGGGTACTTGAATAATTGCAATGCCTTCAAAAGATTTTTCAAGCCTCGTTACCTTCAATTTTTCTAACAACCCACTTGACACAAAGGGAAATACTTTATATGGAGACATCAATCATGCCCATTCCTATCTGTATGAAAGCTTGTTATAGCATCTATTTTTCTTAGCATTGGTCCAAATAAGTTATCTAAGAACATTTTATATTGATCATACAATGATTTGGAAGGGCCCAATAGGAAGAGTAGTAAACATGAGTGGTTGCAAGGATTTTGGTATAAACCTGAAATTTATCTGTAAACTAGAAATATTTGGAAATCTTATTTTACACTCTATCAACAACATATGGATACATATCTAAAGGAGAGCTATCAAAAGCAAAATGGATAGTAGGAAATTTAAATCCCTCTACTTTATGTATCCACTTCCATTGACAAAGATAAATTAATTCAAGCAAAGGCATCATGCACTGTCTATAACATTGAGTTTTGGCCCATTACAAATTAAACCTTGAGGGTTTACAAAAAAAATCAAGGCATCGAAGCACCTCTTTGAAGCATTATAGCCAACTATAAATAAGAAAATGCTAGGTATCTTACTCTTAACTTCACTTACTATTTTCAACATATTCCATCTATCAATCAATTTAAATTAATTATGCCTTTACATTCAGATATATGCTTAAATCTCATATATTTTGATCTGAATAATATTTCAATGCTTTATACCCATTAAACACTATTAAATAAAAAATATGATAAAAGAGTGATTCAAAAGGGTTTTTCTTAAGGACAAGATTTATTGCAAATGTGACATAATTAAGGGCCCCAAGGACAAATCTAGTGCCCTTCCAATGAGATGGTATATGGGAGAATTTGAAAAATAGTATAATTTTAAGCACTAATGGGACCCACTCATCTAACGATGCACATTAACTGGTATGTCATTGTATACATAGTCCAATTTTTAGGCTTGCACCAATAGGGTCCTCAAATAGTTGGACCATGTTATGATTTCCAACTATCACATGTTCCCATTTTTAGTTTATGATGGATAATCAATTATGGTCCATCTAGAAATTGTCCTTTCTGATCATAGCCTTATCACTTACAGAGTCACATAGATGGCAACCATATTAAAATCCCAAGTAATCAGTTACTTTTTATCATGTCCCTTCTTAGCCATGAGGGCATTATCTAAATCATCACCAGAGTGTGAAATTTGGCTCCATATCTTCCACACACTACTAGTTGTATTGAGTGGTGAAAAGAAGTGATCAATTAATATTGAACCCTCCATCCAAAATTATAGAGAGTAAATTGTGTGAGTTTGGAAGTAGGGCAATGACATTGTTATTAAGGAAAATTTTGAATGGAATATTTAATAACTAAAGGTATAAAACCTATAATTTTATATTAAAACTTATGTATTGTGTCATGGCCCCACTTCCACCCATATCTTATAGATTTGGACTTCAATTCCATGTCCCTCAAGGAGACCCATTTATATTGAAAGGTGGTCTAACACTGTGTTTTTAAAGGCATCGACTCTCATGTATTTAGTAAAAGTATTACTCTGTATTGATCAATGAGATAAGGCATATTATGATTTTTCTAGAGTATTTGTATTTTCATGAGACCCTCCAAATGCAAGTTGTTTAGTTACAATACTAAATTCAAATGTTAATGCATATAATGCTTGTATTGCATAAATCAAGGATTATGTTGTCTTAATGTTATATTGAGCTCAATTAGAGGGTCCTATGGTGGATTTGCATGGAGAAACTTATTGTTTTAAACCCTTTTTTCCACTAAAGTTCCAATTTATACTTTGAGGGATTTAGTGGTTGACAATATTTGGAAATCCTAGGAATATATCAAGTTTGGGAATTAAATGGGAATAGTGACCAGTGATGGGATATATCTTTATCACCCTTTGCTTTTTATTATGTTAAGCTGGGAAAGGGGTCCTAGACCCATACAAACAATAATCAGTTCAAAAATTACAACAAAACAAAACCCTAATAATAACCCTTTAAGGGACAGGGTACCACCCGAGAAAGTATCAACTAAACATTTGCAAAAAACAAACCCAAAAAGGCACCCCTTAATGACAGCATGAAACTTAATCTCCCTGATAATATCCCAAAAAGGGCCATGGAGCCTAGACCAAAAAACTCAGTAATATAATATATGACATAGTAGCATTGTAACTATCCATCCTGATAATAACCAAAAGGCCAAGGTCATCAGAACAAAATAGTCATAACACAGCAAGAACACAGCTTCAATACAAAACCAAATAATAAAACTAAAACTTATGAGTACTCTAGTCATTTTGAAATTTCATCCACACCTCCTCCCAAGAAGAGGAATCTCTTTCAGTCTTTTATCTTTTTCATAGCTTTCATCCTGCATATGTTTTCATTTCTCCAGCTAGATTTTAATTTTATTCACCTCATTAGCAGTGTTAGTCATAATCCCATTAGTCAATTTACCCAGATCCTTAAAACCTTTCTCCAAATTCCTAATTCTGCTTTGAAACATTTGACACATTTCAAACATGTTATTCCAGCTCTCGTGGTAAGTGGAACAACTAATCCTTTTGTTAAAAAAATCTTCTATTTTGAGAACTTGTTTAACAAATCATGAAGGTCTAGGTTGGTATGACGACTAACAAATTTTTCAAAATTGTTAAACTGAGTTTCATAAGTCCCAATGTTTGTCTAGATATCTTCAAAATAGTTATCCCAGAAAGGATTTTCCCCAAAATGCTCATTCCCATGAAATTAATTATGTTCATCAATCTTAAACTCTCTTTCCTCACCCTATTCATCACCTTGATTTTCTTCCTCATAACCCTCACAATGAGTTTCTTGATCCTTTTCAACCTCTAAGCTTTGATCCACTCCATTAACATTTTATGTATTTTCTTTAGATGGGGAATTAGAAGTAATTAATTCAATTAAAAGATCATTGGTCAATTTGTGTTTATTTTTGCTACTAGTAGTCTTTTACAAATTAGTCTTAGCTAATCTTGCAAATCTCCTCTCAGTAGGAAATTTAGTTTGCCTACTGTTATCTTCATTATCAGCAAACCTAAAAATGAGATTTCGCTACATTAGATTTGAAGGTGAAAACTTTAGGATTTTTACTAGCAAGGGATTGCACACTCTGCTCTTTCAGGGACAACAAAATATTCTCTGAACAATCATTAACCTCAGTGATAGGATTTTTAGCTGGATGGATTGAAGGTGTAACCAGGCCAGGGTTAGAACTAAGGTCTTTTCCTTTATAGGTGTGATGAACTTTATTTTTAGTCTCCTTAACCTTCTAGGAGCTATCAAATTTACGAGCAAAAAAACACTAGTAGTGTTTACAAGTTTAGTATTTCCCTTATGTAACCTAATTTCATCAAACACATCCATACATTTTTCCAATCGAATATGAGGGTTTAACATAACGTTGAATTCATATAAAACCAACATTAATCTCTCGTGAAGAGGGGGATTAGCTCCCTTTATAATGCTTCTTTGAAGGGAGAACAAAATAAAAAAGGGAAAGCTTTTAAAAATTACCATGTCAAAGATGATCAATCAAGGGAAAGTGATAGCCATGAATAGTCTTGAACCTTCCTTCCAAAGTAAAATATTTCATCAGATGGTAATAAACTATGCCCCAAAGTGCAATTAGTTTCATTTTATGGTACCCATTTTGATCTCTAGTCAAGGTTTCGTCATCCTCTAAAAAGCTATCCATGAAGTCCTTATAATCCCTATTCACCACTTTTTGCACCTTTCTACCATCCAATGACAGGCCCATAGTTTCTACAATTAATTCTTTTGTGATTGTAAATGATATCCCATTTAAAATCACCTCTTGATTTCTCCAAGAGTTTATAAATTGCTCAGATCAGCCTCATCAAAACCCTACATAACTTTCACATGGTTACTAAAGCCTCCTTCAAAGATACCCCACACCTAAGAATTCTTATTTAGACTTACACTTGAATCAGGTTCCACCTATAGCAAATGGCCCCCCATATTGTAATAATAAACAATAGCAATAAGAACCCTCTATAACCCTTGAATAATAAAGTAAAAAAAGTTTTTTATAGCAATAAGCATCTTTTAAATGCATGAAAAAAACATTTCGGGTGTCAAGAATGACAACCCAATGAGAGTAGGTGTCATCATTAATATTTATGGAAAGACCCCTATTCGTACAAGGGGTGGAGTGATTTTTCATGATGTTTTTTTATAAAAAAATGTCTTTGAGTTGTCTCTTCACAATAGTCTAGAGATTTGAATTAGTCATCATAATAATATGATGAGTAAGCAAAAATAAATCAATCATGGGAAACAATTTTTTGAACTTTATGAAAATAATTATCAAGCAAGGAAAAGGATCCCTTTCCAAAACATTAGTGGCATGGTAAACTTTTAGCATATGTATCATTAAAAATTATATTTTATATTCCTTGTGGCAAGCCATAAACCAAGGTGGTAGACCAATTGCCATTAACATTAAGACCAAGGTTGGCTATTTTATCCATAGCATGGTTTCCTTCTCTATACACAAGATGGATTAATATTAGGAATATTAGAAATAGAATTTTTATATCTTCAATGTAGTCCATGAGCTCCTAGGGAATATTCAATGATCTAGTGTCTATATCAAGCACCACCTTAGAGTCACCTTCCACTTCCACTTGATTAAAACCATAGGATTTAATTTTGTGGAGACTCCACCATAAAGCATAAGTTTTAGCAAAGTTATTAGAAGCCTTTCCTATAGGTTTAGCATAACACTCAATAATTTTACCTTTTTCATTTCTTATAATTCCTGCCATAGAGAAAGGCCCTGGATTACCTTTTGAGCATCTATCAAAATTGAGTTTAATCGAACTAATTTGGGGACATATCCATCTGGTTTGCTTCCTTATGTAGTCTTTCTGATAATCCATGTCATTGAGATTATGAGTGATGCTCCAATTTTTACAAATTCTTACATCCTGCTCAGTAGGAGGAGACTTAGATTTTCTTATCTTAGCCACATTAATATTTTCTTGAATAGCATAGCCAATAGAGTGTATGAGTTGATTAATACCTGTCATAGAATTTATAAAGATCTTGTTATTCCTTTCCTTCCAAATCCCCCAGACAACATGCAGAGCAGTCTGAATCCACAATTCTTTGAGAACAAGATGCAGAAAGCAAGAGGATTAAAAAAAATAGGGAGAAAGGTGTAATTCCCTTTAGGGATGACCCACTCTATCTCTAACTTTTGAAAAATTTATCCCCAGATCTCTCTAGTAAAATAGCAATGTAGCAACAAATGGTTAATACTTTCTTCATCTTGACAAAAAAGATAGCATATGTTTGGTAATGGAAAACCTCTCTTTTACAAATTATCCAAGGTTAAATTTTTATAATGGTTTGCTATCCACCAGAAATTGTTAATTTTGGGAATAACTCTGTGGTTCCAAACTATTCTCCAATCCTTGTTACTCTCAGAAATAGAAGATAATAAGGAGTAAGCAGTAGCTACAGTGAAGGTTCTTGAAATATGAGGTTTCCAAATCAATTCATCTCATCTATTTTTCTTGAAAAAACTACAATTTCCCAAGTATCTCTAGAATTGACTAATAATATTGCTTAGACCATGACTATTCAAAGAGATATTGAAGTCCTTCCAATGTGGTATCCTATTCTGAAATGAGACATACCCATCTAGTGTATCCCCAAAGATCCTTAGACAATTAGTTTTTAGGATAGAAAATATAGGATGGTTTGAGAGAGGATGATTGTGCTTCCACACATCTTCCCAAAAATTAATCAACTCGCCATTGCCAACTCTCCATATTAGCCCCATAGACATAACTCTTCTAATTTTGAGCACCCCATTCCAAATGACAAACCCTTTAGAAAAAAGAATTTTTTGAGTGAAGTTGTGAATCTCCTTACCACCAAAGTATTAAGATCTAAGTATATGAACCCAATCTCTATCCTCTTTTATAATATACCATCCAACTTTTGCCATAAGAAATTTGTTGAAAGATCTGATCTTTCATATGCCTAATCCACCCTTCTCTTTGGTTGTAAACACAATGTCCCAATTAATAAGAGCCATCCTCTTTCTTTCCTCAATTCCAAACCATAAAAATATTTTTTGTATTTTTTTTGTTTTATCAGCTATAAAGGTTGGGATCTTAAATAGTGAAAGGTAATCAATAGGAATACTCTGAAGTGAAGCTTTTAGAATTTGATACTTTCCTGCTTGGCTTAATAACTTACCTTTCCATCCATCTAACTTCTTTTGGACTCTTTCCACCATTCTAAACCAGGTAGGCATTAGAAAGGTTTTAGGTGGGTAAAGGTAAGACTAAGTAAGTATCAAGAAGGGAAGCCTTGGAACATCTCAGAATTTTAACAATTTTATCTTACAAAATCTCTAGAGAATTAAAGAAGTAAAGCTTCCTTTTCTCATAGTTGATATGCTGAACATAAACTTTTACATAGATATTCAACAAGTTTTTTCATTCCTTTGCTTCTTTGACAAAAGAAGTACCAAATAATATAGTTTCATCAACAAATTATTGGTGAGAATGAGGGATAGAAGATGTTCGTTTGATACCCCTAAGTTTATTAGAATTCACCAATCTATTTATATTTCTACCAAGAAAGTATGTCACAATAATAAAGAGATAATGAGATAAAGGGTCTCCTTACCTCAAACCCCTACCACTATTGAATAATCCTCTAGGAGAACCATTAACCATTATAGAATATCTTAGAGAAGTAACATACTTTGTTATTAACTGAAGGAATTTACCTTTAAAACCAAAATTTTGCAATACCTCAAACAAGAAAGACCAAGAAATTATGTCATAGGATTTAGAGATATCCAACTTTAAAACCATCCCTTCCTTTTTGATATGATCCATATAGTGTAATACCTCATGTGCAGTAATAACCGCATTCAAAATTTGTCTACCTAGGACAAAGCCTTTCTGACTCTGAGAAATAATTTGTTGCAACAGATGTTTAATCCTGTAAACTAAAATTTTAGAAAAGATTTTATACATAGTGTTGCATAAACTTATTGGTCTGTAATAACTAAAGCAAACAACCTCCCCTTTCTTTGGGACAAGCACGATGATAATAGAATTGAATTCCTTTAAAAGATTTCCTGATTTAAAAAAGTCCCTAGCAACAGTTGTGACATCCTTACCAACAATATCCCAAATTTTTTGAAAGAAATCTAGAAGAAATCCATTGGGACCAAGGGATTTGAAGGATCCAAAGGAGAAAACAATTATTTTAACTTCTTCATCTATAATCATTTTTTCCAAGGCTACAATCTCAAAATCAAATATATCTTGAGGAATGATATCTAACAGCTCTTGAGTACCTTCTTCATTATCCTCATTTTTTTTCAATAACTTATTGAAAAAATTTGAAGCAACCAATCCAATCTGGTCATCCTCAATAACATAAATGTCATTTTCTCCCTGAATATTGTTTATAATATTTCTATCCACGTGTTTGAAAGTAGAATAGTAAAAAAACTTAGTATTTCTATCCCCTTATGTCAACCATTGGATTCGTGACTTTTGTGTCTAGAATGTTTCCTCCCTCAGATTAAGTTTATGCCATTCATCTCTCAAATTTCTCTCTTGTTTATAGAACTCCACATCATTTATACCTTCAGCCATTTTGTCTTGCATATCCTTAAGATTGGAAGATAAAATCTCCTATTTGAAAATATCTCCAAACATGTATTTATTTTGGCCTCTTAACAGTTTGCTTAACATTCTTAATCTTATGGGCTAGATGAAACATAGTTGTACTGTTAACATGCTTATTCCACCATTGAGCAACAAGATCTTTGAAACGCAGATGTGAAGCTCACATAATTTCATAACTAAAAGGGAAAGCTATCTTGCTTCTCTGGGTATTCCAATTGATAATTATAGGATTATGGTCTGATCCCACTCAAGGAAGGGCCTAATATTGTAAAAAGGGAGGAATATTCCAAGAATTGGAAATCAACACCCTATCAAGTTTAACCTGAATTAGGTTGTTTCCCATTCTTCTATTATACCAATCAAATATAGTTCCCTCAATAGTCATCTGACCCTCCCAATTTCTCAGAGGGATAAAGTGGTGTATTGAAATCTCCCGATAACATCCAATGTGAGGCAGCATCAAAAAATAAAGTTGAGGTTTAAGAGGTCCAGAGATTTTTTCTTTCCAGTCTAGAATTAGCCACATAAACATTCACAAGATTCCATATTTCCTTCCCTTTTTGAGATCTAAACTTGATAGAAATAATGCTTTTATGGATAATCAACTCATATCCTACCAAAACAATAGGGATTCAAAGGATGGCCAGACGTCTAGATGCACTAATACAAAAATCAGCCCCCATCCAGATATAATTTATAGAATCAGACAAGTTTGCCTTAGTCATTTTGGTTTCTTGGAGCATAAGACTATCAAATTTATTATCCAAAATGCAACATTTAACCAAAAAAAAATTGTGAGGACTATTCATCCCCCTAATATTCCAAGAAATTACCTTCATAGATAGAAACAAAACAATACCAATCTAATGTACAATACATTTCCCTTCTAAGCAGAACCACATAAGTCTGGTCATTTCTTAAATTTTTTGGATCCTAAGAGGTTCTCCAGAGTTTTTTGTCTACCCATAGCAACCTCTTTAGTAGCCTCCCTTGATCTTGTCTCTCTTGGAGAAGGTCTCCCTTGTTTATTCTCATTTCCCAAATCTTCCTTCTTCACATATTTTTTCTTCCTACCTTTGTCTACAGGAGTCAATTCTTCTTCCAAAATTCCACTAAAAATCTCATAAGTATCATTGGTATACTCATCCTCTTGAACCTTTTCTAACATAGGTAGATCTTATGTATGTTACTCCAAAACTATTTTTCCTTCCTCTGTAATTAACTAAATATCCTCATTAGGCTCCTCTCCCTTATCTACTCTATAATGGTCATGTAGAGCTATTGATAAACTGTTTTGTTGTTGCATTTTCTCTAGGATAGCCAACTCTACCTTGTCTACTTTATCATGGTGAAGGTGAAGATATTTTGAGGGGGTGTTTTGACACTGTATTTTCTACTGAGCCATCTTAGAGTCTTCAACACCTAGTGATGAATCCCTAGTAGTATCAACTAGGGATTCCACACTGGAAGGCATATTTTCCTTTTCTTTTAGTTTATCCCTCTTAACAATAGGTTTTTTACACTTATCTATGAGATGCCCAAAAAACCCACAATTCTGGCAAAAAGGCCCAAAGTTTTCATATTCAATAGGTTGAATCGACTTCCCATATCTTGAATTCAGAGTGATTTGGTTGGGTTGAACTATATGCATTTTAACATTAACACAAACTCGAGCAAAAAGTAATCTAGGTTGTTGCATAGTTACCTTGTCTATAGAAAAAAATTGGCCGAATGAGTTGACAATGCTTCAAAGGATCTTTGGAGTCTAGAATTCCATGGGTAAATTAGGTACCCTGATCTAGGTTAGGGCAACTACACACAAATCTACAGTTGGGTCAAAACATGGTTTCCATTTGCACAAAGCAAGATTATTATGATGAGCTTTATCAAAAAACTAGGGTCCGTTAGTAATAATCGTAATCAAGTCCTCCTTAAGGGAAAAATGAAAAAGGAACAAACCACCTACCATAGCAGCTATCTTAACTGATCTTTTAATACTTGAGTTATCTTTTACCCATTTACGCACCAAATCCACATTTGGCTTGAAAGCAAAAAAGTATCCCAACAATGTGTTTTGCATACCTAGCATAGCTTCATCCAACATGAAATCTAATAGGTTTAACCTGATCCCTTCATTAGATTTTTCATCTACTACTTCACCTAGTTCCCTAATCTTAGAAGAAGGAGAACCCAAAACCCGATCTACCCAAGTTTATGTTTCTTTACCATTTTTGAGCTCAGAAGAAGACAAAATCAGCCCATGCAAAAAATATGACCCATCAAATGGCTTGACCCCAAAAGTCAGCGGTTTGGAAGTTTTTGTCACATCAAGTGTGGCCCCCAATGTGTTAGATCTATTTGAAATGTGGGGAGCCACCCTACTCCCTGAGCCCTCAATCAACATGGAGCCTCCAATGAACCAATATCTAGGTTACAGAGCTCATTCGAAAGAAATTTCAAAAGAATACTAGTAGAGTTTGTTAAATCATTTATCACCATTTGTTGTGGTTTTCCACAAACATTAAAATTCATGAATTTACTTTTAATAAAGTGCCTTCGTTTCAGGTCCTAAAAGAATTGATATGATGCATTCACATTAGGGTTTATTTTTGTTGTGGCCAATACACCCCCATTCTTTATTTGAATTGGCACTGTTTTTATGACCTAAGGTTATTTTTTAATTTTTTTTTGTCTTTTTCACTTGGTTCTTAATTTGGTATTTTAATATGGGACACTCTTTATAATCTTTGGAATGTGTGTCAAGATAAATGATTAATAATTACATTTAAATTTAAGTGTTTGTAGAAAAATTCAAACCTCATCAAATTTTATAATGCAATTCACAATAAAATATAACTAATTTAATGGAAATTCATATCATTCTGAGATTTGGGCTAATGCGACAATCTTGGTAAACTAATATAACTGACTTTCTCCCCATTTTCTTTCACATTTTAAATTTTTTGTAGCACTTTAACTTTTATTTTACTTGGCTTATTTTTTTTTAACAATGAGAATTAGTTACAATTTGTCATTATCTCCACCTATATCTGGATTTTACTTAGCTTATTGGACTATTTATTTGATCGTAAACTTTTTGTCCTTAACTATGATTACCACACACATTCTCGTACCCATTCGCACTGGTCTTGCTGATAGTGACATTGTAAGCCAATCACACTATGCCACATCACGCATTTTCACACTCTCACATCCTTACAGTTTGCTCGGGATCTCACATTGAGTAGGAAGCAATACAAGAATGCGAGGTAATCACCACATGCCATGTGGTATGATTGTTAACTCTCACATATTCACATGTTAATAAAAAGCTCGCATTAGGTCCAAGTCATTGTGAGATAGGGAACTAATCATTGTATCTTAGTGGCATAATTATATTGGTCACATACCTTAAGTTTCCCTAACATTGCACTTAGATTGATTACGGTGATCCCCCCGAGCCAATGAAATGAAGATGTGTGGCCCACCTATGTATGGGCACTCATCTGTTGACTTAGCTCAAACAAAGCTTACATAGTAGGCAAGAAGAAAACACATGGACTACTGACATCATCCAATCAACTCAATGAAAAGAATAATTAAATCAAATTCCAACAGTAAAATGCAATTAAATCGATTTAGGGGTCAACGTGGCTTTAAAATTGCATAATCAATTATGCTATTTTATTTATTCAAATATTTAAATGATTATAGACAAGCAGAGTCACACATTAATCCAAATTCTTTAAATTTCCATTGCTTTACAAAGCCCTTTGTAACATAGCTGCTTGTTTGAGGTTCAAAGTTGAACATTTGAAAAAAAAAATGAACTAACAAAGCCAAACACTTTGAAGCTATGGCATCTTACATGTTTTCATACATGACCAATGTGGTATTCACAAACAGCCAGATAGTTCCTATAATTAGGAAGTTGTCTCTCAATGGCTAAGAAAAATATCTGGGAGGTACTAAAGGATTGAGCAAAAAGCCCCAAAATGTGGGTTAACATGGAGAATGTGGACAACATCCACATGCATCACTTTAGATCAGGTGTCCAAATTGGGATGGCAATTATAAACCAAATTTATGGTGCCATTGACATATCCCATATTAACAATTTTTTTGTGCCCCTTCTATCTATGATCAACAATGATTTAGGAGAAGTCCTCACTTTCAACCTCAAGCAATAGCTCTCAGGGGTAAAGAATGGTGAAATGTTTTACATTGTGTCTTATCTAGTAGATGACATTACTACAACGGTCTATTCTGACAAGACTCATCCATGGACTCCAACCAAAGGGACATCAATACATAAGCTCTTTCAGAAATTGTATCTTCACAGATTCAGGTAATATTTATTAGAAAACTATGATTGTTTCTACCCTCTTATATACCATGCCATCTATTAAGAGCACATGCCCAAGCTATCTGATGTGATGAGAAAATACATTCTGAGCATAGGATCATATTAGTTGTATATAGATTGCATAGTCAGAATGATATAAGGAGTGATTGTTTCACCCCTCAAATTGCGTATATTTGTTCCAGACAAGTTGGCTGAGCAGGAAATTGTGTATCAAATATACCATGAGATTAGTTCAATATCCAAATAAAATAAGTAGGCACCTTGGCCCCTATTACCTAAAAATTTAGGTACACAATCATTCAGGTTTTGAAAAGATTGATTCCAATTGCAGCCAACAAAACTTCCTTCAAATTGAATGATCATGACCTTCGTCATTAGGATCTAATGGGAAGGATTATGGGCCATATACAAGCCTTAAAAGGAAAATGTTTTTTTTCTATGTACTCACAACACCCAACCTCATGATTAGATCTATATTAATGTGATGCATAATGAATATGTGAAGAGGAAGCTGGAGACTTCAGGCATTTTACTGGCCCTAGTACAGAACAATAAACCAAAGTAGATTGAAGAAATGCCAGGGACCTCTAAAATCCTATAGGAGTCACAGGAACATAGGTACATTAATAAGAAAGGTACTCCAATTCTTGCCTCCACCAACACTCACTTTTAGAGTCATAAGGACGTAAGAGATAACTGAAACTTTTAATTTTTCCTCTCTTGTATCTACTTATTTTGTGAAAATTTAAACCATTTCTTCTTCGTAAACAGAGGCAGTGGCAAAACAAGGCACATTTACTCCCCCTCCTACATTTATGCCTCCATAGGAGGATGTACCAGTTGGTAGCCCTCATGTTACAACCCAAAAATAAGTGATATCAATGGGGACCACTATACATAATTCCCCTATTATTACTATTTTCCCTCCCATCCCATCCATCCACATCATGAAGACTGTGGTATCACTCGACCCAATTAGTGTGGCCACTTTTTCCCGAAGCATTATCACTTCAAAACCTTGGAGAAATAAGTCACTCTGTTAACATGGGACATAGTTTCAATTGTAATGTATTCCAATATGACTGTCATACCTGGAGCCCCACTAATTTCATCACATTCTACTTCAAATATTGAAGAGCCCAATGGAAAAGAGGTATAGAACAATTTCTCTTCCATCCAATCCCCAATGACCACCCTACAACCCACTACTTCTTTGACAGTTACATCTACTACTATCGCTATCATTCCCCTCATAACAACTCTTGCCCTCCCCCCTCACTCCAATAATGTCACACGTGACCTTTGCATTGGTTGATCCTGCTACACCTACTCTTAACCATCCACCTCACACATCACATTCTTCACTGATCTCATCCTCTGCCACCATAATGTCATATGTTGGAGGATAGAAGACATACAGTTGGCCAAAACCCAAAGGATAGGGATGATCTCAACTTAGGAGCATGAAGTCAAATTAGAATTTGATAAACCCATTTGAAAACTCAGGAGAGTGACTAGAAGAAGGGTTACAAGAAAAGGGCCACTTACTTTCCATGTGATGGAGGAAGAATTGTTAACTTTGACGAGAAATAGAAAGGGCAAGCCACGAGAGACTGATGAGTGTATAGAGGATCCCAAATTTTAAGTCATTACCACTGGTGAGGTAGAAAATCAAATTGTCTAGGGTATGAAATAAAAGGTTAAGAGGTTAGAGACCCAAACAATATCTTCAGTCCCAAATAATGTCACTACCAAGGTGAAGGAAGCACTTGAGTCATTATATGATCTTTGGGCAGAATGTTGCCAAACAAAGGCAAAAGTTGCCCCTTGGCAGCAAAAGGTAAAGCTATATTTGAACCATACTGCCAAGTTTGAGGCCAAATTGGCACATTTGACCAAATTTGTCAAGAAGCACATGTTCCTACAGTTAAAAGTCATGAATTTATATGACATTGGGACATGTTATAATGAGATAATATACATGAGGCCATTATTGCATCAATGGGCAAGGCAAATGGATGTCAGAGTCGAGGCCATCAACAATGAAATGAGCACAATCATGCAATTATTCTAAGGTGTTGGGATGGAATCTCTATTTAATCTAATGGACAACTTGAATCTTTTGTCAAATTTTCCATCAAATTGTCCAATTTCATGATTGAATTCAATAATAGGGCCACAAAGGCCAACAAAATTTTCAGAAAACAATGTTAGGATTGTGGAGCTAAAAGCTTCACTGATGCAAACAGGAGAGGAGGTTGCTGAAGGTTGCTGAGTTGCAGAGAAGTTGGGGTCGGTCTGATCAGCCGACGTCGGCAAGATAGCAAAGGGAAGCAACCGACGTCGGTCATATATCGGCTGACGTCGGTCACCTCTAGGCAGACAGGGACCGACGTCGGTCACCTGTGTGGTTCGTCTGCGAGCTAATTATGGGCAGTTAGCTAACGAACCAAGTGTTTGCATGATGAGTGCTAATTTTAGACTCATAGCTGCGGATCTAATTTTTGTAATTAGATGTCTAATTATTGTTTGATGAGATCTATATAATAGACTCATGGTTGTATTGGAAAAGTGGGCTAGTTTGAGTTGAGCAAAGTTTGCTCCTTCTGTGTGTGAGGTGAGCAAGGGTGTTCCTCCTAGTTCCACAGTAGTACCAGGCATGTTGGTGTTGGTTTGGAGAGTCAGCTGGATTCTTTAGGAGTGTAGGATCTTGGTCATAGTTGCATGGCCTATATAGGAGATCTACATGGTAAGTAAGATCGTTGATCTGCAGGTGTATGTGTGTGCAAGGTCAAGGTTCACAGGTGAGCAGAACCCTTGTTTGATTTGCAGGTGTGCAAGATCATATAGACAGCAATACAACAGGGAGCAGTATCAGGCAGGATCTACTTGGAGTACAGGTGTGTACTCGGATAGAGCAAGAGAGGAAGGCAAGGGAGTTCCTTCCATAAGTATGGTCTATTGAAGTGCAGGTTATTGCAGGTTCATGGGAGATCTACTTGAAGTACCTTGAGTACTTGTGGAGCACGTGGAGTGCTTGTGGAGTGCGTGGAGCACTTGTGTTGTGCGTGGAGCACGGGAGGTGAACACCAACTCTGTATTTGAGTTGGGTGTTGGGACCTGTGAGAGGGAGAGCTTTGGGGAGAAGATTTACTGTTCACTTGAGGTGTGGGAAACCTCTGTAAGGTGGTGGAGAAGATGTGGGATATTCTCTATTGTATTCTTTTCTGTATAAAGTGTTAATACAAGTTGTGTATTGTCTCTCATATGCTGTGTTATTCTAAATTCTAGTTACTTGGTGAATCTGGTTATTTCCGCATATAATAGTTGCTTGGTATTTGGTAATCAATTGTATGCTTCCGGTGTTTCGCACCCTGACAAATGGTATCAGAGCCTTGGTTGTAGGTTCTTGAGCTTGATACCAACAAGTGGTATCAGAGCTAAGGTTGCAGGAAGCAGGGTTGTGTTTGGTTACAGGTTACTCTCAGGGATTTTTGATCAAGTGGGAGTAGAGCAATGGCAGATCAAAGTAAGCTAAGAATGGAGGAGTTGAAAAGCACAGATGGTCACTCACGGTCTGATGGAAAGAAAGAGCAGGTAAAAGAACATTGTTGGTTGGTAGTAGATCAGCATAAAGAAACTGAAGATACAGATGTAGCAGGTGTTGTTGCATAGGATGTGTTTGCAGGTTTCTTGGATAAAGTTGAATCTTGGATAAAAGATTCGGTTGCCTCTTTCCATGCAGCCCCAGGTAGAAGAGCTGGTAAGCCTTGCCAAAGGATTGGCAAAGGGGAAGTGAAGCTGAAATTGCAGGCGGCCAACACACAGGTGTTGATGAAGGTCATGCAGGTCCCAGGTTTGGAGATTTGGCTAATTTCTTCAGAAAGATTGGGTGATGAGAGATGCACAAGAACTCTCACAACGGATGCACTTGAATTAGCTGGTGGTAAGAAAACAGGTATACTTTATCTACTTGTTTATATTACTGATTCTTCTTCTATTACGGAGACGTGGCTTCGTAGGCTTGGTCACATGAGCAGGAAGGAGATGCATGTTCTTAAGCGGAAGACAGATATATTTGACAGGCTTAAGAACTGGAAAGCCTTGGTGTACTTGGAGGAGATGGCAGACAGAGTTCAGTGGATGAGGCTGGATACATCTGAGCAGAGCAGTTTGGACATGTGTTTTGATCCAAAGGAGCTCGCGGGTAAAAAGTCATCACTCACAGGCGAACACAGACACCGATGTCGGTCAGGAAGAACCGGCGTCGAACAGACAGGTGCCAATGTCGGTCATGTGCAGACCGAAGCCGGCGATGTCGAGAAGGGTAAGACCGACGTCGGTCATGGAACCGACGTCGGCAGCATGTAAGACCGATGTCGGTCAGGAGGATCGACGTCGGCAGCAGGGACACCAACGCTGGCAGGTTGGTAGTCAGGGACAGACACATGAAACTGACGTCGGTCGGATGCAGACTGTGGAGTGACCGAGGTCGGTCACTGTAACGAATTTTGGGTGGACAGCATGCTATCAAGGAGTCTCAAACACCCATACAGAGGACTGAAGGTGTAAGTAGGCCCTCAAATTCGTGTTCCTCTTCTTCATACTTGTTGCTGATTGTAAAGCAGGAAGGATCCAGGAAACAAGTGGGAGCTAGGCAGGGTTATGATGCAGAACCAGACGGGTGTTTTGGTAGGTTTGCCAGCTGGATGAAAGCACAGAGACGAATGGATTCCTTAGTAGAAGAATAGAGAGAACGGATACGTGAGACGGAAGACCAGGTCATATGGTCTTGAGAAGCTGCAGGACAGTGGTACAGGTTTTGACAGGTGGAGGATGAAGCATGGCTTCAGTCAATGTCATGGTAACTACTGTGGTTTACCTTACTAGGGGGATGATGATTGCAACATCATTCTGTTGCTGTATGTGGATAGTATGCTAGCTAGCAGGGGTGTACATACAGGGTTTTGCTGAGCTAAGGGTAAGATTAGTTCAGTGGCATGTCATGAGGAGTTTGGAGCAGCGGAATTCTTTGACATGGGAGGCATGGAGATCATAGGTTGATTTTGTCTCGGATGAGAGCTAATGTGAATCAGGTGTTGGCGAGGTTTGGGATGTAGATCCGGAGCACACTAAGGGCTGGACAAGTACAGTGTCCAAAATCACGAGGTCTGGTATAGACCTGAGTATTCCCATGCAGTGGGAGCTATCAGAGAGTTAGGAGCCAATTCGGGGAAGTGGATTCTCAGGCATTTGAGAGGGACCAGCAGCAGGGATTCATGCTACGTAGGGTCAAGACTTCACTACATGTGTTTGTAGGTTCGGATGTGGCAGGGTACTCGGATGACAGGTGGTACACCACGGGATGTGTGGTGGGTTGTCTTTAGGTGGGAGCTTGAAGAGGGATACAAACCAGGAAACAGATTAGATAGAGTACAGGTACAGGTACAGTGCAGCTATTTATCTCCAAGTGGGAGATTGTTAGGATTGTGGAGCTAAAAGCTTCACTGATGCAAACAGGAGAGGAGGTTGCTGAAGGTTGCTGAGTTGCAGAGAGGGTCAGTCTGATCAGCCGACGTCGGCAGGATAGCAAAGGGAAGCAACCGACGTCGGTCATATATCGGCCGACGTCGGTCACCTCCAGGCAGATAAGGACCAACGTCGGTCGCCTGTGTGGTTCGTCTGCGAGCTAATTACGGATAGTTAGCTAACGAACCAAGTGTTTGCATGATGAGTGCTAATTTTAGACTCATAGCTGCGGATCTAATTATTGTAATTAGATGTCTAATTATTGTTTGATGAGATCTATATAATAGACTCATGGTTGTATTGGAAAAGTGGGCTAGTTTGAGTTGAGCAAAGTTTGCTCCTTCTGTGTGTGAGGTGAGCAAGGGTGTTCCTCCTAGTTCCACAGCAGTACCAGGCGTGTTGGTGTTGGTTTGGAGAGTCAGCTGGATTCTTTAGGAGTGTAGGATCTTGGTCACAGTTGCATGGCCTATATAGGAGATCTACATGGTAAGTAAGATCGTTGATCTGCAGGTGTATGTGTGTGCAAGGTTAAGGTTCACAGGTAAGCAGAACCATTGTTTGATTTGCAGGTGTGCAAGATCATATAGACAGCAACACAACAGGGAGCAGTATCAGGCAGGATCTACTTGGAGTACAGGTGTGTACTCGGATAGAGCAAGAGAGGAAGGCAAGGGAGTTCCTTCCATAAGTATGGTCTGTTGAAGTGCAGGTTATTGTAGGTTCATGGGAGATCTACTTGAAGTACCTTGAGTACTTGTGGAGCACGTGGAGTGCTTGTGGAGTGCGTGGAACACTTGTGTTGTGCATGGAGCATGGGAGGTGAACACCAACTCTGTATTTGAGTTGGGTGTTGGGACCTATGAGAGGGAGAGCTTTGGGGAGAAGATTTACTGTTCACTTGAGGTGTGGGAAACCTCTGTAAGGTGGTGGAGAAGATGTGGGATATTCTCTATTGTATTCTTTTATGTATAAAGTGTTAATACAAGTTGTGTATTGTCTCTCATATGCTGTGTTATTCTGAATTCTAGTTACTTGGTGAATCTGGTTATTTTCGCATATAATAGTTGCTTGGTATTTGGTAATCAATTGTATGCTTCCGGTGTTTCGCACCCTGACAAACAAGTCATGGACTTGGTAAACTATGTTAAAGAGAAGGCAAAGAGAGATATAACCATGAATGGAACCTTGCAGACCCCTCTTACCAATTTCATAGCTCACTTGGATAAAATAAGGGTGTTATTCAGATCCCCTATTATTTCTCTATATAGAATTGATGAGGATTGCAATGTATGTACTAAGTCCATGCAAGCTCAGCATGCTAACACAGTTCAAGATCATGGTACTCCAAAACACCACCTCATAGAACAACACTTTTCCAACTCCACCCTATAGCACAATGAACAATACAAAAAGCTAGCTCTCTATCTTATTATTTAAACATTGGAAAGCTAGCTCTCTATCTTATTATTTAAACATTGGCAGCTTAATGAACATGAAGAATTAGTCCACATTTGAAAATCATTATGAACCCACTCCTTGGGATAACTAGCACAGACTGGGGATCACATGATAATAAGGTGATTCTGAATATATCCCCCAAGGAATAAGAGGAGATGAGACAAAAGTGATTAAAAGGAGATCTCCGTAGAAGAATGCAAAATGGCCCTGTTGGGTCAAAGTTTTGTGAGCTTGTGTGTAGTGGGCCTAACCCCTTTCATTGTATTTTATTTTATTTTTAATTTTTTTCTCCTTTTGTAACAATTTAGTTGTAACAACATTGCAACAATCGTTGTGAGTGAGATTCCCATCTTGTAAGAACAATCTTTTTCAATGCTGTATAGAGGCATCTTTCATAGATGGTAAAGGGTTAAATTTTAAATGAAAAACTCAAAAGAATTATAATTTTTTTGTGAATGTTCATTGTCTCTTCTTTGGTTTTTTGTTTTTTGAAAGCCATCCTCGACTCTCAGTACAAATATGGTGTATGTTTGATGTTTCTGGGATTACGGTATGAACCTTGTTTTCTTAATGTGTGCTTTTCATGTTGAGTAAATCACTAATTTGATAAATCTTTGCATTTTATTTTGTTTATCTAAATGGTTATACATCAATGTGTTTTTGTTAGCAATTTCCATAGCTATCCATCTTATGAATTAATGTAGCAGGGATGATGCTCACTAAAAATTCTTCCCTAAACTCTGTACCCTATCTAACTTAGTTTGAGCCCAAGAAGAATTACCTAGACGAAGTAAATTTTAGTCAAATTCATAGATAGCCCATGCAAACAACAACCATCCCACCACATCTGAGAACGTACTTTTCTACCTTACCCTCCTCCCATTTTTTTTCTAATTTTGTTTGACGCACACTTAGGATAAGAGATCACTGTTAATATTCATCCTAGGAAGACTGGAAATTTTTTTTAGCTTTAGAAGTGTTTTAGATAAAAGTTTGGACTCTCTGTGTAATAACATTTGTTTGTTCTCAGTTATTCTCAATACAGTACATAGGAGAGCCATAAGCTATAACTTGTGACCTCAATTATCTATAACCCTAAAATGAGAGGGATTTATCCCAATCATTTCATTAGGGGTGTGTATAAAACGCACATTAACGGTTCTCTAAATCCACTCATTCTTAGATTTTTTAGCTAAAATCCAGAGCCGAAATATACCTCCATAATAGAGACCATGAATTCTTTAAGAATACTATTTAAATTTTGTTTAGATATTTTTTTTCATAAAATTGCAAAGAAATTACTCTAACCATGTTTGAAATGCTATAAGTGAATTATTGAAACTGCCTTTCTCATTATACTCCTATAAATGGATATGAGTGATTCTCCCTTCAACTATCCATATATCAAGGGCTTAAAGTAGATAGTGCTGGTATCTTATTTTTTTTGCTCACTTGTGGGTTAGGAGGTTTTAGACAGTATTGAATATAAAGAGGATCTCAAACAATTGTTCTCATTTTTTACTAAATTTAAATAGGCTTGGACACAGATCCTAGATTTTTTAAAACCCTTTTCGTCTAAACCTTTTCTGTCATCGATTGTTATATTTGGGATTGGCTTTAATTACCTATATAATTCACATAGTTTTGGTATACTTTTCAAGTTGAAATTCTTATTTTTATTTTCAAAGAAAAAAATATAAGTATATTTTTAACACTACATATAATAGACATTTTCCCATAGAAAATTTATGGTTATATTAATTATATTTATGCAAACTCAAGTGTAAGCTAATTAAATGGTTTTGTAAGGAGCTCGTCTCTAGACTCTATTAGATAATTGGGGAAAATCACCTTGAACTGTGTTTTATTTTCCTTCATCTTCATTGCCACATGATGGGACAATGAGGCAGCGTCCCCATTACAATCACTCTTGTCAGTGCTCTTGCAATTATACAAGAGGTAGTCACTGCAAAAATTGTTGCCTCCTTCAACTCAATATATTGGGTGGCATCTGAAACCTCCCCATGACAAGTTCCTATGATTTGACTTAGTCATTTCTACTCACATAGATCAAGATACTTGACACATTCAAATCCAAGTGGAAACAAAGGTTGTGGATCTATAAAATAATGTGAAAATTGGTTGAAATCCCATACCTAAAGGTGACGACCTTCCTAATAGTATATGGATTACCAAACTAGATGACTTGGACACCTTGTCTCTAGATTTCTCATTCTTACTACTTAATTTAATTGTGTTCTTACAATATTTACTTATTTAAATTAAGAGTCATGTCATATATACAACATTAACCTCTATTGACTTCAATCTCTCTTATGAAATAGAAAATGTTAACATTATTCAGTTCTTCTTTATCCAATAAGAAAAAGGGCCAGATTTTGTTTGCCATGTACATTATTAAAATTAATCAATCATTCACATCTCCAAAAATAAAAAAATGTAAAAAGATAAATGGGTTAGTTTGGTTTTCCAATATCTTTAATTTTAGGGACATTGCTAAATTCATTTATTCATTGAGTGTCCAAAAAAGAGAAAGTGTCCAAAAATGTATAACACAATTCTCGACACACTGGGAAATTGATAGGTTATACAGGAGTTCCCAATTTAGTTACTTTAAAGTCTCTTTTTCAAATTTAAAACATTTTGGTGGAAATATTGGACGTGGAACTGTGATACTCATTTCAAGAACTATTCTCCAAGCCTCCTCTATCATGTCATGAGCCCTTTTCATTAGCTCTTATTGGTGTTGGAACCTTAATTCCTATCCCAGGAATTGGCTTGCCTGACTCAACCAAATTTGGAAGGCTAAACTTGAACCCAGGGTAGCTCATTTCCTTTGGTGATTGGTCTATCAAGGCCTTCTACTTGGGTAGTGTCTTTTTCACCTTGAAATTCTCAACCCAAGTGTTTGACCTACTCCATATCTAAAACCCTCAACCGTACCTTTTATAAATGCCACAAAGCCCATTCTATTTAGCATTGGATACACAATCTCTTCCATCCCTACTTTCCTGAACCTTTCTCTTGGTGTTTGGCCCTTCTTTGGGATTCTGCTAACTAGCTCTCATATATAACTTTTATATGGAATTTCTTCAGAGTTGTTATTTTATTTCAATTATGGAAAGATAAATAATCTACTATATTTAACAATGAGGAATCATCTTGTCATTTCTCTATTAACAATAAGGTGTTGGTATTATCTTTAGCCTACATGCTGATTCAAGCCCAAGTAGAGAAAGTTGTCATAGAATTCAAGTTTTTGCAGGCATTGTTGGACCACTGGGGAGTGCTCCCTATGACATGTGTTGCATCCCCTTGGATCATCCACCACAAGGTTCACCACCTCTAGTGCCCAGACATTGTAGGAGTCATTCTCACAATTGCAGCCAATTCTCCACCCTCCCTCTCATTGAGGGGGTTGGAATTCACTATCGTTGCGTGGGAAATCTATCATTGGTCTGTCTCAATAGGGATCACAAGCTACTATTGACCCTGTAGATGTTATATTGCAACCTCCTCATGAGATGAGGCGTTATTTTTTCTTTGGCTTTTCCAGAGCTCATGGAAGGATAGGTGACCTTCATCTTGAAACATTCTTCTACCTAAAGACAATCCTCAACTTCTTCCTTCTAATATGACACCTTATGCCTAATTTCATAATATGCTTGTTATATTTATTCTAGTTTCCTTCTATTTGTTATGTTTTATTAACATTGATACTTATTATTGGTTGTTTTCAGTGGTGTTTTCCTTCCGAGAAAAAATGTAAGCCTTGAGTAAGAAGCGGTGACCTCACTATGTAACCTTTTATAAATTACGATTATTATTAATAACAATCTTACTAAGCGTTCCGATGATAAATGAGAAATCTTCTTTCCAATTAAATATCCAAATAGTCAAGTTTCATATCGTCGACAATTCAACACAGATGTGAATATTCAATTATTGGATTCCGTGGTTGTGATATAACCACGTAGGTTGCATGCTATACCATACCGTCAAACTTTATTGCGAGACTACTTTTGGAGCTCTGCTCTCAAACTCTGGTATATTTTTCGCCCTTCATAATTTTTTTACATGTTTTTTCTCCGGTTGAATGGGCTGGTGGATTTTCCAGTGTCTGTTTCGAACTTTTGTTTCAGTTAGCTTTGTGGTGAGCTTCTACATAGAGATCTTCCCCAAGGTGCGCTGTCTAGGTTTATTTGCAGAGCTTCGTATCCTTGGGAAATGAAATTTCCCAGTTGAATAAGTCTCATTCAAGTCTTTGCGCTTACATCAGTTGTCCTTTGTCTGAGCTCTTCCCAGTCTTTGCGTTGGTAGTTTTTGGCCTTGCTGGATGACCCTGCTTCTGCGTTGGCATCTGCGAATTCTTTTCTTTTCTGAGCTTTTTGACCGCCATTGTCACATCCTTCTCTTTCCCTTATGGGCTCAAGGGAGGTAGCTACTTGCAGGGAGTCTAGGGGAAGCACGCTTTTTCTTCCTCGCTTCAACTGTGAAGGCACAGGTGCCAACAAGTAGATGTTTAAAGAGAAAACTGATGAAGCATGCTTCAGTTTCAGGTGGTCATATCTCTTTTAAAAGAGAAATCTAATATCAGCCAAAAGGTCTTAAACCGAGTAAGTCTGATCCACTTTTCGGCCAAGTCAGTCAGAGCCAACAAACCAAAACTAAGTGAAGATATATCTGTGGATCTTTGTGTTAAAGTGTTCTAGAAGAATAAAAAATTGTTTCTTGTTTTATCTTGTGGACATATGTTTTCTTATAATTCGTTATGTAGAATGTTTGGTACGTTGAATTTCAATTCCTTGCTCCATGCACCTCAATGAGTATGGATGAAGATGGTTATAACCTCCAATCCAAGATTCTCTACTAATTTTCGTGAAATTAGATTTGATAGTGATAATGGATTGAAAATAGAATCAACCCTTGTCCTCTTAATTTTAGTTTTAATATGGAAGAGTTTATTCAATTCACTTGTATCTTTAATATGGAAGAGTTTAGTCAATTCACTTGTATCTTCATTCGCTTTGTTCTTACAGCATACTTACTTTTGAATTTAAGTGCAAGCTATATTGTCCTCAAAATTGGAGCCTCTCCCTATTTCTCTCCTTTCTATTAAGTGGTCATGGCTTTCTTGGGATTCCTCTGGTGTAATTCTTTGGGTTATGTTGGCAAGATTTTATTTCGTTAAACTTTATTGGTTTTAGTGACTCATCCAATGGATAGTGGGATAAGCTTGCAACATTGAAGAAATCACCATGTAAAGGGTCATTTTCGTCTACATTTGAGAGGGGCAGCTCCCTCTTCGGATATGAGTCTTTTTGTGTTTTCGTGTACTTTTAACTGAAAAGGAAATAGAAGGGGGAAAAGAATGGAAGGAGGTAGAAAAGATATGGAAGAAGAGAGAAGAAGGGGAGAAATTCACAATGGAGTAATAAATGTAGAGAACCATTTGGGTTACTCAGAAGTAAACAACTTGAATTGACATCCTTCTCTTTACTCAAAAATTAATATAGGAGAAACAAGGGTTTCGGGGATGAGGAAAACCTTGAAGCCCAATGTCTTCCTAAAAAAACCAGTTGCAAACTGGGTATGGAACTTCCTTGAGATCAAACACACAGAAACTCATGGACATCAAGGGAATGTGTATAAGAGGGTTTTCAATAGAAAGACTAGAAACCACAGGTTGTGCATAATCAGGAAATTACAAAGATTTAATAGTAACTTTATATACAAATAATAGAACAAAGTTCATAAACAAAAACTATTAACATCCACAAAATACAAAAAATAACATCACTTGCTTGCTTGTATTCATTGTTTTAAACTAAAATTAGATAGTTGCACACAAAGTTACAACTAGCTCTCTCCAAGAGCATGAGAAAGAGAAGTATCTTAGAGAGGGAGAAGGAATGATGAGAGAGGGAAGAAGAATTGTTTACTACTTCAACCCTTAGAAAGGCATCAAGTCTTCAACTTATATGAGGGTATTTTTCCTATATTTAGGGAGTGAATTTGTAAGAATAAAAAGTGGTTGCACATTTTGTGGTGCAAAGTTGACCTGGTCAACTGCACGTAAAAATTGTCAAGAACCCTGAACCAAAATGTAACCTTAACCTTATGAATAAGGTTGTGCTAGAAATAATTGTTGAGATACAAATTGGGGTATCTTCATCTTCTTTTGTTACTCATCACAATATATTCCCTACACATCAAACAAGAGTCAAAACTAAGTTGTTATTGCAAAAATTATGAATAAAGGAATATTTGACCCTACTTTGCAATTATAAAAACTTCAGGCGCTGCAACGTAGTCTTCTAATTTGACTTCCATTTTTGAAATTGAAGATGAACTTTTTATACTATGAGTCCTTAACAAAAAAATGTCCCTCATCAGAATATCTTCCCAATGCATCAAATCAAATAAAATAGAGTTATATTATGAAATTTATGAATAAGGGGAACTTTTGACCCTGCTTTATAGTTATAGGAACTTTAGGGCTACAACACAATCCTCTAATTCCACTTTCATTTTTCAAATTCAAAATGAAAATTTTATACTATGAGTCCTTGATAGAATATGTTCCTCATTAGAATATCTTCTCAATTCATCGAACGAGAGTCAAAACGAAGGTGTGATGCAAAAATTATGAACAAGCAGAACTTCGAACCTATTTTGTAGTTGTAAGACTTTAATGCTGCAATGTAGTCCTCTGATTACACTTTCATTTTTGAAGTTCAAGTTGAATTTTTCATACCATTACTCATTCACTTTTAAAAATTCATCATCATAAGATCTTCCAAATGCATCAAATGAGAGTCAAAATGGAGTTGTGATGTGAACAAGGGGAACTTTGACCATGTTTTACAGTTGTCAAAACTTTGAATTTAATTTTCAGTTACAAACTCCCTCAGGATTTTTAGATATCAAAATTAAATTTTTAGACCAAAATACCTAAAGATAAAATGTTTTTCATGAAAACATCTCCCCAACACATTCAATGAGAGCTAAAATATATTTCAGATGTAAAATCTATGGACAAGGGGAGCTTGGAGGTCTAGACAAAGTACTGAGGAAGTTGGGAGTTCCTAAAGTGACATAGATGCTGAGAGTTCTCATAGTGTTGGGGAAATTGAGAGTACCTACAATACCAAAGATGCTAAGAGTTCTTACAGTGCTAGGGAATCTAAGAGTTATCACAATACCAGGGGTTCAAATAGTTCCCATAGTGTTGAGAAAGTTGGGAGTTTCAGCAATGTCAAGGAATTTAGGTGTTCCTGCAAAATTTATGAATAAGGGAATCTTCGACCATAATTTGTAGTTGTAAGAACTTGAGGGCTGCAATGCACTCCTCTGACTCTAATTTCATTTTTGAAGTTCAAGATGAACTTTTCATACCATGACTCATTAACAAAATGTGTTCCTCATCACAATATCATCTTATCACATCAAATGATAGTACAAATTGAGTTGTGATACAAAATTTATTAACAAGGGTAAATTTGACCTTGATTTACAATTATAGGAATTGTAGGGCTACAATGTAGTCCTCTGATTCTGCTTTCATTTTTAAAGTTTAAGATGAAATTTTCATACCATGACTCTTTAACATTAAATGTTCCTTGTCACAATATCTTCTCAATCTATCAAATGGTATTAAAAACATATTTGTGATGTGAAATTTATGAATAAGGGGAACTTTGACCCTGCTTTACAATTATAGGAACTTTAAGTCTATAATAGTCCTCTAATTTTGTTTTCATTTTTGAATTTTAATATTAATTTGGCATACGATGACTCCTTAATGTAAATTATTCTTTATCATAATATCTTCCCAACACATGAAATGAGAGTCAAAACGGAATTTTGATTCCAAATTTATGAACAAGGTAAATTTGTACCCTGCTTTATAGTTGTAGGAACTTTAGCATTGCAAAGAAATCTTATGATTACGCTTTCATTTTTGAAGTTGAAGATGAACTTTTCATACCATGACTCATTAAAATAAAATGTTACTCATCATAGTATCTTCCAAACACATAAAATGAGATTCAAAATGAAATTTTGATGCAAAAGTTATGAACAAGGGGAACCTTGACCTAGTCTTGCAATTGTTGAAACTTTGACTAGCATTTTTAATTACAAACTCCTTCATGATTTTTTAAGCTCAAGACGAATTTTTTAGACCAAAAGACCTAAAGATAAAATTTTCTTCATGAAAACATCTTCCCAACACATCAAATGAGATTGAAAATAGAGTTCATATGTAAAATTTATGGATTAGGGGAGCTTGGAGGTCTAGACGTAGTGCCGGAGGTGCTGAGAATACTAGCAGTGTTGGGAAGTTGAGAGTTCCTGCAGTGCTGGAGATGCTTAGAGTTTCTGTAGTGCCAGGGGTTCGATGAGTTCCCATAGTGCTGATAAATTTGTCAGTTCTTGTAGTGCTGGGAAAGTCAATAGTTCCTGTAGGTGTCATCAAAAGATGAACTCCCACAAAGTCTAGAATCTCCAAATCTAGAATATTTATAAAAAATATACAAAAGACCCACTAAGAATCTCCAAAAACTCAAAAAAACCTATTAAAATATTTTCCTTTAGAGAACCTAATTGTACAAATTTTCATGGAATCACCAAAGAAATCCCTAAAACCCATGTCACAAGGTATGACAATTTTTTAGATAAAATTCAAAATTTTGAGATTTTTATTTGGCCATTTGAAAAAGCAAAAAAAAAAATCATTTTTTAGGTCTGTACTTTTGGTGACTGTATTTGTCTTTGTCTGCATTTTTCCATGTCATAAATTTATACTAAAGCCCTCAACCCCCTAACAACTCCTCCACTGCCCTTATACAGATTTCATCTCAGATACAAAACCCATACAGCCCTCTGTGTAAAAAACTTATATGTATCACCTAATGGCCCCTTGATACTCTTCACTCAGTCTGTGGCTTCACTACATACTAATAATTACTGCATGTCACCACCTTCGTGAACAAAAATTCAGTCTAATATCTACATATTACTTGATAGTCCAAGACTTCAAAGGGTAATATTTATGTTTGCATGCTTCACATCATATTAAGGTGGACAACAAAGGGTTTGTTATTAGGTTTTAGGTTTTATCTAGTTTTGTTTTATTTTATTTTATGTTTTGTTTTTTATTTTATTTTATGTTTTGTTTTTTATTTTATTTGTATTTATAATTTTATAATTTAATTCTATGACTTTTTAATTTTTTAATTGTATATTTTAATTTATTTATAATTATGTTTTTATTTTATTTTATGTTTTGAATTTAATTTTTTATAATTATGTTTTTATTTTTTATATTTTTCAATCATGTTTTTATTTATTATTATTATTATTTATAATTAGATTTTTATTTTTTATAATTTTTGTAATTAAATTTTTATTTTTTTATGTTTTGAATTTAATGGCGATTTTTTTTTTAAAAAAAATTCGAACTCAAACTTGAATCAAATTTTATCTTCGTCGAATTCTAATTTAAACTCCAACCTTGTGACTTACTCTGAAAGCCTCCAAAATAATCAAAAATTAACTGTCACAAAACTAAGTCATGTTTGCAATCGATATTAAAGTTTCGATATCTTTTGAATCTAATGACACTATATAAATACAATTGGAAGTGTTGTCATGAAACACAGAATTTCAAAACAACAGATTAAATTTCCAAGATTATTCTCTAACATGTCCATCTATGTCACAATGCCCACAAAGATTCTTAACATCTTTATTCTTATAAATGATGATGGTAGTTCTTTTACCTTTCTATTTACCTTTCTCCTTAGGCTTAAATTACACCTTACTCATTTGAAGAGGAGAATAGAGCTTGGGGTCCCTTATTTTTATCCATATTTATGTAGTGAGTTTGAGCACATGCTTCATCAAAGGTCTTTGGATATGAAGTCCTATTGGATTGCTTGATTTTTAATTTCAGTGATGTATTAATGCATACTTTGTCCTTGCTATTTCCTATAATAGTGCCATTTTATCTCATACTCTTCTTCTTCGCAAATATAATAAAATTTAGATTGATTATTTTTAAAAATTTCTCCTACATGGTCAGCATTGTCCTTAGTTTTTCGTATAATAGTTCCATTTAATCTCATTCTCTTCTTCCTACCGAACCTGATAAAACTTAGATTTGTTTAATTTTTTAAATTCCTCCCACATGATCAAAACTTAGAATTTCTTCAAAACCAAAGACTAGGTATAATGTTTCTACCATGTGCATGACTAAAAAGCTTAAAGCGTGCAAAAACAATCTCTCATTTTTCATCATACATGATGAAGGAATCTCAATCTTGACAAGGTTACAATTGTAGTTAGTATAATTGACATATATTAAGTTGATATTCTGATTTTATGGTAGAACATTGTAATTCTTCAATTAAAATATAAAACACCAAATTGAAGCCACCTTATTAAGAATTTATAACTTGAGAAGTCATACATTTAATTTTCAGTTCATGGTTGGGTGTTGTACACGCTGTTGTATCCATTTGTACGTCAAACCCACTGTCCCGTTTATAATTTTCTGTTATGTTTAGAGGAGTTATCTTCCATCATTAGTGATATTGTATTCATCGGTATATTTCTGAGATCAAATAATAGCTTATGTATATATTTCATTTAGGATAGTAAGAAAAGATGAGGATTAAATCATTTATCTTCGAGTTTATTCTGTTTCTATTGAATGCAATGTGTTTTATGATGTTACAATTAGCTTTATTATATGTTACATGCAGAGACAGGTTATACTGAGTTTGGTATAGGCCGCACTAGGTGTTGGTATAGTTTTGTTGCCGATTATAAAAGCCCAATATCCATCTTGAGATATTTATGCACGTGCAAAATATTAGTCCATGCAAGGAAAAGAGTGAACAAAAGTTTCTCAAATATTAATGTGACTGCATTTCCCATCAATCTGCATTAAACTAGTGCTCCCATGATAATTTTTGACTTATAACTAAGTCTATGTGAAATAACCTTTTTTTTATTTATGCAAAGCATCTGCATGACAAGTTAGGCATTTTTAGAGGGAGTTTTCTTGATTTAATGTATATTTTTCTTCAGTTCTATGCAGGTGACCCATTTATAAATGCTCTATGGCTTTACCTCCATCCTCTATCTATGAATTCTACCAGAATAAGTATATTTTGAAATTTTCCAATATTCTTTTCTTACTGGCAACAAAAGATTTAGCAATACAGCCTTTTGATGCTGAACCTGGGTCAGAAATAAGTCATGTCCTATATATCAATTTCCTAACTTTGCAGTTTGTGGTAAATAGAAATTTGAAGGCGAGCACAAGCTAGAAAAGAAAAGTTATTGTTTTTGGCCCTCAAAAAAGAAACATATATTCACAAATTGAACTTTCTGCAGATCAGGAATACTTTCATAGGAGCAGTTGGAACAGACGGATCTGGAAAGCTATCAAAAATACAAAAGTATGGCTAAGTGAGGCTAACTTTAAGTGCATCCACCAGACTACAATGGCAACACTTTTTCTATCATGGATCCTTTTGTTTAGTCTGCCTGCTTATGCTGCTGCTGATGGGCTGAAGATCGATAATTGTTTGTTGAAAGAGTGCAGGTATTACACGGTCTTAAATACCATGGAATATATGTTCTCTTTTACTGTGATAATTTTTTTGAAGGCAATATTCTTTCTACATAAATATTTTCTTTACCGGGATTTCCCTGAGTAGAATCATCAAAGAAGAGCGAAGTTCTCAAGTTTTAGACAGTTTTAAATCAACCTCCTTTGAAATATTTGTCATGAACTCCCACTAAAATTTGTAAGGAATCGGGAAAATATTTCGGACTAACTTGACGTGAACTTATTTCCATTGTAATACAAAACAGGACAAAACAAATGACAAATCAAAATACGCTTGAAACTGAGTTCTAATGTTTTGTAGCTTAAATTTTCATATCAAGATTCTCTTGATATTGACAAAGCATTAACCAAGATATTTCATTCCTGGGTGCTCCAACGCCTCTCATTTAATATTTGAATTGCATCTGTTTGGGCCATCACTATTTGTGTTCTACATGCAATCCATCCTCCACCATATTTGATTTTACAATATTTCTTAATTTATATAGCAGTAATGCTATGACAACTAATTTGCACTATAATAAACATGCCACATATTGCCCGACACTGTTTCTAAGAAGGTGATGTTCCCTTTACAATTGAGAAAAGACTGGTCTTTTCAAATGAAATTTTTTTTGTGCCCTTAAAAAATGCAACTGAATTTTATATGAGAGATGTTGCATGTTAGGAATAAATAATGTATTGGAATCCACATTTGTTATCCGTCACTGTTACGAATTACCTGTATTTCTCTTTAGCCTTTCAGATCAAAAAAATTAATAGAAATCAATCTCTTCTATATATTTTATTATGTACATTTATGGACATATTTTTCCACAACACATCAGTGATATGACATTACGATTTTTTCTAGTCAATGGTCATCTGAACCAGTTTGTGCTCCCTTTTGAAAGCTCTGCGATTCTACCTATATTTGCTATGGAAATTGGAATAAGTTAAAACAGAGAAAATAAAAGACTTTTACCGATGGAGTTTTTATGAAGTTTTATTATAAAAAATGCATTCCTTTTCATTGCATACATGGGAAAATAAAAGACTTTTATCGATATGGTTAGTACACAATTGAATTTTACTCAAACATTAAGAGGATAGAGATGTATAAGTTTTCCTATTGAATTCATAGAGTGAGAAGTAGATTATGGCTATCACCAAACCTATCATGACAAGTTTCGGTAGGCTCTATTTTATGTTCATCACTCGCATCATATTGTAAACTGAGATCTATTTTATCCATCCTACATTTTATGAATAACAAGGGGCAATCAAAGGTCCCTCTAAAGAAAGTTTAAATAGAAATAAATTCATTGGAATCTATTTGAGCCAATATGTAAAAAGAGGATCAACAATGTTTTTACAAAGAGACTATAAATTAAATCATCACTAAGAGAGCTTTTAACAATGAAATGAAAACCAAAATTATTTAAAATCAATTGTAGAATAGGGAAAAGGCTGAAAAGAGTTTATGCTGGTTATTCTTTTTAAGGTTCATGCACAATAATTTAATGATAAAATACAATTCATTATCAGCTTCATAATAGAGCAAGCCTATAGGTTTGAGGTTGATAACATTGAATGTGTCATTAACAAGAAGTTGAACAAATATATCAATCTTGGAAAAGGGTTTTGACAAAAAATAGATTATTAAGATTTCAAGTTGTTGCACCCTTAGTTATTGTATTTTCATCACGTGTCAAGTAGGGTTATGGAGTAGCCACCATGTGCCGCACATAATGATAATCTTTGACAAGTCAATAATAGTTTTTATAATTGTTAATCTATACCTAGTCGATTCCACTAGGACTTTGGTGATGTTCCAAACTAATTTTAGTTAAAAATAGAGGCTAGGTAGTCCATTGTTGGGCATCAATAGTGGAATTTTTCTTCATTATCTATATTTCTACTTTTTGGATGTCACTCCTTGAAGTGGCATGACATTCATACTTCTATTATTCATTATTTTTCTCCCTCATGGTGTCACTTACATATCAAATCCATTCTACTTTGAATTATTGTCTCTATCTTAGGTCGGGTTAATAATGTTATTCTAGATGAATGCTTACACTTGGATCCCATTGTCATTATTATTCTAAATTATGTATAATACTTGATTGAATTATTATTGCTTTCTATAAAATCCATTTATTTTTCACTATATAATTTCAACAAGTGCTATCAAGGAAGAAAGTTTGGTGAAACTATGTGAAGGGAAGATTCAGGGACTATTCTGAACCAATATATCATCAATTTTTGACAAAAAAATTATCATTATTTACTAGTAATCAGATTTTAATTCTGATTAGATTTGCTTTATATACTACTAATTAAGAGTGTCATCCGATCTTGGACATATTTAAGATTTTCTCTTCGAGTAGTTTGGTCTTCATTAAAAAAAGTTTAATGCAGATACTTAGGGAGTTAGCATATGTAACAATCATTAGAATTGTCTTGAAGAGATGATCATAACCATATAAGTCTTTGACAAACATAAATTTTCGTCGATGCACCCTTCTATCTTTTTTTCCACAATCACCACCATCGTGGGCCCTACCTTTTTGTATTGGTGTCTTTCAATGCATTGTATCCATCTAGGTCTTAGTTCTAAGAGGAAAGTCAAAGAATTGAGGACCATCAGGAACATTGATGTTTTTAGTTGCAAGAGGAAAATCAGTGACCATATGACCATCATAAAAATGTGCATCATTAAAATTAGTTTCAATAGTAACTTTGGGATCTTATTTAGTGCCAAGAACAAGGAAATAAACTGATTTAGCATCAACAAGAACATAGGCGGTCAACCAGTTAAAAGGAATGTTGAATGGGTTGTATTGAACAAAAATTTTAACATGTTTTCAAAATTTGATTGACTCTAAAACATGATTCATGAATAATATTTTTATTCCACATTTCCAATGCAACAATCGAGATGAAAATCAAAGCTAAAATTCTAAAGTTACAATGTATACACCATGCACGTGTCTGATTTTTAAACACAATCGGTCTTTTAAAGACTTTTGGGTCCGAACCTATTCTAGGAACTTCATCAAAGGCTAACCTAGTTGTAGGAACTATTATTTTAATTGATCAAATTTTATTTAGAACTCCAACAACTAACCTATTTCCAAGAAATAAGGTTTCCACCGACTCTATTCCTGAGCTTAAGGGGGCAAGATGAGTTTTTTAGACAAAGTGTTATGTAAGAAAATTTATCACTCAAATTTTGTCTATGCAGTGGAAAATTTTTAAAGAATATATTATTCATTGACAAACATATTCAGTTTAAAATAATAATTGAATAGGCAGAGACCAACCAGATGAATTTATAAGGAAGACTAGACCTTAACAGACAAAAATAGGTACTTGATTTCCATAAATTAGGGCCTATTGTGAAAGCAACAACAAATAACAACATTGGTGGAAAATACTCCTAAGCATTTTTAAATAAAATAAACATGTCTATGAACCCATAATCTTTGGCTAAAATAACATATGGCAAATGAAATAAATTTGTGAAATTATTAGAAGGGAGTTGTGAGATGAAATTATATATTCATGTTAACTTATGTGTGTAAACCAATTCATTCCCTTTCATGGAACTCTTAGGGACTGGCTACTATAGCCCAGATCATCAAACTAGTGAGTTGTAACTTAGAAGGATTCTCTAGAAATTATTTTACTGTCAGGCAAACATACGTAACCCTAATGGAGATGTGTTTGATCCCACTCAAGGCTTTGATCTACTATTATACAAACATCCATAGTCTTGATAGAGGTTACCTAAAGCACACATGAATTGAGTATTTATGATAATTGATTTTTTTTTTTTTTTCCTCTCTTTTTAGCATATCAATTTTGGGTTAGGAACTACCATGGAAAATGAGAGGTAAAACTATAGTTGTCCAAATAGCTGAGCTACCATATCAAGTTTGGTTAATTCCGATCAGCTGAAACCAAATAGTTGAGCTACTCAGTGGGAATGTTTCCTTCCTCAAGGACCTCAAAGGAAACAACCTCCCACTCCCTGTGAATGGATAGTCCCTGAAGCATTTATTCTTAGTTGTTCCTTCCCATAGAATCACATAGTAACTTCAGTAAGGGTGGTAATGTATATATTATATTGGATTATGTTAGTTTTCTTTTATTTCATGTTCACTTTTATTGTTTGTTTTGCTATTTATCTTTTGTGTTTTGGTACCCTATGCTTGTTTTGCTAACCTTGAAATAGTTTTGCTCCCAAGTCTTCCTCTTAGAAGGGTAGCTCTTACACCAATGGTTCAGTGAGAGGAAGTGATGGCTACTCTCAAGGATGAATACAATGAAAATTAGTACCAAAATTAGTAAACAAAACATGAAACACAAGTATTCAACACAATGATAGTGAAGGCAACTCTCTACAAAGCACTAAGAGAATTAAAATCCACTGTTTTAGCACTAAACAAGTAAATTAAGAAAAACTTGATTTCGATCAAGGCCATCAAAAGCATTTCATAAGGAAAGAATAAAAGGATTATGAATAGCTAAAAAAGTCAACAGATGCCTAGATATTAACAATATGTTGAAACTACCATCAACCTTAGATACCCTAGTCTCCAACCCTCACAAATCAAACATTAAATATCAGATCAAAAGAAGTTTGAATTTCAAAATATATACATATTAAGTTTATTCCTCAGAAAGGATGATTTTGGTAATCTTCATCATAGGTTTTCAAACCTGGTCAGTGATGGAACAAGGCTATAAGTTAGACTAAAATTATCTCTATCAAGACTATATATGCCTACCTGATAATAGAGTAATGATCAATCCTTTCCCCTTAGTAAGGATTCTATTAAATGCATACCTACGCAGAAGTCCTTGAATGTCCCAAACATACCTAAGCTTACTGAAGTACATCATATATAAAAGATAAAAGAGGGAATCCTACACTAACACATAAAGTGACCTCAAAAGGAGTTAAACCTAGTATGTTACTTTTTTAAATAGACTTGAGGACTTCTCATACTCTAAGTGTATCAGACAGAGCTTGCCTTGCTTATCTCTATGTTCAATATTAGATGATTATAGTATGTGTTCTAAACACTGGTAAAACATTTTCCATGTAAAGTTTTCATTTCTTTGGACTAACACACCCCTTTTTTTGGAGAAGCGAGGGACCCCTCTGAAAATGCTCAACTTGAAGCCCCTAAAGCTTCAATCAATTTCAAGTTGGCATCATCTTTTTTGAAAATCCTCAAAGCTCTATTTTTGTCTATTCTATTGAACGTTTAATAATGTTTGTAACAATGAGTTAGCCTCTGTTAAATATTCATGTAGTCTTCTTTAAACACATTATAGTTCTTGTTATATTCAATCTAAAAAATGATTTTCACATTTAGAATATTTTGTTATGCTAATTGTATTTTTTGTAGATTTGAACTCATGCCAAGTTTTCATCGAATATCAATCCCCTGAAGTCCTACTTAGCATTTCATAAAAAAATTAGTAGATAAGTGAGATTTTAATTGATTGTGTGGCTTTATTTTGACTTAGTCATTTTCTCTACAATCTCATAGGAAAACCTGACCAACTGAAGAAGTGCCATGTGGATCCAATTGAATCTATCATAGATGTTGGAGTTAAGGAGAGCTTGATTGAATGAGGAAGCACCACATAGGTCCTATCAGAGGTGTAAGTCTCTCTGACCCAGTATAGGTATCATAGCTTAAGATATCTTGATCAAATAAGGAAGTGACATTTAGATCATGTCAGAGGTGTTAGTCTCTTAAACCTATCAAAGATGTTAGGGCCCAATCCAATGAAGAAGAAACATGTGGATCCTGTTAGAGTTGTCACTCTCCCAGACCTGTTAGAGATATCAAATATGAGGAGAGCCTGACTAAATGAGGAAATACTATGTGGATCATGTCAGAGCTGTCAGTCTCCTAGACTTATCAGAGATGTCAACAACTGATAGACCTTGACCAAATGAAAAAGTTCCACATGGATCATATCAGAGGTGTCAATCTCTCAGACTTATCAGAGATGTCAAGGATCGAGAGAGCCTAACCTATCAAACCACACCACGTGACACTTACATACAATATAGAATAAAAATCCCAAGTTACCTCGAGATGGTTAGGATGAGGTACAACCAGATTTAGAATCCAAACATAAGATGCCACAGGTGACCCAACTCACAAAATAGTAAGATTGTACAACCCATCTGCACTTAGGTAGAACTGTTATAGATAGGGCCGATTAGAGACATACACATGATAAATTAGAGTTACCCCAGGTTTGACAAAAGTAAAGTATTGTGGGATTATCACACGTCTCAATTTAACTAAATGGGAAATTAGCCCCTGATTAGAATAATTAAAATGTTTCATCACAACCACCAAATCTAGGTGGGGACCATATATCTAAAATTCCCAAGTTAATACCGTATTGAGAGATGAATGAATAGATTGAGCCACCAACTTAGATTTGAACTCACATTGGGTGAGTCACCCAAGGCCATTAATGTAGAGGATATATGCAAATCCCCATATGTCCTCAAATCTATCGAACATACCATTAATGCTCTTAATTCCTTGAAATACTTTTATGCAGTATTTCCTCATGCTTTTTTGTTTTTCTCCTCAACCTTGATCTCAGTGATCCCCATACCATATAAATGGTCATTTCATATTCAATCCCAAACCTGAACCTAAATATAAGGACCCCACCTTCTTACCCAATGTAGTATCGTTCAACCATTACAACAAGATCTTCAAGGCAATTGTGGAATTATAAATGCCCACCTCAAATGATGATGATGAAATAGAGTACCTCAATGAACTCACTGTATTGGGAAACTCAATACTACACATAGTTGAAGCCAAACCTAAGGTATTACCTTGCGTAGACCTCTTCAGTAGCTTGTTGTAGACTTCTATGTTGGTTCTCTGAGATAGGCATGACCATGTTTACTATGTCAATTCAGTAACCTTGATTGTAGACATATTATGGGTTCTCCCAGAGTACCCTTGTAGCTATGATGCTTTCATGGTTGATGCCTACACTAATGTCCATAACATATATGAGGTCCTCAAAGACTAGGCCATTGATAAAGAGTGATGGATTGACAAAGAAGACATCAACACCTACCATATCTACCTCTTCAAAAAGGGGGTTTAAATTGGGATGATCCTACTAAAATCCCTATATAGAGCCAATGACACTTTGCACATGAATCTCTTGTGGGTGCCATTTTTTATCATAATCCTTAAAGGGGAAGAAGTCTCTAACCTTAGGGGCATAATTTCTATATGTTGATTTACATGGTGGGTATTGTCTATGCCACCATTATGTTTAAACCATCTATGTTTACACTATGGACTTATGAGGGCATTATCATTCTTGTAGCTTTTTATGAAGTATATGTCCACTATTGGAATCACATCCCAAAAATATCTGAGTTATTCTACTCAATATTCTACATGGATATCATTGAGACAACTATGCCTTAGCTCTCCAATTAAATCAAAGAGTCCCTCATCCCCATTGGAAATTATTGGTAATTTATGGATGACATCATCATCCAAGTCATAGGTATCATAAGTTCCCCCTCCGTCTGCCCTATCAAATCCTAGACTAGTTGGTTGAGTAGGATATAACTAATCAATTGGTGGATGACATGTTTAACCACTACCTCAACTATCAGCAGAAGGCTTTCCCTTCCTTCCCCATAATCATCTGCCATCACATATAAATAAGTTTTCCCCCATTGTAGAAAATGGTTTTGGGTAGTGACTCTTACACCTTTAGTAGAACTAAGCACTAGGAATGGGACCCTCACAGGGTCATCAGGGCTCATGTGAATAAGTATCAAGCTTACCTCAATATGACTTATAGCCATTATCTCACTTAGATAATGAGATCCACCTCAACCTGATTGATGACCAGGAGGTGCTCATTAGGTTCGAGGTGAAGTACGAGAAGTAGCCCAAATTAAGCCATCCACTTGAAGAATCCTTACAATTATGCCCCAAATGTTGAAGAATACTATCGAAGGTGTCCCTATTCCCTCTCTTCCATGATTTTCTCCTTCTACTCAATTCTCTAGCTCCACCACCTCTGACGACCCAAACTCCACCATCTCTTATAACTCAAGCTACTTGAACCCAAGCTATGCAAGTACTATAAGATAACATCAATAACATCCTTGAGTTGAGCCCAAAGCATGACCAACAATAAGCATATGTGGAGATTCCTTCCCCCGCTACCTCTATTCCTATTCAACCTAGTGGAGCACTCCTTGGTTTCCCTCTCCCTACTAGTGATACTCCAATGGTCCCTCCCATGTTTCCCATTCTAACCCTACTAAAATTCACTCAAGTACTTCTGTATTTGACTACATTCAACATATCCACACCCCATTTTTCTTCCACTTAACCCATTTCACCTATTGAGACCCCTTCAATTCACCTATGGGATTTAGGAGCTTCTATAACTAGCCCTCAACACCCCCTCTAGTCCTTCTATAGGTTTAGCCACCTCCAAGCACTCCCACTTCAATAGTCCTAAAGGTATCCCTAGTAACGAGTGTATTAGTGTGCAGAGTTCTATCAGCTCCAACCCCCTCAATAGTACTTGCAATCACTCTAAAGACTCCCCATTCAGTGTCTTCCACCATAACTCCTGCTAATATAGTGTAAAATCATCTAGTAAAAAGACCTAATAAAAACCAGAATGTAACTCTTATTACTTAGTCCCTTGTTGCTCCTCTTTCCCCTCCCAAGTCTTCATTTTCCATTATCCCAGGTGCCCAAGGATTTGGATTTAACCAGTGAATTTCTTCATTCCTTTTAAATACTCCTCTCAATGGTGCCATGAGCCCACATGTCAATTTGATCCAAAGCTAATGGCATACCCAGATGTTCCCATGGGCCTCCCCATTTGTCCTTACACCTGTCACCCCCATGTGAACATAAGCAATTTCACCCTACCACAAAAACTTATAAAATAAAACTACTTATTTTTTATCCATAAAAAATAAACATATATTCACAAATTGACCTTTTGATAGATCACGTAAACTATCATATAAGCAGATGGAACAAATAGATATGGAAAGCTATCAAAAATACAAAACCATGGCTAAGTTAGTATAGCTTTAAGTACATCCCCCACACTACAATGGTAACACTTTTTCTATCATGCATCCTTTTGTTTAGTCTGCATGCTTATGTTGTTGATGATAGGCTGAATATCTATTTTTGTTTGTTGAAAGAGTGTAGGTATTACAGTTTCTTAAATACCATGGAATATATGGTTTTTTTTACCATGCTAATTGTTTTTAAGTAAATATTCTTCCTTCTTTAATATTTTTATTTCAAACAATCTGTCCTGCTTATTTTTTTCATTTTAAATATATGATTATGCCATTTAGTTGGCCATCTTTTTAAATATGCAAATTCTATATTTTTAGTTTGCTATAATCTTTGCTTAGGAAATGACAACACTAATATATATTTTAATACAAGTTAGGAAATGAAAGCAATAATAAATATTTTAATACAAGTTACAAGAACCACATTTTGAATCTGGCTTTGTTTATACAAATATTTATTTAGATTGAATGTGTCATTTGTTCTTTGTGCAAGCCATTCATTTCTTTTGATTATTTAACCACGGCCGAAAATGAGGCTAACTTATAAGGAGCTGACTTTTGATTCTGTTACTTTTATACAAATTTCATGCAAAGAGGACAAATAAATGGCCAAAACCTAAATTTTACTTCAACAGGTGCATCACATTTGTTCTAGGCCATCAATTCAAGTCTCTTTCTTAAATAAATTGTCCCACAAAAGTTTTATTTTAAGAAAATAATGCTATTAGTATGTAAAACAAAACCAAGTGACCATGCTAAGTTGAGGCATCCCATCACGTAAATGTTTTGAGAAAAAAATGGAAGGAAAATAGGAGAAGAAAAGATCTTATTTAGTAGACAAAAAATGATTTGCCTTTTATTTAATGATGAAGGAATTAAAAAATAAGCAATCTTAAATTATCCTTGAATGCTAGTTTTGAGGTCTAGTTAGAGATAGAAGAGTCCACTGGATCATTTTTATGTATTAGAAATAATTGTATAATTGTTCCAAAGTGAATATGTATCTCTGGATCTCTATCATAAAGTGTTCTACAAGAAGTAAAAGTAGTTCCTTATTTTATCTTGGGGAGATTAACACCCCAAGTGTGTTTCTCAACATTAAATATTTATTTCATTTGTGTGTGTGTATATGTTTTCTTGTATTTCGTTAAGTATATTTGGAAGTTATTTCTATGCCACAAATGGCTAAGGACTTTGGATTTCTTTTCATTGTAATATGTAGTATTTTTCAATTGAACATAAAATTTATATTTCATTCAAGTCAAATATAATATTACGGTTCTTTTATTCAGTTTATTCAGGAAAAAGATTTCTTTGGTCCATGCTTATTCATGAAATAGCCAATTATAGATCAAAAAAGACCCAAGGGGTATTCTTTACATATATTCTTCACTATAGAGTAAGACATGACTCCCATTTTTTTAGTGTTGTGATTGTACAATAATTTTTTTGTTTGGTTAGACCATGGAGCCCTTGCTTTAAATTCTCTCCATACAAGTCCAAGGAAGATTTTGTGTGCATTAAACTCTTCAACATTCTATTGGATACCTATAAAGAAATAAAATCCAGAAAGGAGTGGTGACACTCTATGTAAATTTATTTGCATTTCCTCTCTTAATGCAAACATTTTACTTTTTTAAGCCATATTTGCCATTTAAGTGGATCTTAATACTAAACCATTGCCTAGAAAACTCTAATTAAAATATTTAATAATTTTTTTAGGATACAACCATCAATTATAAGGACCTCTTTTTGATGCATAGTTTGTCATGGTCGTGGGAATTTGGATAAGGATTTCCCTTTAAAAGTAAAGAACATAACCTAGAGTATAGTAATAGTTTTAAAACTACCAAGAGAAATAAATGATCAAGAGACAAAAAGTATTTGAGAGTTTCAACATGAAATGAAAAAATAAAAGAGGCTATAAATCCTAAATTCTCAATCCCTGTAAATTAATTTGATAACCTAGCCTTGATCACCAAAACATTCAAGGAGATGTCTACAAGACAAATATTAAGACCAAATAAGGCATATACAAATGTTTATTCATGCCATTAAGTTAGATCAATGCATGGGATATGTTTATGCCCATGATAAGTGACATACTCAGGTCCTTCACTACTTCTTTTGTTTTTATCTATTTAAATCACCTCCTTATTTATATAAATAGATAGAAGGAACATCTTCACCATGCATTGTGTGTCTTGGGGACACTTCAAACCATATCATCAATTCTACAATTCTACATGTTGACCCAAATAAGATCGAGGCCATCAAGGACTAGCCTTACTTGTGTAATCTCAAAGAACTTCATAGATTCTTTTGCGTCACAAAATTGTATATTGAAGCTTCCTATTAGGTTTTGTTGCATCTTATAAAATTTGAAACAAATCATGTACAAAAAGAAAACATTCCATTGGAGGCTCATGCAATAGCATGCCTTTGAAAAATTAAAAGTCTGAGTCGATTGTGTGTTGTTATAGCAATATAAAATTCATCAAAAAAGATTCTAAATTATGAGTGTACTCAAATGAATAAACTATTGTTCCTAAGTTCTTTGTTCATGATATCAACTTTGACATAGAGTTGTATCATTTTCATAGTGTTGGAAAATAAATAAACATGAGGGAAATGAACATGAAACCTAAAAATAAGGAAATTGCAACATTCATGTCACTATGACCACAAATTTTACCCTAGAGAAACCCATTGTGGGTGAAATTTATACCGAAGAATTGATTATGTATATTTTCCAAATTTCTAATCTACAAGAATATGAACCACGGCTCAGCTACGGAGAATCACAAAACCATTGTGAGATGAAAATTCATTCCCAAAATGATCTTCGTACTTTCTCTACAACTAAAACACTAAATAGATTGAGAATTAAGCTACACACTTTTCTTACACTTTATTTCAACCTTACAACCAATTTTATGTCTTTTCTAGGACACATTCATGATTATTTATGCTTGAATTCTATTAACAAACCATCATAGACTCTTACTGGGTAGTTATAACTCAACATTCAATTATTTGAATTAATCAAGCTTCCATTTGGATGCTCTAATCCCAATAATTCACAATATATATGAGTCGGGTACATGCCAAACATGTCTAATTACATTCTGACAAGTTTGGCTCAAGTTGAACACATTAGGATTGTATGATGATGATGAGTTTAGCATGGGATGGACTCATCAAGATGATCATGTTTCTTCATCCTAAACCTACAAAGGGGTTGATGGGGGTCTAAACACTCCATATGACCTTTTTTTGGGTTCAATTCTATTTATGTGTTTGATTGCATCTTTTCATGCTTCTTATCTTGTCACATTTGGTCTTTGACTTGTCGATTTTGAGTGTTTAGTGTGTTTTCTTTGAGTGTGAAGGTGATATAACATATTTATTGAATATCAATTGATTTATTTTGGATCACACTTCCCTGATTTGGGAGGCTTTTTCTTCTCAAAAACTTAGTCACCTAAAAGATGAGGATATAATTCTTCCACTTGTTGAACCACTTTTCTTTCCTTATCAATTGCCCCTTCAAACCAATCTACCAATGCTTGTGATCCTCTCTCATTCGAAGTATCATCTCTTCCACCAATTATTTTTATGCATTTGTTGCAAATTATTAAATTGAAGAAAATAATGGACATTCATCTTCTTCATCTAGCACTAAAGGATCAAATAGACGTAAGTTATCAAAATTTATAATTGAGTAAATATTCATGGAAGGAGGAAGGTTGAGCTTGAGAGCATCGCCACCCATCTGATCTATGATCTTAATAGGACCATACTTTTAGTTTCTTAAGATTCTTTCCTTTGCCTTTGAGTCTATCCTTAAGTAAAACCATGCCTTGTTCCCAACTTATAATTAGTGTTGATCATGGTGGACTTTGTACTTAACTTGAGACTTGTTGGGTTTCTCTTGAATTTGAATATGGAATTTCTTGATCCTGATAATGAATTTTTGAGACCTATCAATTGTTTAATTTTCTTCCTTCTCATTCCATTTTGGCTTCCCCAAACCAATAACAACATGGTTAGGTAGAAAATATTGAAATTATGTTTTAAAAGGAGAATTATTATTAGATTTATGCACTATGATATTAAAAGAACATTCAATATGATAAGCAATCATCCCACTTCGTTAGATGTCTTATATTATACCCCCTTAAGATTTGCAACAATGTTATTTTGACTAATTTGGTATGTCTTTCTATTTATGGATGTAATACAATAAACCTATTAAATGTGGTGTCCCTTCTCTCCCAAAAAGTGGTCCAAAATCTGCTTGAAAAGCTTGCATCTCTATCTAAAACGATGAGAGTTAGGAAAAACTAAATGCACCTAAACACATTGAGTTGCTTCATAATATTTGATAGTCTTCTAGCAAGGCTTGAGTATGCACATTTTATTAAACCAGTCTACTAAAATAAAAAAAGATCCATGACATGTAATGGATTTTCCATGGCCTTATGGGAACCCATAATGGCGTATACAAAGAGAATTTCCTATCGATTGCTTTTCTAGTGCTACACAAAATACATCTCCTTATGAACTTTGAAGGATTTTGCATTTTTGGCCAATAAAAAAACTTCCAAAATTAGTCAATGCCTTGGCCACTCCAAAATGCCTAGATACTTTGAAGGTGTGAGCTTCTCTCAATTGATGAATTATTTAACCCTTTGACACACACAACTTAACTGACCTTTAGGGTAACCCTTGAGGTGGAAATCTTCATCGGCCTAAAATATGAACCTTGTGTTTATAGAAACCAATAATATACCTATCCAAATTATTTATCTTTGGCATATTCTTACCCCTATACTTCAGGAATGAATGATTCAAGTTCAGAAAAAGCTCCCTAAACTCAAATTACTGGTGTCTTAGCTCACTTGTCTACCTACTTATCAATTATGTCTTTCTTATATTTGATGACCAAATGAAATTGTTGAAGAATGCATTTCTCTTAAGGTGCCTTCCTTTTTATAATTTAGTTTTCACTTGTATATATTGAAGAAGTTCATGATTGGTATGGACTATAGTTTCTTTTCCCAAAAAATAAGGCTTCAGTTTCCTTACTACTTGTACAAGTAAACAAATTCTTCATCATAATGGTATAATTAAAAACTGCACCGTAAAATAATTCAAACTAATAACATACCAATTTACCTCCTTATAATTAAACCACCCCATGGCATTTTTTGCATCCATTTAAACCTCAAAGGGTAGCTGTAAGTTAGGTAAATCCAATCTTTGCGCATTTTTGATTTTATGTTTCAATTCATCAAAAGCACGTTACTTTTTTTTTCAAAGTAAAATATTTATCACTTATAGTTATGGATTGTAATGGGGATGTTAGTTCAGACAATGAAGTAGTGAACTTCTTAACTTCTTCAAATACTATATAAATCTTACAAATATCCTTGTCTCGATTATCTTGGAAGCTTTTGGCTAGTTGATAATGTCCTTTATCATTGTCAGTTTAATGCCCAACTCTCCTCCAACCACATATCCCAAATGAACTAGTGAATATTTGTCAACCTTAAATTTCTTATCATTGACAAGCTATTAATTGTATTTCATAACTTACAACCCCTACTTCAAATGCATTAGATTCTCTTCCCATGTTTTACTAAAAACCAAAATTTTATCCGAGTATAAAATAAAACAAAAATTTAAAATGGTCCCAAAACATCCTTCATCAAATTGTTGAAAAGGTATAACATTACATACATAAAAAGAGGAAGTAAAACACATTCATAGGAACCTTACCATGTCTCAAATGATGTTTTCCATATGTCTTCCTCCTTCAACCCTTATTTGGTAGTAGCTAGATTTTGACTCTAGCTTTGTGAAGTACATTGCATGTTGCAGCTGATTCAACAAATAATATAGCCTTTGAAGAATATAAGAGTCATTCATTGAAAAAATTTTAAGGCTCTATAATCTATGTGTATCCTCCATGTTCTGTAATTATCTAACACAATGATAATGGTAGAATCACATGTGAAGGTGCATGAGTAGATGACTCCTTTATCAATTTTTTTTATTTTACTTCCATAATTTGTTTACTTCCAAAATGGATTTACTATAGAGGCATATATTGAGAATTGGTGAATTTGGTAGCTATAGGATTTCATGATCTACCTCTTTCTTAGATGGATTTCCTTTGACCTCTTTAAAGCCCTCTTGAAATGACCTCAAGAACTCATCAATTTTTTTTTCTAGTATACATATCATGAGGACCTTTCTATTTCACTACATCTTTTTGCTTCTCTCTCGAAAGAAGCAAAGAAATTTTCCCAATTGTATTGATGAGTTCTAACTCTTACCAAAGAAAGTTTATACTTTATTTCATATGGACTAATCATGAAGCTCTCTCCATCCTTGACCAGTTAGCATTTATTTTCTCTCCTCATGAAGACTTCATCCCTATCATACATGGATGGGCTTCTAAGCATTACACCACAACCATCAAAAGGAACAATATCTATTTGTACTTCATCGATGTGATGTTCATTAATACCAAACTTTACTTTGTATTATTTGGTAAGTTGAATTTCCGTTCCTTTCTCCACCTACCTTAATGAGTATCCATGAAGATGGTTATATCCTCCAACCTAAACTTATCTACTACTTCTTGTGAAATCAAGTTTGCTAGTGATAATGGATCAAAAATAGCATCAACCCTTGCCCTCTTAATTTTATTTTTAATATGGAATATTTTAGTCAATTCACTTATATCTTCATCTGGTTTACTATTCTAACATACCTACTTTTAAATTTAATTGAAAACTATATTGTCATCAAAATCAGAGCTTTTTTTAGTTTCTCTCCATTCTATTAAGTGGTCACAGCCTTCTTAGGGTTCCTTTTGGTATAGTTCTTGGTGTTTATTTTCTAATAATTTTCATCAGTGTGTCCATTTATTTCCCAACTCCCATAATGATTCTTATTATATTTATACTTGAAAATAGTGATGGTAGTTCTCTTACCTTTGTCCTTAGTATTGAATGCGCTACGCTCACTTGAAGGAGAATGACCTTCTTATAGAAACCAATTATAATTTGCTACATATTATAATTGCCATAGATAGCTAATATTCAGATTTTATGGTTGGAAAATTGTAATTATTCAATTAAATTATAAAGCATTAAATTGAAGCCACCTTAGTTAGAATTTATGACTTCAGAAGGGATACATTTAATTTTTAGTTAATGGTTGGGTTTCGTACAAGTTGGTGTATCCGATTGTCCATCAAACCCACTGTCTCATATATAATGTTCTCTTCTATTTAGATTTAATTTATTCCATCATTAGTGATATTAGGTTCATCTATATATTTATGACATAGAATGGTAACTGATATATACATTTCATCTAGGATAGTAAGAAAAGATGAGGAAAAAATCAATTATCTTCTAGTGATACAACCCATTGGAGTCTATTTGAGCCACAAAGTAAAAAAGGGGTCAACAATGTTCACTCCAAAGAGAGTACATTAAATCATCACTAAGAGAGCTTAAAATAATGGAAGGGGAATCAAAATTATTTCAAAATAATTATTAGAATAGGGCATTAACTAAAAATATCTTATGCACCATCCTATGGTTATTCTTTATAGGTTCATGCACACAATTAATTAATGATAAATTATGATTTATTATCTTGTTAATCAAACAAACCTATAGGTTTGAATTCGATAACAATGAATATGTTATCAATATTAGAAAGGTGTTTTGACCAAGGATATATTGTTAAGCTTGAAATTTGATGCACCTCTAATTATTGTCTTGTCATCACATGTAACGTAGGGTTATGGAGTAGTCGACATGAGATGCACATAACCATTAACTAGTCAATGGTAGTTTCTATAATTGCTAATTTGTATCTAGTTAGTTCCATTAGGACTTTGCAGATAGATGCTAGGCAGTCCATTTTTTTCATCAATCATGGAATTATTTCTTCATTGTTCACATTTTTGCTTTTTGGATGTTACCCTTTGAAGTGGCACAACATTCATAGTTCTATTATATTTCATTTTTCTCCCTCATGGTATCACTTATATATTAAATCCTCTCTACTTTACATGATTTTTTGCACCTTGGGTCAAGTTACTATTGTTATTCTAGATGAATTCTCACACTTAGATGTTATTATTGTTGTTTTTTTGAATTTTATATGCTACATATTATTGCTTTCTAGAAATTTAGTTTCTTTTTCATTATAAAATTTTAAAGTAGTATCAACAATTTTGGTGAAATCATGAGTAGGGAAGATTCAAAGACTTTTGTCAACCAATATATAGTTAATTTATATCATTTTGTAATCATTATTTACTATTAGTTGCATTTTTGTTCTAGGTAGATGTGTTTTTTGACACTGACAATAAAGGTTATCTTTCAATCTAGGAATAATTTAGGGTTTTCTCTTAAAGCATAGGGTCTTTGTAAAAAAAGGTGTGAATTAGAAAGTTAGGGGGTTATAATACATAACAATAATTGACATTGCCTTGAAAAGACTATCATAACCATATGGGGATCCAAAAAACATCATTTTTCACCCATGCACCCTATGATCTATTTTTCCATAGTCACCCCCATTTTGGACTTCACTTTCTTGGATTTGTCTATTCAATTTAATTGCATACATCTAGTTCTCTTATAATCCCCCTTTCCCCCAAAACCATAACCTTGCATGGTCACTACACATAGAAAAACCTACCGACTTATAGTTCCAAATTTGTAAATGAAAGACATCCATATATGACTCATGCAGGAATCATAATAAGTATGTGCCTCCACATAAGAAAGATCAAAATGGAGAAAGATTTAATGAGGGAGAATCATAACACCATGATTTCCACCAATTTTATAAAGATACAAATGGAGCAATGGACTAAACTATTAATCATGCCCACCTACCTCTATTGTGTGGATTCTATCACACTTTCATAATGTAAACAAAAGCATCAAGAAGTTAATGACAATGATAGTGAAAACAAACACATGCATGAGTGGTTATGAAATGAGTATGGGACGTATAAGCATGGGTGGTTATGGATCATTCATGTGAAGAGCACATGGTACCACCATTGGGATGCCAAATAGTAAGAATCACTCTAGATTTGGAGGAGGATAAGGAATTACAATGGGCATGTCAAATGGAAACATCAAATTTAGCGTTGGATAAGGATATGGTGCTAAAATGGGTATGTAAAATGGTGGCATCAAAATTTCAAGAAAAATACCCAATGATGTGCCCTTCTATAGTAATAGCAATATGCTCATAGGATCAAACTTTTAAGGTTATGTGAACATGTACTCCTCAATAATGGAAGAACACCTAACCTTTAGACTATTCCATCTATTGCATCTTTAGTAAATTTTTGGTTAGTAGATGTTATCCGAACCCCAACAGTGGGTGTGCAATAGGAGAAACCTATACGACTAATAATTAAATATTTGGAGGACCACATTTTATACCAAATTCCTATTGTCACAAGATAGAACCATACAAGTTTGATGGACAATATATGGCTTATTAGTTCAGTCTTATGGGAAGATATTTCAAGCTTAACGTCACACCTGAATCTTTAAAGGTGGACCTCACTATCTTAGTTTAGGAGGTAAAACCCTATTAATGGTACAAATGGATCTGTAAAGAAAGAATAACACCACTATCTTAGACCAAATTTTAGAAGTAAATTATACTGTACTATGAGAATGCATGAGCAAGAGACATGAATTTCTTCAACACCTTCAATTCCTAACCAGTAGCCAAAATCACATCTAAAAAACAAGACAAAAAGAGATCCAAGGGATTAAGTTATCATTGTGATCAAAATTATAGTTAAGGACATAAATGCCCAAAAAGTGTTCAATGGTTATAAAAAGTAATGTAAAGGAAGATTCAAAGACTGAGTAGGAAGAAGTTTCAGATCATAGTTCAGATACTCATATTTAGAGTGTACTCGTCAAATACAAAAAATAATTCTCGATAGATACTCGAAAATACTTAATAAATACTCAACAATACTTGTCAACTTTAAAAATACTTAAATCTCTTTAAAAACACAAATTTTATACAAATTACAATGTCAAAATGTATCAAATAGAATTATGAAATGTTGGGAAAGTGTTTTCTATTAGATTTGAATACAAATAAAGTACCAAATCACATAATCAAGTGAATACAATAGTAAATTCATACTTATAAATTTATAATTATTATCATTCAAAATAATCATCACAAATTGCATATGGATGCAAGTTAAAAATTATAATAATCTACAATTTCCTCTTCCTCATTCTAGTGAAAAATACGAGAGACTAAAAAATTCTAGTCATCACACTCTATTGCTCCTCATCATTTTGCCTAGAATGTTGTGCCTATGGCTCCTCCTTGGTATCAAATGATAATGACTCCTCCCCTGCCTCATGTTCAACAATATCTACAAGGATGTCATCCAATGCAATGTCACATGCTTTTGTTGATATTTAAAGAACTCCTTCAGCTATTTCTTAAATGCAAGGTGTTTATCATACCTACATCCCTTCATGTAACATTCATACTTCCTATGATGTCTCCTTGAAATCTTAAAACCCTAAAATAAAGCAATGTCTCAAATCATGAAACCTTGAAATATGACAGGATCCTCCAAAACCTAGAATGTGCATTATAGCTCTTAAAGGTCTGAAACCACTCTCAAACACACTAAAATTATATATATAACTTAAAGTAAAAGATTATTATATTTAAATGTTTATTGTATAGATATGTTATTTCCTTCAATATTGTGTGATGAAAGTGTGGGGGCAAGTGTACTTAAAAGGAGAAAAAAATTGTATTTTTTTTACATGGGTGAGTATTATGATAGTACACGTAGATAACGCGAGTGCCATCAAAATACTTGTCAAAACTAAAAAATTGTAAGTATAAATAGAGTATAGTCATGGAACTTTTTTTTGACAAGTACTATACTTGCTAACAATATATACTATCATGACTAGATAAAAGTCTAAAAGCATTTGTGTTTCGGTACATGCAGTACATGGAATCAACACTCCTCAAATACTAAAATATAAGGCTATATCAAGAATAACAAGGTGATGGTATTTATAAATTTGGGGAGTACTTGCAACATCATTGATCGAAAGAGAGCATCGATCTAATTTTATTTTCATTACCTAGTATGTAACTATTAAGTTATGATATCTAGTTGAAAGGATAATACATTTAGTGGGAAATACTACAGTGTAAAGCTTTCTATGGGCAAGTTCAGATATATATACACCATACCCTTAGGAGGTGTTGACGTGGTTTTTGTAGGGAATAAACAACTACAAAAATCTCTAATAATAAATTCATAGATGCAAATAACTCAGGGGAAAAATAGGGAAAATATGTAGCAATAACACAGACAATAAAAACACAAAGAATAATGAAATTATATTCAACAATTGTAAAGAGAAATACAAATCTTGGTCTTTTATTCTATCATTATTGGAACTGCATTGTTCTCCCACATAATTATTTACTCCATACAATCACAGGTAGAGCTTCACTGCTGTAATTTACTCTATGCCAAAAATTGAGCAAAATAAAATAGAGATAGATATATTAAAACTTGGTTTTCATTCACTTGAAATCTCTCGAAGCTTTTAGAAGGAGAGAGAAAAAGGTATTAATTAAAATTAATGTGAGCTATAATGCATGAAACTTGACAACAATTAAAACCATTAAAACATATCTCTAGTACATATCCCAATAGGGCAAATCAAATATTTGCTATTTAATGCAACATGACAGAATGTGTTGTGTTAAAAGGTAAGTGGTTGAGGAGATTAAATGAAATGTTGAGATAGATATATTCACATCTTTCAACACTACCCCTTTATCTTCATTTTCATATATATCAGTTATGCCCATACTTTCTCTAAGATGCTCAAGCACATTCTATGCAAGTGGCTTTGTGAAAATGTCTACAAGTTGCTCTTCAGACCTGGAAAACTCAAGACATATGTTTCCATTGTTCACCAATTCATAAATGAAGTGATATATAATATCTATATGTTTTTTTCGTTTAGGAAACACATGATTTTAGACAATGCAATGGCTGAATTGTTATCACAAAATATTTTTATAGCTTCTTGTGTGTGCCTCAAATCTAAAATTACTCTTCTCATCCAAACTACTTGGCAAGTTGTTGATGTTGCTGCAACATATTCCACTTCGGCTAATGAGAGTGTCAAAATTGGTTGTTAATTTGATGCCCAAAAGATAACACCTAATCTAAGATGAAAAACATAGCCTTAAGTGTTTTTTATATCATTCATACTACCTCCCCAATCACTTTCCATGTAACCAATCACCTTAAAATCATCCAAAGATGTATATGTGATCCCAAAATTCTTTATTCTAATTACATATCTTAGTATTTTTTTCTAGCTTTCCAATGAGACTCTTTTAGATTATCCATGAATTTTAAAATAAGACTAACTCCATATATAATGCCTAGTCTTGTGGTGATTAGATACACAAGGCTTCTAACTAATCTCTTAAATAAAGTTGCATTAACACTAGAAATTTTATCCTCCTTGTTGTGTTTTAAACTAATTGCAATCGGTGTAAGAGTTGGATTAACATTCAACATCTTGAACCTTTCCAATAAATCATTAGAATACTTTCATTGACATATGTAAATACCTTGCTCGGATTGATTTACTTGAGTCCCAAATCAGTCATCCCAAATTCAATTTTCATGGCTGCCTTGAATGATTCAATTGATAAATTTCTGGTAAAAATTAAGTCATCTACATACAAACATACTATCAAGAATTATTCTTCATCATTAACTTTGACATAAAAAATTGGTTCATTGCCACATTTGCTAAATCCATTATTCATAAAATAAGAATCTATTCTACTATACCAAGCTCTAGGAGCTTGCATCAATCCATATAATGCCTTTTTCAGCTTGTATACCTTATGCTCTTCTCCTTGAATTTCATATTTAGGTGGCTATTTTATATAAACTTATTCTTCCAATATGCCATTCAAGAATGCTAATTTGACGTCCATTTGAAAAAAATTCCGATTATTTTGGGCTGCAATAGATAAGACCATTATAAAAGTGTCAAAACTTGCTACCAGTGCAAATGTTTCATTGTAATCTATGCCTGGATGTTGTGTGAAGTCTTTAGCTACTAGTCTTGCTTTTTATTTCTCAACTTTTCCATTTGCATTAAACTTTGTTTTGTAAACCTATTTTACTCCAATCACATTGTTGATGCTATGGATTGAACCCTCTAAAAGGATACTCAACGCCCTTCCTCCACGCAGCATAATAGAGACAATCATCTTGTTGTGGGTGGCAAATTTGAGGAATGAATCTATAGATTAGGGTCTAGCTCCCCTTGATTCACTTTGAGGCCCTGAAATTTTTACTACTAATAATGGGGGTGTGAAAAAAGAGAGAGATACTATAATAAAAATAGAACCTAACTAAAGTGTTGATGCACCAAAACTTATTAGTTTACTCAGTTTTCATCTACACTTTACACCAAAAGAAGAAAATAGACACTTTATTCAAATGAGAAACTGACTGCATCAATGCTTCAATAGGGGGTTCTATGGAGGTATAAAGAGGAAAAAAACTACCAGAGGTGTTCTAAAGGCACTGTTGGATAGTTTCTCACCTATGCCTATACTTCAATCTGGATACTTCTTGGTGATCTGCAAAAAAAGAGTTTACAATACACTAGATACGCTATTATAAACTTATGAAAGCATTAAAAGAAATGACTGAATATAAGGCAAGACCATAGGCATATGCAAAAGTGTAAGCTCAAATGGAGGTAAAACACTTCTTTTGATTAAAGGTAAATTTATTTAGGGCTTCGCCGATACAATGCTGAGAGATCCTTCTCAAAAATGAGAAGTTACAATATATAGATAACTTAGACAAAGATAATTGACTAGTCAAGGGAATGAGACCCATGCTATATTAAACACTCCTATTAGCCCATGCTATTGTCATTTCTTCTTAAGTTCTTATGAAAAATCCATGTTGTAGATACCTAAGTTGCCTCCCGCTTTGTCTGGGCCTATAGGAGTATGGGCTACTTCTCCTAGCAACCAACAAGGCCATCCAATGTTATGTTGACTAGGCCATGCTCTCTTGAATGCTTCATGCAAGTGACTACTCATTAATGTCAAAACAAGAAAACATGGGCCACTCCCTTCAATGTTTGCAACTAACCCTATTAATGGTTTTTTGATGGAGACTATTTCACTTAAAGGCATTTACTTCTCTTGTTGATGACTCCTATGCCACCTACTTTACTCTGATTTATCTTTACACTTTGACTTGCTATTCCACCTAGAGCATTTTGAGCTTTGTCCTATATGCACATGGCCACATTCTAAGTTACCTGCTTTGTTTTTTCTTTCCTTGATATTTTTTCCCTTTTCTTGGCAATTCAGGCTCTCAGGGCTTATGAATTTCCTCTCGGGATCCTTTCTTTCGTGAGTCGTTGAGCCATTCCTCAGCCTCTCAAGCTTTTGAATTTCTTCAGATAAAATGTCTAAAGGAATTCCTTCAAACATTTTGTCTGAAGAAATTCTTCCTTTCGGCTTGTAACTTTTAAACAACCCTCCTTTGATGAGCCTTCGAGCTTCTGCTTATGAGTTCCTTCAGACAAAATGTCTGAAGAAATTATTTTGGACATTTTATCTGAAAGAATTGTTTTTTTACTACTTCCCAACAACTAGCTCTCCACATTAAATTTGATGTCTATGGGCCTATCACATACATTTGAATTCCAATGGCTAGCTTATCACCTTGAAATTGACATTCATGGGCCTGTCACTCCCTTTGGCAATTCCTTTAGCTTTTTTGCAAATGAGCTTTTCCGAAGGGAAAGTGACCCTTCAAAAAAATTGAAAAGGTCCTGCTTACCACTCAAATGCCCTCTGCAAGGACACCTACCCTTTGGACTTTTTGTCTTTTGAATTCTTTCAAATTTTCTTCAACTATCAAATTTCCTCAGAAAAAATATCTAAAGCAATTCATTCAAACATTTTGTCTGAAAGAATTCTTCCTTGAGTCTTCATCCTTGGATTTCTTTTGGACAAAAAGTCTAAAGGAATTCTCCTTCGGCCCATTAACATTTCCAAAGGGCATGTCCTTTTTGGGCTTTCTGCCTTACCCCTTAGCTTTAACCATCTGCCTTTCGTAAGGACACCTCGAGCCCAAGGTTACCTTTTGGGCTTTTACAAAGGTCTATTTTGTTGATTGCTTACCTCCCATAAGGGCTTTTTGGCCTTTAAGTCTCCTTTCAGAAGAATTAAAAAGGTCCTACTTGGTGCCTAAGTGCCCTTGGCAAGGGCACCTACCTTTCAAACTTTTTGTAAATGACCCTTGGCCTTTTGAACTTGGTCTATTTTGCTAATAAAAATCCTTTCGAAGTAACTTACTTGCCCTGTTAAGCATCTGAGATTGAAATGAGTTTTGAGTCAACTCTTGCTTGCTAGACCTGAAGCACTTAGTAATCAAAAGAAGAAAAAACTTTGTTTTTTCATGGAAAAAAGGTCTAATAGAGAAAAAAACTACACAAGGCAACTACGAGATGAACTAGCCAGAACTGGATCGAAAGAACCCTACAATAAAAGAGAAGAGGGGTGCCCAATTTTGGCTTGCAGGACCAAAATTGGTCAACACATTTAGTGATTCATAGGGAAAGCATACATGTTATGCTTGAGAAGACTGGTGGCTTAAAAGTCCATTGGGCATGGAGTCAAGATGTAGCTTGAAAAAATTGGCAACAACATTGTAAAAACCTAAGAACCAATAAATATTTTACCCAAAATGATAAAGAAAACACACGCAAAGGCTAAAAAAACTATAGACTACATAAAAGGACTTAGCGAAAATGAGGAAAAGATAGGGAAACTATGTACATGACAAGAGAAAGATAGTGAAAATGTTTAAGATATATCCCATTGATCAAGATATGTAGTTATTCACCATCCAACTTGGAGAGTTACAAAGCATTATATTGCTTGCATTGGGTGATAACATATGGGCCACTCCACAAGGCTTCAAACTTCATGTGCTTTCTACGTTTGGCTTATTCTTCATCCCACTTGAAGATAATGTTACCTTCTGAGAAGCTTTTTGACATAGATCTCTTGTCAAAATGCTTCTTTGTTTTTTGTTAGCGGCTAATCATTGCATCCATAGCTTGGTCTCTTCTTGAAGCTCCATTAGTTCACAATACCTAACCTCCAGGCTATCACTCTCCATGAATTGTAGTTGATGGGCAAGATCTAAGGTTGGTAACTCAAGTGAAATAGGAAGTCTAGCTTCCCTTCCATACACAAGTGTGTATGGTCAATTCCCAATCACCCTTTTCGAAGTGATCATGTCTACCCAAAGAGCTATCTTCAACTTGGCATGACAAGTCCTTTGAGTTTCCTTCATTATCCTTTTAATGATCCTAATCAAGTTCTTATTTGTGGACTTGGCCAGCCCATTCCCTTGTTGGTAGTAGTTAGAAGAAGTGCTGAGATAGATGACATAATTTAACATCCACTCACTTGTCTTTATTCCAAAGAAAGCTAGTGCATTATCTGAAATGATTGTGGCTAGGACCCCAAATCTCGTCACTATGCCTTCATATAAGTCTAGGACTGCACTCTCATCGGCTTCGTTCAAAGTGATGGCTTCCACTCATCTTTTTAAATAATCTGTAGCAGTCAAGACCCACTTGTGGCTAGTACTAGGAGGGTTAATATTTCCTATAAAGTCCAAACCCCATTGCATGATTGGGTTGTTCTACTTGAATAGGATGCAGAGGCATTGCAGCTAGTTGTTGCTTTCCATTGAAGAAAGTGCAGTTTTGACATTTCCTCACCCAAGCATGAGTGTTTCTAAATAAAGTGGGCCAAAAGTAGCCATCCCCCATAATATTCATAGCTGTGGCCTTAGGAGCAAAGTGGCCACTAGTTGGTCCATCATGGAACTCAGACAGTACCCTGTTGACTTGGTCTAAGCCAATGCATCTTAAGAGTACCCCTGAAAGGTCTTTTTTGAATAGGACTCCATCAACTAGGATTTAGAGAAGAGATTAGAGTCTAAAATACCTCCTCTTGGTCCTATCAAGACCTTGTGAACACTCACTAGTTTGAAGGAAATGAACCATATCTTGCGCCTAGATCTTCATGATCATAGGTACTTCTATTTTAGTTTCATCATGGAGTACCAGAATGTCCTCCTTTATCTCTTTGTAGTTTGTAGTGAGGTGTTCACATAACCCTCTTCCCCTTACCATCTTGGTGGTCTTGATCTCTACATCATACTCCATTACTTTGGTGATCCACCCTACCCTTTTTTCATTCAAGTCTCGACTTAGCGAGAAGTCTTTTACACTAGGATGTGGAACTATGATGTGAATCTTGCTATTAGACAACATATATCTAATTTTTTTTAGGCTTCATATGACTGCAACCACCTATTTCTCAACATACGTGTATCTAACCTCATAGGCTTCTAAAGATTGGCTAAAAAAAGCAACAGGCTATTCTAATATTTCACCATTTGGTTGAGTAAGCATAACAAATATTTCCTCTTCATTTCCAAAGGCGTATAGATTGAATTATTTGGAGAAGTTTGGTAGGAGCTTGGGCAATAGCTTGTTTGATACCTTCAAAGCTTTCACTTCTTCTTGCTGTCCATGTGAATGTCTCATCCTTCCTTCGCATGGAAGTCAAGGGCTTGACAAGCTCAGCAGAGTTAGGAATGAATCTCCTAATGAAATTTATTTTGACAAAAATACTTTTCAAGCCCTTCTTATGCATAGGCAAGGACAATGCTACGATGGCATGCACTCTTTCTGGATCAATAGACATGCCTTCTTTTGAAATGACATGGCCCAAGCGTTTGCCTTCATGGATAGGAAACACACATTTAGTAGGGTTGAGAGAGATGTCAAACTCTCTACACCTCTCAAATATTTGCCATAGATGCTTTCAATGTTCACTTGCCTCTTTGGAGAAGACTGTCACATCATTAAGATAAATGAGCACAATGTCATTTATTAATCCTTAGAAAACCATATCCATAACGAGTTGGAAGGTAGCTCCAATATTTGACAATCTAAATGGTTTCTTCCTATAGGAAAAATTTCCCCACTTGGTGGTGAAGGTTGTCTTGTACTGGTCATAATCATACACTAGAATTTGATTGTATCTGAAGTAGCCATCCAGGAGGGAGAATCTTTCGCTACCTATCACCATTTGGATAATCTATTCCATACTTGGGAGGGGATAGTGATCTCTTAATGAGATTGTTCAAGTCTATGAAATCCATACAATCTGATTTCCCCATTCTTCTTCCTAATAGGGACTAAATTGGCCAGCCAAAAAGAGTGTTTGATAGGAAAGATGACCTTGGACTCAATCATCTTGGTGAGTTCCTTCCTTATGAGAGGATCAATCTTTGGATTTATTGGCCTTTGTTTTTTCTTGATGGGTTCGGCACCTTCTTCCAATTCAATGGTGTGTTGGCCTAGGCTTGGGTCAAACCCCTTCAAATCGTCATACTCCGAAGCAAAGACATCAGCAAAATCTTGGCATAACATAATGAAAGCATGTTTTTCTTCATTGGTACATACCTTCCCAAGTGCAAGCAGCTTATCCTTGAAGATCTCTACCCTTTCATAATTTTCTTTCTTGGTTGACATGATTGATTTGTCCTTATTGAGTTGGTCATCCTCATTGAAGATGCTCTTAAGAGTTACCAAAATTTTGGGAAGTCTGTTGGTCTTTAGGTGAACAATCTGCCCATTATACTACTCCTACAACTTGGACTAATTTTTGGAAGCGAACTCAACTTCCTCCTATAAGAAAAGTGTTATTTGTTGGTCACTTTCAAAAACCTACTAATTGGTGACATTGTTAGGTATGGAGGGCCTCACTATCACCTTCAAATGGCAATGATTCTTGTCTTGTCTCACCCCCTTTGCAATATCAAATTGAGCACCAACTACTGCTAGTCTATCTGTATGTTTGTTCTCTTCTTTTGGGATGGAAGTGATGTTAAAAGTAGTGAAAATCTCCATTAGGTCCCACACCCTATGCTTGTAAGACTTGAGTAAGGAGTTTTTGGTCAAATTCTGACCCCACTTGGTTCACGATCAACTCATTGTCTCTAAACACTTGCAATTCTTTGATTCCTCTCTTCCTTGCCCACTCTAGACCATAACAAGGGCTTCATACTCAGCTCTATTACTAGTGTAGGAGAACTATAATCTAAAAGTTGAGAAGTATTTCTCTTTTGAAGGTGAAACCAGCATTACTCTACCACCAGCTCCCAAATTACTTTTAGATCTATCAAAGAAAAGCTACCACAAACCACATCCTCTTGGTTTGCCTTCATCAAATTTGGCATGAAAGCATCTTTCTCATGCATGCAGTAAACTCCAAGACCTACCTCTTCAATGAAACTTTAAGGCTCATGCTCAAAATTTTCATTTCCCCATTCATCTAAGAGCAGGTCAGTAACTCCTACAAGGGAAGATGATGGAGATTAGTCTACCTAGAGTTCTTCTTCATCAATGATGGCATAACCGAAATTCATTGCTTTAGGTGAGTATGGCTCCAGGTGATCTTTATGGATGGGCTCTAACTCAATCTTCACCTTAGTTCCATACTTCATCCTAAAAACCATGTAAAACCAATTTACTGCCAAGTACCCACCTATCTTGGACGTGAAATCCCTGGATAAATAAAGAGAAAAATAAGGGGGAACATCTACCCCTACCACATCATGGGGAATTAAGAAGGTCAGACAGGCATGGAGAGTTAGATTCAAGCCTCTTACCACTCCCAAGGTCTTGGCTGGTGATCTATCCAACTGCATAACTCCTTTGGTCATTTGCTCATATTTAAGTCTTAGCTTATCAACTATGCATTTGGGCATAACTAAGATGCTTGCTCCACTATCAATAATGCAATTGTGAACCAAGAAACCACCAATAATCAAGGATAAATAGAAGGGAGGGACCTTCTCATCCTTCTTTACTTGACCAACCATGGGAGGGGCCTCATTTACTATCAACACATTATCATTTTTGGTTGGGACAACTTGCTCACCTAGTCCATGAAATTCCTTTTGGAGTATATCCTTTTGCCCTGGCAGTGCCAAAGAATCCCACAATGAGATTTTCATGTGCAACTTCTTCATTTGGTCTACCACATTGATTGAAGGATTGCCTCCCTTTGAGCTCTCCTTGGGGGCATTTATAACTTGTGGTAAAACCCAAAGAGTTGAAGCTGCAACTGACGGTCTGTAATTGGGAAACCTTTAATTTGCTTAATATGAAAGAGACACTATAGGTGCTTGAGTAGCTGCTTGGGCTTCGTTCATAGCTCTCCTCTTGGACCTAGTGTTGACTGCAACATAATCATCTTGATTACTTGTGCTCCCCACATAGTTGACTGCATAGAACTCCCCTTTTAGGTGATTCATAAGAGTAGAATCAGAGTTTGTTGTCCATCCCAAGTTATGTTGACATCTCAAAATTTGAGAATTGGGCTGCCTGATCACCTTGTGTGGACATGTTTTGATTTGGTAGCTCATTGGCATAAGCAACCTGTTTTAGCCATGTCCTAAGGGTGGATGATTGGGCTACTCCTGTACCAAATTATTTTAGGTGGGGACAAGAGCCTTGGAAGATGAAGGGCCATTTGGATTATAGCTCTGATAAGACTTAACTTGTGTAATTTGACCTTGCCCTTGATTATAATTCTTAAAAGGAGGTTTAGGAGCTTGTCTAAACTGTTGTTAGCCTTGATTTAGCATATAACTCTGGGTTTATTTCCTCTTGAGGGAAACTAACTCATTAGTAACACTCTGTAGTTGGCTCTTGACTTCATGGAGATCACTTTCAGGGGTAGTAACTGACCTCTCTTGATTAGGCAGGGGAGCTAGAGTGGGCACAATAGGTTGAACTGAGGGCTGTAAATCAGGAAAGAGAGGCATATGAGGTCTAAGAGCTAAATTTCCTTTTTGAACTAGGGAATTCTCAGTAGTTATGGCTATTTCATAAGCAACAAGTAGAATATGTCTATCCATGGACTGTATCATGACAACAATGTCGCTATTTAGGGCCTTTAAGTAGTAAAAGAAAGCATAGCTTGGGGTTGGCCTCATAAGAATTGAGATTCTGTCGTAGGGCTTTTGGAACCTAGTGGTGAAATCTTGCATAAATTAATGTGGGGCTCTCTTCATGGTGGTCAATTACTCAGCTAGAGATAAATGGTCACTTTTTTCTCCAAACCTTTTTGTCAAGATGGTCCCTGACTCATTCCATAAGCCAACTGAGTTCATAGGCAAGGTCCCATACCAGTCTAAAACTTTTCCTTTGAAGGACAAGGGCAGTAATCTGATGGCTAAATTTTTCTCAGTGATATTATGAATATTGCAGAGGTAGGCTATGTTTCAAATATGCTCAATAGCAGTGATTAGGCCTTCTCCACTAAAGGGGGAAACACTTTTAAGAGCTATCCTTGGAATTGGGTCATACTGTAGAAGGTTCAAGGGACTCTAACCATTGAAGGCCATAAAAGGGAAAGTCATAGCTGTGAAAGGATTCAACTAGGGTCTCCTTGAATAGGTGTATTTTATGGCTAGTTTAGGAAAGTGGCTTGAATTTATTGATTTGCCTTTTTTTTTGAGTTCAAAGGCAAATCAATAAATTCAAAATGGACACCCCTAGAAGATCTTGTGGTGACTTTAGGCATGGGATGCCAGGTTGATCATTGACTAGAGAATGAGTAACTGAAAGAGAGTCGTCGGGTGCTGAATTATAGTTCTTTTTGGATTCTTTACAATAACAGGACCAACACCAATCTTGAAACTTGTAGGACATAAAAAATTGTCCTAACAGATGTGCAAAAAATTGTTGACACTATGGATTGCACCCTCTAAAAGGATACTCAGCTCCCTTCCTTTATACGTCACAATGGAGATATTTCTCCTGCTATGGGTGTAAAATTTTAGAAATGAATCTCTAGATTAGGGGCTAGATCCCCTTGATACACCTTGAGGCCCTTAAATTTTACTTCTAACAATGGGGGGTGAAAAGAGAGAGAGATACTATAAGAAAAACATAACCTAATTAAAGTGGCGATGCACCAAAATTGATTGGTCTACTCAGCGTTCACCTACACTTTACACCAAAAGAAGCAAATAGACACTTCATTCGAATGAAAAACTGACTACATCAACGCATCAATAGGGGGTTCTATGGAGGTATAAGGAGGAAAAAATTATCAGAGGTGTTGTAAAAACACACTATTGGATAGTTGCTCACCTGCACCTTTACTTCAATCTGGACACTTCTTGTTGACCTATAGAAAAGAGTTTACAATACGTTAGATGTGCTCATATAAATTTATGAAAGCATTAAAAGAAATGACTGAACATAAGGCAAGACCATAGGCATATGCAAAAATGTAAGCTCAAATGGAGGTAAAACACTTCTTTTGATTAAAGATAAATTTCTTCAGGGCTTCGCCAATACAATGCTAAAAGATCCTTCTCAAAAATGAGAAGTTACAATATATACAGAACTTATACAAAGATCATTGACTAGTCAAGGGAATGAGACCCATGTTATATTAAACACTCCTAAAGTGAATAATTAGCCCATTATGTTGCCATTTCTTCTTAAATGCTTATGAGAAAGCCACGATGTAGGTACATAATTCATCATGCCCCTTGTCTGGGCCTACAGGAGTATGGGTTACTTATCCTAACAACTGACAAGGCCATCCCCTGTTATGTTGATTGGACCATGCTCTCTTGAATGATTTATGCAACTGGCTACTCATTAATGTCAAAATAATAAAACATGGGCTGGTCCCTTCAATGCTCATAACCAACCCTTTTAATGGTTTTTTGGTGGCGACTATTTCACCTAAAGGCATTTCCTTCTCCTACTGATGACCCCTATGCCCCCTGCCTTAGTCTGGTTTATCCTTATACTTTGACTTGCTATGCCACCTAGAGCATTTTGAGATTTGTCTTATATGAATGTGGCCATGCTTTGTTTTCTCTTTCCTTGCTATTTTTTCCCCTTTTCCTAGTAATTCAAGCTCTCGAGGCTTATGAATTTCCACTCGGGCTCCTTTCTTTGGTAGATTTCTGAGTCCTTCCTCGACCTCTCAGGCTTTTTAATTTCATCAGACAAAATGTTCAAAGGATTTCTTTCATACATTTTGTCTGAAAGAATTCTTCCTTTAGGCTTGTCACTTTTTAAAAACCCTCCTTTGATGAACCTTCCGGCTTCCGCTTATGAGTTCCTTCGGACCAAATGTTTGAAGGAATTCTTTCAGACATTTTATCTGAAAGAATTGTTCTTTGACTGCTTCCTAATGGCTATCTCACCACCTTCAATTTGAATTTTACGGCCCTATCACCTACATTTTAATTCTAAAGGCTAGCTTATCACCTTAAAATTGACATTCGTGACCCTGTCACCCCCTTTGGCAATTCCTTAGGCTTTTTTGCAAATGAGTTTTTCCAAATGGAAAGTGACCCTTTGAAAAAATTGAAAAGGCCCTGCTTGTCACCTAATTGCCCTCCGAAAGGGCACCTACCCTTCGTAATTTTTATCTTCTAAATTCTTTTGAATTTTCTTCAACTGTCGAATTTCCTTGGATAAAATGTCCGAAGGAATTCCTTCAGACATTTTGGCCAAAAGAATTTTTCCTTGAGTCTTCATTCTTAGATTTCCTTTCAATAAAAAGTCTAAAGGAAATCTCCTTTGGCCCATCAACTTCTCCGACAAGCAAGTCCTTTTCGGGCTTTCTGCCTTGCCCCTTTGCTTCGACCATCTCCCCTCTGCAAGGACACCTCGAGCCCAAGGTTACCCTTTGGTCTTTTACAAAGGTCCATTTTTTTGATTGCCTTCCTCCCACAATAACTTATTTGCCTCTAAGTGACCTTTCAAAATAATTGAAAAGGTCTTACTTGGCACGTAATTGCTATTTGCAAGGGCACCTACCTTTCAGACTTTTTGTAAATGAACCTTGGCCCTTTTAACTTGGTCTATTTTGCTAATAAAAAGCCCTCTGAAGTAACTTACTTGCCCTATTAAGCATCTGAGATCAAAATGAGTTTCAATTCGACTCTTGCTTGCTCAACCCAAAGCACTTGGCAATCAAAATAAGAAAACACTTGGTTTTTTCATGGAAAAAAAGGCATGATAGAGAAAAAAACTACACAAGGCAACTGTGGGATGAACTAGGCAGAACCTAGATCGGAAGACCCCTATAATAAAAAATATGGGTGCCGAATTTTAGCTCGTAGGACCAAAATTAGTCAACACACATTCTTTACTTTAGGGACCTCAACAAGATCCCAAGTTTGATTCATCTCAATTGATTGAATTACTTCATCCGTGACTACAATCCAATTATCTTTGATTGCATCCTCAAAGTAAATTGGATCAATTTGTGTTAAGAAGCAAAATCTAAACATAAATCTAGAGTTTTAGCTTATTGTGATTCATCATTAATTTTTGTTAGACTATTGGTCTTCTTTTAAGTGTTTATTGATCGTGATCTCAATGATACAAGTGTTGGATTAGATGATCCATTGTTGTTATTACTAGCTGGAGTAGATGGATTTAGAGTGTTAGGTGCCTTAGAAGGTGTTGTAGGAACATTTGCTTGTAGAGATTGAGGAAAATTTGCTTGTGTATCTTCTACCATCTCTTTTTCATGTGGTATTCCTAATGCAATTGTATTTGTTTTATCAATGCTACCATCCCATGCTTTTTCAACAAATTCTACATCACGACTGATTATTATATTTTTCGTGATCGAATTATATAGTTTGTATGCCTTGGATTGCTCACTATATCCCACAAAAATACACTTTTCATGTTTATCATCCAATTTCTTTTTCAACTCGTGTAGTATCAAAGAGTATGCAACACTTCCAAAGACTCTCAAATGTGAAACTAATGAACAAGAAAACTATCAAGAACAAAAAAATTACCAATAGGCCAAGATCTTGAAATAATACTCAGAATTAATTCATATTGATTGCATGAAATATTTACAAACCCAAACCATGCTTAAATAAGCTTCAATTTGGAATTCAGAATTGACCTACAAAAATTCAAAAAATCTAAAATCTAAAAAAAAATCTATTTTTAGCAGCCGCTATTTAAAGTTTTGCATGAAAACATGCATGGCTCTAAAATTTTTATGAAATAACTTAAATACTAAAATTAGACTATGGGATGAAATTCAATTGAAGTTGACTTCCGGTTCTAAAAATATACAATTTCTAAAAATAAAAATTTCTTGAAAAAATCATTAAACATTAAATTTGGATCCTCAAATGATTATGTTTATCATTAAAAAAATATTGAAATGAAATCTAAGTGGATAGAAGGCTTAGGAAAAAATTAACCTTTTTGATACAGTCATTTTGGTGCATTGAAGAGCTCAAACAGAGTTACAGGTCAAAATTTATGGCCTCCGGAAGGTTGGCCTATTTTTTCTTCATCATTCTCCTCTTGTTAAAAATAACTCATCTCCTGTGAGTTGCCCTAATTGTAATGCTGCCATTTTTCATTTTCAATTTTCTTAATCTCCCATTTTTTAATCTAAGCGTTATCTTCTTGATGCAATCCTTCCCACTATACCAAATACCTGTTATAATTCCCTTGACTTGTGCACACTATCTTCATATCCAAAACCTGCACTATTTTTTCTTTCTTCTTTAGAACTTGCTACTCCCAATTTACTTCATCATCTTCACCATTTTATTCATAGAATTCATATAAATTTTAAACAATAAATACTGGAGATATATCAAAATTTTGTGGTAAACACACCTCATATGCATTATCACTGATTTTCTTCATAGTCTTGCATGGTCTAATTTTCTTGTACTTCAACTTTTTGTGTGTGCCTTTTGAAAATCTTTCTTTCTTCAAGTACGCTCCTTCAAATACCTTGGATTTTCTTCTGATATCTATTGCTACATTATATTTCTCATTACTTTCCCACACCTTTCTTCTTACTCCTAGAAACTTTTGCATATGCTCTGCAAATGCTTTTGCATCATCACTAATTCGATCTGCATTGTCAATTATACCAAGTCTAAAATACACATTAGATTTTTCCCATAAACAATTTGAAAAAATGACTTTCCTGTTGATCTATTCATTGAACTGTTACATGCAAACTCAGCGTGTGGTAAACCCAAGTCTCATTATTTTGGCTTCTCTTCCACTATACATCTCAATAAATTTTGTTTACGTCAGTAGACGTCAGTAAACCCGCGGCAGTAAGCAAGGGCCAAATGGCTACGACTTCACTATATTAATAATAAAATTTGAATACAAACACTTGTTTAAATTTTTGATTCTTAGGATCCTTCGAAAAAGGCAAGAGAAGAGCATACTCTTAAAACAAGGCTACTAGATTTCTAAAGAAATCTTAGAAATTTTTTGATGATAACTCTATGGAGGAGAGGCTTATTTATAGTATTTTGGGAGGTCCTGCCTGGAATCTTTGCCAAGGCAGTGTCATATCCCATCATACTTTACACGGTAAAAGTTAAGCTATAGTGAGATGTTATTGGAGGTGTTAGATGAGGACGTCCAGCTTTGTGGGTCCAACATTGCTTCCACTTCAGTTAGCAGGTCATTTTCATTGATTGGTTGGAAAAGACACCTTATCTGGAATGTGTTGGAAAGATGTCAATGGTGGAGTCCAGCTTCACATGCATGATGGCAAGGATTGATGTAGAAGTAAAATTTCCATTTCAGCTATCTTTTGATGATAGTATGGACAACTGTATCTTGTTCATGATCTTCTTCATGTATACGATGAGGACCGTATCTTGCCACCCATCGGTAAAGGTGTTCATTATGTGAGATCCTGATTTTTACTGTCCATGTCCATAAGAGACGCTTTAATAATTCAATAAACTAGTGAAAAAATAATTCACTATTTAATCTTTCAATTATTATCACACAAGTATTCTGATGACGGTTTCCTTGGATGGTTGCTGCAAAAGACATTTGTAAATCTTGTCCTGCTGCATACGAGATCCTAGTGTACCTTGCATGCAACCCTTCATGAAGGAATTATTCCTACACCAGAATATTTAAAGATGCAAATCCTTGGTTATAGATCTTTGTTAGATTGAAGCCAAGTGCGGGTCGGTGCATTAGCGTAGCAGGGGAATTCAGACTAAGCCAATCTGTTGTTATATTGTTAGTACCTGTAATGTGCTCTACTGAGAAGTTAAACTGATTGAAAAAAGCTTTCCATCGACAATATTTGCCATGACCATATTTTCAACCATGATCTTTTTCTCTGAAGGTCAAAAACCTAGTGCAATCAATTTTTACAATAAAATGGGGCAAGTGTAGCATTTTTAACATAAACTTCTCTAAACACTTTTTTTTTACAGCATAGATTTCTCTATTAGAAAAAATTCATTTAAACACATCAGTACTAAAAATTCCACTAGAGAATTCATAGACAAATTATTTATTGTTATGTACACAAACGAGTACTCCTCCCCATGCAATGTCAGAGGCATCAATATAAACCATCATTTGATCATATTTTGGGATATGCAAATTAGGAAGTAAGACCACTTTAGATTTGATTTTGTAGATGGTAGCTGTATGCTCTTTCTTCCATTTGAATACTTTCTTTTTTAAGAGAAGTTCTTGAAGTAGAAACCTGTCTTCACTAGAGTTAGGATAAAAGCTACTTAGATAATTCAATAATCCTAAAAAGGCTTGAGGTTTGGGTTTATCCAGAATTTCTGAAAAATTGATGACCTTTTCTTTGATGTGGCTGAATTTGCAATTTTGAATTTTGGATCACCATTCCAAGAAAGTTGCATTCAATTCTGCATAACTGAATTTTTGTTTCTGATAAAACAATTCCTACATTTTGCACCAATTCAAAGAATCTAGAGAGATGAGTAAAATGGTCAGTAAGCAAACTAACTAAAAATTAGGATGTCATCTATGTACACACACAGAAAGTTAGAAGTGCCTTGAAATATTTTATCCATATGGGCCTAGTAGAATGTAGGGGTGTTCATCAAGCTAAAAGGCATTACTGTCCACTGAAAATGGTCGAAAGGGCAGGTGAATGTTGTCTTTTTCCTATCAGCTTCTTTGACTCTGATTTGATAAAACCCAAATTTAAAGTTAAACTGAGAGAAGTATTTACATGTTGCTACCTTCTCCAACATACAGCTTTTATCTAGAATGGGATATGGAAATGGCTGGATAATGGCATTTAATGGTCTATAATTAATGACCATTCTTTTCTTTCCTTTCTTCTGCTCAAAATGTTTGTTAACCATAAATGCATAACAACAATAGAGGGAAGTTGATTTCTCAATAAAGCCATTACTTTCTAGTTCTTTGATCTGGAGTTCCATATCATTATAATCCTGTGCTGGTATTGGGATTCTTTTCCCAATCTTCATATATTTACCTTCAATAATTTTAATATCCATTTTAGGCATAGATTTTAACCAAAACTGCTGAGGGTTGTCAGAATAGATAGTGGCCTTGATCTTTTCACCTATGTTTTGGATTTCAGCAGGGATTATTATCTCAGGTATTTGAGTCATTAAACTAGAAATTATTTAGTGGCATAGATAAGGCAAGGAATCCTAAGCCTTTCATTTTCTATAGTAAACATGATACTCTTTGTGGTTGAACCATAAGGTGAGTATCTATCTATAAGGGCACCACCTAGTAAGATATCTATAGGCATCCTATCTAGGGCAAAGAAATCAGCATGGAAGATTTTATCTTGTATCTGAAGGGTTTGCTGATGTTTATATTTATTACAAATGAAACTATTCCCTTTGACATCTAGGCTCTTGTAAGCCATGGTATCATCTAATGTCTTCCAGTCATGGATGAGTTGAGATTTGGAAAAAGAGAGAGAAGTTCCTGTATCGATTTGGGCATCTATGAGTCTGCCATTAATTTTTAGAGTAATAAACTGGACAAACTTTTCATTAATTAGCTATGTTAGATAAGTTGGTTGTGGAATTTCTAAGGGAGAAATGCTTGTACATACCAATTTTTGTCTCCCTAGATCTTGAACAAGATATTGTTCAAGGTAGATGTCCTCTTCTTCTTGCTCTGCTTCTTCTTCTTGAAAATTACTGCATTCACCTAGACAATAATCTTGATCTGAATAGAAAGAACTTTCTACTTCATCTTTTTCTTTTTCTTATGTGGGCAACAATATATCCCACTGTGGCTCCATCTTTGGTGCTTGGATTTCACTTAAAGAATCTATGCTAGTGAACTTGTTATTGATCCAAGAGGCACTGGGTTTGAAAGAGCTCTGGAATTGCAAAGGAGGATGCTGAGGCCTTTGCAATGTTGGGGTATTCAAGGCATTGAGGGTTGTCTCCCCCTGGTTGATCTTTCTCCTCTGGAGTATCCTCGTGTCCTTGGTCTTGTGTCTCATTTTGGTACTTCATGGTGATGATGAGACCAAGTACCATGTGCTTCATATGATAGTTGTGAATTATCATGGTGCCGAGGTCAATACCATGGTCATTGCACGTTGGTGAGTGGTTATTCCAAGTCATCAGCTAATGACTCAAAAGCATCTACATCTTCATTGTCTTCTCGATCTTCTTCGAGGAGATCATTTAGAATTGGTTCATAGATGTTATGATATAGGTAGAGATCTTCATCAAAATCAATGATATCCCACCATGCTACTGCGTTGAAAGTGAAAATAGATTTGACAACAAGATTTTTGCAATGGCACTAGGGAGCAATATGGCCAGGTTTGTGACAAATGTAGCAAATAGGTTGTTTAGATAGAGGACGATCAGTACGACGTTTATTAAGAAAACATTGAGGAGGAGCAGAAGAGTGCTTGTGAGGAAAGGAGTGACGTTGGAAATAAAGATGCTGGCGACATTTTTTTTGTTGCTTGTGAGGCTGAACAAATGGTTGATAGCCAAAAGGGGTTGTTTCACAAAAAGTTGGAGCTATCTGAAAAGCTTGATGCTTGGTGAGCTATTGAATAGATTTAGTCTCAAAGACCAAGCACATAGCCTGTTTCTTAGCAAAATCAATAACATCAGAGAGCAAAAGGTCTTCGATGGTGAGACTTTTAAGATCAAGTAATGACTCTATCAATAAGATTATATGATAAAGCATGTAGAAATTTTATCTTGATTTATGTGGAGAAAAAGTTCCTGCTTTCATATGCTAATTCTCTGAATTGTTTAGCAAAAGCATCAAATTGTTTTAAATCACAAATCTCAATTTTGAGAAGCCATTTCTTTGATTCTAGTTCACAATTTGTGACTGGAGGTGAAAACTCATTAATAAGTAAATGGAATAAAGTAGCTAAAGGATTAGGCTAGTTATGGACTCTTTCAAACTATTCTTCTTCGATCATAGAATCCCACCATTGGTTTACAATACCACAAAAAAATTTAGAAGCAAAATTAGTAGTACCTGCTAGATCTAAATGAGAATTAATGGTGATAACTCTCATGGAGTTGCACCATGCTAAAATCTCATTTAAGGGATTTAACAAATCATCAATATTGAGGTACCAAGGCTGTAATTGGACGTGTCATTTGCATGTGGGTAGTATTGGGGTATTTTTTGTTAGGCTTAAAATTAGGACTGAAATCTACGTTGTAGGTTAATTGATTTACAGAAGTGTCTGCTTGTTGATCCTATTTAGAAAGCCATTCAAGACTTTCATCTAAAGCTACTAACTTAGAATCAATGGAAGACAATTGATTTTGTATATTTGTACAGAGGGTATTAGTAATGTCTTCAATAATAGTTAGTTTGTCTATACTATTTCTAATGTATAGAACATCTCTACAGAGATCATCAAAATTCTCTGATAGATGAGAGTTGAACCTTGCTATATAATTTATGTGTTTAAACTCATTAAAAGGTTCCATGTCTCCTTGATAAGTAGAAGAAAAGTATTGTACCATACCCGCAGGTTGCTTATGGATTCTTTTATGTGGTGGTCACCTTCCACCTTTATACAAATTTACTTTATTTTCTGTATAAAATTCTAAACTATCTTCTCTTGGAAGATTCATCATTGTGCAAGGTAATTGATCTTTTAGATCAAGTCCTTGATTAGTTTACTCATCTTCAATTAGAATATGGCATGTTTTTACAACTCTGTGAGAGGAAGAGGTTGATGGTCCAAAAGGAGAAATGACAGAAGAATTTACAGACAAAGATCTGAGAAGAATATTAACAGTTCTACCATCACTTTTGTGTATTGTGGCTTGACCTTTCATTCTAGAAAAACATTTTTCAACCAGTCAAGTTTCCAATCAAAAGGTATTTCAATAGATTCTATATGACCTTTTTGATGTTGGACAGTACCACTAAGTCATTTAGCATATGGCAGATTTTCAAGGATCTTTGGATGGTTTGTATTAGTCATACTGTATACTACAGAAATATTAATAGAGGCATACTTAAATTCACCAAACATATCTAGATCAAAAAGGGAGGCACATAAACCCCAATAGTCTAAAGAACCAAACTTGAATTTTTTACATCCTTTGTCGTGGACTGCAACAAAGATGTTTGGACAAAACTCAAAACATATGACTTCATCATTTAAACGACCAAGACTCAATAGCTAACAGGCATGTTGAAAGCTTGCTTGGCATCTATCACACATGGCTCGGTAGATTACAGGTTTAATATTTCCAGGAATCAATGGAGTTATAAAGATTCTTATAAGACCAAAATGTATAAATTTTACATCTTCATGTGACTTGATATAATTGATTTCAGGTTTAAGGAGTAAAGAGAGTAAACTTTTTTGTAAGTTTTGTTTGAGCTTATAACTGAGAGTCAATTCGACAGATTTGATTCTAGGCTTGACAAATGACAAATATGTGGATTTATAAACAAACTTGGATTTTAAAATCTCAGACTTTTTGTATACTTGTGAAGCTTTGATAGCCATAGGTTTGTACAGGGTATTTTCTTTTTCTAGGTTTTCTTCAGTGATCTTGATATCTGGACAATCAGATAATTATTCTGGAACAAAAGAGGGAGTTCATACATTCCTTCTAATTCAGATTCATTCATGATTTCTACTATGGATTAGATCTAGGATTTACCAAATTCCATGGTAAGAGATTGAGATTCTGGTAAGTGATAAAATTCTAAGAAGGAAAATAGAGATGTAGAGATAAAAGGGCCTGTGACAATTTTAAAATGGCCAGGAACTTGATGCAATGATTTTTCCAAAGAATTTTTCAAAGCAGAGAAACTCAAAAGTCTTAACAAGAATTCTTACAAATAAATGCAGTAGAAGATATCTTGGCTCTGATACCAATTGTTTACGTCAGTAGATGCTTCCTTCTTTTCACCAATTCTTTTATAGAAAACCTGCTATAGTAGGTAGGCGCTGAATGGCTACGGCTTTCCTAGCTCTTATTCACAACTTTTGTCTATCCATTTGTTTGTAGGTGATATGCACTACTGAATTGTAGCTTAGTACCCATCTTCCACAAAGTCCTCCTAAAATGACTTAAAAATTGTCCCTATCTGAAGTAATAGTTTTTAGAACACCATGTAATTTCACAATATCCATAAAAAATAATTCTACAACTCCAGTGGCATCATTGGTTTTCTTACATGCAATGAAATGAACTATTTTAAAAAATTTGTCTACAAAGACAAAAATTGAATCGTTACCTGTGTGTTTGACAACCCCAACACAAAGTCCATACTCAAAGCTATCCATGCTCCTCTTAGAACCGATAATAGCATGTACAATCTATTATTTTATGCATGTCCTTTAGCCCCCTGACATATTCTACACCTTGAAACATACCTTCTCACATCTCTCTTACCCTTTAGCCAAAATTAATTTTTCTTCATCAAATCTATTGTCTTCATCTTACCAAAATGTCCAGCCAAACCACCACTATGTAATTCTCTTATTATATTGTCTTGTAGAAACCCAATTAGAATGCATAATTATTTCCCTTTGAAGAGATAACCTTCTTGTATAAGATACTCATCATGAATAATATATGTCCCACTTATTAATGGATTCCTGTACTGTTCAACTATCTTGCCAAAATATGGATTAGTATCATATAATTCTTTGATAACTTCAAATCCAATTACTTCACTCACCATAGTAGTTTATAATGCTACTCAACTACCTTTTTCTATTTTCCCAATTTATGCTTCAAAACAAAAGCATATCCCTGCAAGAAAGAAACCCACTTTGCATGCCTACTATTTAATTTTTTTTGTGTATTCACATACTTCAAATCCTCATGATCTGTAAATAAGATAAACTTCTTAAGCACCAGGTAATGCCTCCAATATCTTAATGTTTGTATAATTGCATATAGTTCAACATCATAAGTAGAATACTTTGTCCTTACCTCATTTAATTTCTCATTGAAATATACTATTGGCTTTTCTTCTTGACTCAACACAACACCAATTCTCACAAACAAAGCATCACAATCAACCTCAAACACTTTGTTCAAATCCGGTAATACTAAAATTGGTCTTTCTGTAAACTTCTTCAAAAATTCAAAGCTTTTTGTAGCTGTTCTAGTCCATGCAAATTCTTCCCCTCTCATACAATCCATTATTGGTGCCATTATACTACTAAAAAATTTTATATTTTTTTTTGCAAAAAAATTATAAACCATGGAAACTTCTTACCTCTGTAATGCTTTTTGGAATAGGACACTCAACAATTGCCTTTATCTTTTCTCCATCCATTTTCACACTATTTTTTGAAACTACAAATCCCAAAAATACCAAACTATTTTGCATAAACCTACACTTCTTTAAATTTGCATACAACTTTTCTTTTCTTAACAAATCCATTATCATTCTCAAATATTGTAAGTGTTCTTCTTTAGTCTTATTGAATATCAAAATAAAAAACCACAAACATACCTATATATTTGTGTAGCATTGTATTCATCACCCTCATAAATGTGCTAGGTGCATTAGATAATTCGAATGGCATCACCATCCACTCATATAAGCCATCCCTAGTTTTGAATGCAATTTTCCACTCATCTCCTTCATGAATTTAAATATGATAGTAACCACTCCTTAGATCAATCTTGGTAAAATATTTTGCTCCTGCAAGCACATCCATCATATCATCTAAACGAAGTATAGGAAACTTATACTTTATTGTAATTTTATTAATTGCTCTACTATCCACACACATTATCCATCTTCCATCTTTATTTGGATTTAGCAACGTTGGTGTTGTACATGGACTCATACTCTCCCTTATCACCTTCTGCTTCAGTAATTCAACAACTTATTTATTTAATTCTACATGTTCTATTGGACTCATCCTATACTCTGTTTGATTGAGTAGAGCTGATCCTAGAATCAAATCAATGTGATGTTGAATATTTTTCTTCGATGGTAAACCATCTGGTAATTCATCAGGCATAACATCTGCATAGTCTTTCAACGCTCTTTCTACTTTTGTTGGTATTGGCACTATTTTTATTTCTTCATTCTTTGCTATTAGTGCATAATAACAACCTGCTACCTTCATATCTTGGATAAATTCTTTAGTATAGAGCATGCTGTCTTTTCTTCCTCTTTAAGAGGTAACAAAACTATCTTCGTACCATCTTTCAAAAAAGTGTATGTGTTCTTTTCTCTATCATGAACTACTTTCCTGTCAAATTACCACAGTCTCCCCAATAGCACTTGACATGCATCCATCAAAATAACATCACACCATATTTTATCATTATACGTTTTTTCTATAGAAAACTTGATTAAGCACCTTTTATCTACTGCAACCTCATTCTCTTTCTTAAACCATGAAATCCAATAAGGGTTAGGATGATTTTCACATTGCATATTGATTTTCTCAATCATTTCTTTAGAAACTATATTTTCATAATTACCACCATCTATAAGTACTTTGCATACCTTCCTACCCAAAGTACATCTTGTTCAAAAAAATATTTGATCACAGCCATGCATCATCACCTTCCTTATTCTATATTTGATCCTTCCTTAGAGCGATCATGGTTTTTCTCATCATGAGATTCTCTCTAACATCAACTGGTGCAACTTCAATATTATGCTCTTCTATTTCAGTCTCAACTAGATTTACTCTTGGATGATCTTTGTGCCTCCTTTCTTGATCTTGATAGTGTGGACACTCAAACGCTATGTGCCCTTCTTCTCCACATCTATAATAGACATAAGATCTATGCTAATTCAAAAACTATCCTCTAGCATCACCATGACCTTATCTTCTCTAAAGTCTTCTTTTTCTTTGTTGGTATTAAAACCCTTATTATCATCTTTCCTTTCTACACCACATAATGATTCACCTTTATTGGCATTAAAGCCATCTCTGGTGGTATTAAACCCACATCATCCCCTTATTAGAGGGGATCCACCTCTTTTTGGACCAATAGATATCCTTCTTAAATGTTGTCTATTTTGTTTTTCTTCTACCTTTAAAGCTAATTGATAAGCCTCTTCCATATTAAGTATTTTATGCATGCTTAATTCATCTTGAATAAAAAATTTCAAACAATTTATTTATCTTTCAGCTATCTGTTCTTTTGTTTCATTATGCTCTACTTGTATGTCAAGCTTATAAAATTTATCTGTATACTATGATCTTTTTGCCTTACATTTTGAAATTTTTTGTATAGAATTTGTGCAAAAGCTACAAGCAGAAAATTTTCCCTCAACTTCTCCATATTTTTTCATGAATTAATCTTCTCTTTACCCTTTCTCTATCTCTTTCTATAGGTGATCCCACCAAATCATTGCATGACCTTTTAATTTTGTGCATGCAAACTTTACCTTCTTGTCTTCTCTCATATTCTTCCACTCGAAGAACTTCTCCATACTATTCATCCAATCTATCAACTCCTCTGATTTTAAAATGCCTCCATAATGTGAAACATTAACCTTGATTCCTTTATTTTTTCCTTTTAAAGCCTAAACTATCCTTTTTTCCATCAATGGTGGTTGCTCTTATTATTTGTCTTCTTGTTTAACTTCTTCATCATGATCTGTGTCTTCTTCATCACCACCTTGTCTTCTTTGTTGATTGGTGATAACCTCTGTTAATTATTAAACTTGTCTCTGTAGCTCTTGTATAATCTAGTTCATTAGTGCAACACCTCTTCATCCTCTCACCATTATTTAATCCTTCAAGATTCGAACTTACTTTGATACTAGATAACGAACCCAAAAACTATTAAGAACAAAAATATTACCAATAAGCCAAGATCTTGAAACAATACTCAGAATTGATTTATATTGATTGCTTAAAATAATTTGAAACCCAAACTATGCTTAAATAAGCCTCAACTTAGAATTTAAAGTTGACATGCAAAAATTCAAAAAAAAATAAAATTTAGAAGAAAAAAAACATCTATTTTTAGTAGTGGTTATTTATAGTAAGTTTTGCATGCAAGCACACACAACTCTAAATTTTTTTCAAAATAACCTAATTACTAAAATTAGCTTATGGGATGAAATTCAACTGAAGTTGACTTCTAATTTTAAAAAAATACAATTTTTATAAATACAAAATTCTTGAAAAAATTATTAAATGTTAATTTCAGACCCTCAGATGATCACGTTTGGCCTCCAAAAATATTGAAATCAAATCTAAGCAGATAAAACGACTTAGGACAAAATTAAAAAATTTGATACAATCGTTTTGGTGTGTGAAAGACAAATGGAGTTACAGATCAAAAGTTATAGCCTTCGGAAGGTTAGACTATTTTTTCTGCATAGGAAACACTATGTTTCTTCTTGCTCCAAAATTTTTGTGGTATCTTATTTATCACTGCTTTTGTTGGACACCTATTCAAAATGTATACTGCACATGCAACTGCTTTAGCCCAATATTCATATGGTAGATGCTTAGCTTTTATCATGTTTTATGTCATTTCCATAATTATTTTATTAGTTGTCTTTGTTATTCTATTTTATTGAGGTGTATATCTTGTTGTAAATTGTGTTCTTATTTCATTTTTTTTTTTTAAATCAAAAAATTATTTGATATGTATTCACCACCTCGATCAGTTCTCAATGTTTTGATATAATTTCCACTTTCTTTTTCAAATTTTGTCTTGAACTCCTTAAAAACATCAAACACATCTGATTTGTATTTCAAAAAATAGACCCAAGTCTTGCGGCTAAAATCATCAATGAATGTCAAAAAATATAGATTTCCACTTATGGATGGCGTTTGCATCGGTCCACAAAGGTTTGAATGGACTATTTCAAGTGGATGTCTTGTCCTATAGGATTTTGCAACTAATTTTTTTTGTTTATGTTGCTTTGCAAGTATGCAACTCTCACCTTTTGTCTTAAATGACTTTATTGGTGGTAAACCACATCACCATTTTTTCTCTATAGAACAAATGCAAACCTCTAAAGTTTAAATGACCAATTCTCAAATGCCATAACCAGGATTGATCCTTCAATGAAATTTTAAATGTTGTTTCAACAACTGTTTTGAATCCTTGAGGTTATAGACTTATTTCACTTTGGATCTTGAGAGGAAACATTTTATTCCTCATCATTTCAATTTTACAATTATCTTATTGCTTGGTTTCTTGTCCAAAATAACACATTCACTATTCTTAAAATATATCCTATGTGATTTTTTCACCAATTGACCAATGCTTATTAAATTGTATTGCAAACTAGGGACATAGTATACATCAGGGATATGCTTCTTTTTACCATGTTTTGTTCTTATGTTAATTGATCATTTCCACATCATTGATACTTTATGATCATTTTCTAACTTCACTTTTGATTTTACTGAATCATCTATTGTTGCAAACTCCTTACTTCCACTCATATGATTACTACACCCAAATCTAAAAACCATACTTTCTTTGAGCTCTCTTGTACAACATTACATGTAATCAACTTTGTGTTTTGTTCACTAGTGTTGGGCTGATTTTCATTTATAAACTTTGTCTTCTGTTTATTTATATCATATTGCCTTTTTCTACATTCAAATGCAAGATGCCAAAAGCTTTTACAATAATGGCTTTGGATGTTAGATTTATCATACCTTTCTCCTTTCTGATGGCTTCAAAAATCGCTACTACCTCTTCTTCTTGATGATGTGAAGGGTGTATGCGGGCTTGATGTTGGTCCACTTTCAAATTGATGAGATTCTCTTCCTCCTCTTGATGAAAGAAGACCTGTCTCTACTGTAATTTGATCTCCCTCTTGTTTTGTTGACTGAAAGTTGAGTTTTGAATGCATTATGCAATGAAGATGAGCCTGAACGGTTTAGTTTTTGCTCGTGACAAAAATGATTCCATTAACTCATCAACTGATAACAGATATAGATCTTTGGATTCTTTAATGACCAATATAACTGAATCAAATTTTATAGGAAAACATCTATGTATTTTCTATACAACCTTTTGGTCTTCTATACTCACCACAAGTTTTAATTTGATTCACAATGCCCATTACATGTGTAAAAAATGAATCTATATTTTCTAATTCCTTCATATGAAGATTTTCAAAATCTCTCCTAAGTATTTGCAATTTAGTGGTTTTGACTTTGCTTGTACCTTGGTATGTTGTTTGAAGTCTTTCTCATGTTTGCTTGGACCTTTTATCAGCTGCAACTCTTGGAAATATTGACTCCTCCATAGCTTGATGGATGAAAAACAATGCTTTGGCATCCTTCTTCTTTTCAATCAACAAATCCTTCTCTACTTGTGATAATGCCTGATATGCATGTTGATTTGCTAGCTTAAGAAACCCATTTTCAACTAAATCCCACACATCTTATGCATAGAACATGGTTTTCATCTTCATGCTCCAAATATCATCACTTTTACCATTAAAAGTTGGCATTTGGGGTTGAGAGATGCTACCAGTCACTCTTGCCATGACTTCTCCACAAACTATTCTCTTTTTCCTTTCTGCTGAGAGAAATTCACCTTCCTTTTGAAATTTTGGCCTCTTCTTGATATATGTTTCTTCTTGTTTTGAAAAACAAACAACTTTGAAAATTTTGAGCTCTTCTCTTCAAGGTCTCTTCTCTGCTCCTTAATCTCTGCTCAAGATTTAACAACTCTCTCTTAGTCTTTCAAGATGCTAGCTATGATACCAGATGTATGAAAGAAACAACTACAGAATGCTCTAATAACAAATTGATAGATGCAAATAACTCATAAAAAAATAGGGGAAATACGTATCAATAACATAGACAATAAAAACAAAGAGAATAATGAAATTATATTCAACTTCAAAAATAAATACAGATCTTGGTCTTTTATGCCAGCATTATCAGAACTGCATTGTTCTCCCATATAATTATTTACTGCATACAATCATAGGTAGAGCTTCACTGCTATAATTTTTTTATGCCAAAAGTTGGGCAAAATAAAATAGAGATAGATATATTAAAACTTGGTTTTCATTCGCTGGAAGTCTCTCGAAGCCTATAGGAGAGAGAAAAAGGTATTAATTAAAATGAATGTGAGCTACAGCTCATGTTAAAAACTGCAGCACACTAGAGATAATTTCTCTACTCAGTGTTTAACTTATTGTTTCCCCCTTCATGCATATAGTTTGCATGACTGATATTTTTGTCTTAGCGCAGTCTGCATGCTTAATTATTTTAGTCTTAGCTCATCTATAGTTAAACAGTAGTTTACCTTTCAGTCTTAGTCCTTGCTCAGTCCGCATGCAGTAGCAGTTTAAGATTAGTTCATTCAAACAGTTAAACATGAGTTTAGTCAAGTTCTGTCTGTTTTCATTCTATTTATGTATTCTTATCACAGTTTTTAATATACAGAATCAGGAAGATTAATGAAATCTATTTTTTCATGATTGCCATAGCAATCTGAGTCTGTCTCATTATATTTTTGTTATTTTCTTTATTATCTAAAATTTCTCCTCTATTTTTTCCTACAAATTGGTATCAGAGCTAGGGGATGAGGAGAAGTACGCAGAGTAGTCAGCATCTAGGTTAGAGGAGCAATGACTAGAAGCGTTGAAGGGAGAGAAGAGAAGCTGAAGCACCTAGGCAGAGCATAGCAGTTGAAAGTCTGACGTCCTGTGACCTGAGCGAACAAGGAGAAGGCTCGATGCCAGCTGGACAAGAGCTGTTGATAGCAGAGAGGTGGCGTAGAATAGTCCAACTCATTAAAAAAGGGACCAATGCTGCTAGTTTGTTGGAAGAAAGACCAACGCATTAATGATTTGACTGATGCTCCCAGTCTATTGGTAGGAAGCGCCCAAGTGGAGAAAGCGCAGCCCACTTGGACACAAACCAAAGGAATTGAGACGTAAACATAAGCATCAGAAGCTTCTTGGTTTCCCTGTAGATCCTCTCACCATCCATCCAAGGGTGGCTTGAGACATGGCAACAAACAACAGCATTTCTCAGCACCAGATTCCCGTTTTCAATTGTAAGAATTACGATTTTTGGGCAATTAAAATGAGAACATTATTTTGCTCACAAGATGTTTGGGATTTGGTACAGAATGGTTTTGTAGAACCACAGGATGAGGCTGCCCATCATGCATTAACTCAAGCACAAAAAGAAGAGCTTAAAGAGAACAAGAAAAAAGATGTAAAATCTCTATTTCTAATCCAACAGGCAATGGATGAATCTATTTTTTCCAGAGTTGCAGCAACAATGAGATCCAAGTCGGCATGGAAAATCTTAGAGATCACCTATAAAGGTAATACAAAGGTGAAAATAGCTAAATTGCAATCTCCTAGGAGAAGTTTTGAAAATTTGCAAATGAATGATTCAGAGTTTATAGACCAGTTTATGGGTCAAGTATTGAATATAGTGAATCAAATTAAATCTAATGGAGAAACAATAATAGATCAAAAGATCATAGAAAAAATACTCAAGAGTTTACCCAGCAAATTTGATGCAATAGTTATAACTATTGAGGAAACCAAAGATTTGAAACAGTTATCAATAGATGAATTAATGAGATCTTTGTTAACACATGACTCCAGAATGAATAGAAATAATAATACTTCTTTTGAGAAAGCTTTCAAGTCTCAGATATCATTCAGAAGAGGAAGAGGAAGGTCAAACTTCAAAGGAAGAAGCAAAGGCAGAAATGGAAGGAACAATCTAGATCAAAGTGAAAATAATAATCAAAACTACAACAATAGAGGATGTGGCAACAATCACTTTCAGCAAAATTCATAGAGGTTTGATAAATCTAATATTCAATGTTATTACTATAGAAACTATGGACATTATGCAAGTGAATGCAAAAAGAAACAAGGAAATGTGGACAAGAATGCTAATTACACAAATGAATCTAGTTCTAAGTTCGGAAGCTTATTTATCACTTGTCATGTTGCTCAAGAAAATGCTGGAGATATTTGGTTTTTAGATAGTGGATGCAGTAACCATATGATAGGGAATAAAGAATTCTTTGCTTGTATTGATGATTCCGTAAAATCTGAAGTGAAATTAAGAAACGATAACAAAATGGATGTAATGGGTAAAGGATTAATAAATGTTTTGGCAAAAAATGGTGAAAGAAGATTTATTCCTGATGTTTATTTTGTACCTGGATTAAAGCTTAATCTTATGAGTGTTAGATAGTTAGTACAGAAAGGTTACAGAGTATCTTTTATAGATAATGTTTGCACAATACTAGACAAATTTTCAAATGACAGGTTGATAGGAAAAGTGAAGATGACCAAGAATCAGAAGTTCCCTCTTCGAATTCAGTGCATCCAAAGAGAAGAGGAAGCCCACTTCAAAACCATGCATCTAGACCAATCATGGCTATGGCACTTAAGGTATGGACATTTACATTTTGGAGGTTTGAATTTGTTACAAAAGAAAAATATGGTGAAGGGATTACAACCAATAGAACAGCCAGGAAGTTCATGTGAAAGTTGCATTCTAGCAAAACAACATAGAAAGAGCTTTCTAGTAGGAGCCTCATATAGAGCAAAGGTAATATTGGAGCTAGTCCATAGTGATTTATGTGGACCAATGCAAATTCTATCATTTGGAGGTAGTTCTTATTTTCTAACCTTCATTGATGATTTTAGCAGAAAGACTTGGATATATTTTCTCAAAAATAAGTCTGAAGCTTTTGAAAAATTTCAAAAATTCAAGACTACGGTTGAAAAGCAGAGTGGCCTTTACATCAAGGTACTTAGATCAAATAGAGGAAGTGAATATATGTCTAATGAATTTCAAGATTTTTGCAAATATCATGGCATTAAAAGGCAACTGACTACAAGGTACACACCACATCAGAATGCTGTAGTAGAAAGGAAGAATAGAACAATCATGGAGATGGCTAGAAGCATGTTGAAGGCCAAATATTTAACAAATGAATATTGGGCAGAAGCAGTAACATGTGAAGTATATATTTTGAATAGAATCCCAACAAAGAGTGTCAGAGATCGAATTCCACAAGAAACCTGAAGCGGTAAGAAGCATAGTGTACATCATTTCATAATTTTTGATTGTATTGCATATTCTCTTATAACATCTAAATTGAGAAGAAAACTTGATGATAGAGGTGAGAAATGCATTTTTATTGGCTATAGTGGAGAATCAAAGGCTTATAAGTTGTATAACCCCATTTCAAAGAAAGTAATTAATAACAGAGATGTGAAATTTAAAGAAGAAGCATGGGATGGTAGCATTGATAAAACCATCACAATTGGAGCACCAATTCCCCAAAATAAAGAAGAATCTGAACAAAATTTGCAAGGTGATCAATCCTCTCCACAAGCAAGAACAAGCACTCCAATAAGAACACTTAGGAGCTTAACACAAGGTGAATCATCTGGTCATGCATGTCATCCTACTCCAAATTCACAAGTGATGAATCAGATCCAACTCTTGCCACTTTAAGATCAAGATTTAAATGTAAGAAAATGAGAAACTTGAATGAGATTTATAATCAAGAAGAAGAGAAGTTAGATTTGTGTTCAAATTTTGCTATTTTCTCTCATGATCCTATGTATTATGAAGAAGCAGTTAATGAAGAACATTGGATAAAAGCAATGGATGAAGAGATGCATGCCACTAAGAGAAACCAAACATGTGATCTAATTAATCTACCTGAAGGTAAGGATTGCATAGGAGTCAAATGGGTTTATAAGACCAAATTTGATGTAGAAGGAAATGTTGAAAAGCACAAGGCAAGGTTAGTAGCAAAAGGTTTTGCACAAGAACATGGAATTGATTATAATGAAACATTTGCTCTAGTTGCTAGACTTGATACTACTAGAAGAGTTTTAGCAATAATCGCATAAAATAATTGGAATGTATATCAAATGGATGTCAAATTAGCTTTCTTGAATGGTTTCCTAGATGAAGAAGTGTATGTAAAACAGCCACCAAGTTATGAAGTGCATGGACATGAAAAAATCTACAGATTGAAGAAGGCCTTCTATGGTCTCAAACAAGCACCAAGAGCATGGTAGAGCAGGATTGATTCATTAATGACAATAGATTCAACAGAAGAAATAGTGAGCCTACATTGTACACAAAAATCAACAAAAGTCAAATTTTGATTGTGTTTGTATATTGATGATTTGATTTTCATTGAAAATTTGTCTGTAGACACATTTAAATCAGCAATGAAGAAAGAATTTGAAATGACAGATATGGAATTAATGAAGTATTTTTTAGGCATAGAAGTTGTACAATCAGATAAGGGAATATTTATTTGTCAAACTAAATATGCAAAGGATGTGTTAAGGAGGTTTAAGATGTTGAATTGTAAATCAACACCTACACTAGTTACTACAGGGACCAAAATTAGAAAAGAAGACAAAGGGTCTAATGTTGATTCTATAACATTCAAAAGACTAATTGACAGTTCGATGTATCTTACAGCTACAAGCCCAGATATCATGTATGGGGTTAGTTTAATCTCTAGATTCATAGAGTCACCAAAAGACTTACATTGACAAGTTGGAAAGAGGATATTGAGATATGTGGTAGGAATAATAGAATATGAAATTTTATATTCCACAACTAATGATTTTTGTTTGATTGGTTATACTGATATTGATTTTGCAAGTAGCATTGATGACAGGAAAAGTACTTTTGGACATGCCTTTCTTTTCAAAACAGGTGTGGTCACATGGGCATCCAAAAAGCAACCTACAGTGACACTTTCATCAGCTGAAACAGAGTATGTAGCAGTCACATAAGCATCATGTCAAGCAACTTGGATGAGGAGAGTATTGACAGATTTATTACAAGCACAGGAGTCAACACCAATCTTTTGTGACAACAAATTAGCAATTGCATTATCAAAAAATCATGTTTTGTACAAGAGGAGCAAGCACATTGATACAAGAATTCATTTTATCAGAGAGTTAGTGAACAATGGAGAAATCCATTTGGAGTTCTGAAGATCTGAAGACCAATTGGCAGATATATTCACAAAGGCATTAGCAAATGAGACCTTTGATTATCTAAGACAAAATTTAGGCATTGTAAATGTTGAATTAATTAGTGGTAGAAATTAAGGGGGAGTGTTAGAAACTGCAGCACACTAGAGATAATTTCTCCACTCAGTGTTTAATTTATTGTTTCCCCCTTCATGCATGCAGTTTGCATGATCAATATTTTTGTCTTAGTGCAATCTGCATGCTTAATTATTTTAGTCTTAGCTCATCTACAGTTAAACAGTAGTTTACCTTTCAGTCTTAGTCCTTGCTCAGTCCGCATGCAGTAGCAATTTAAGATTAGTTCATTCAAACAGTTAAAAATGAATTTAGTCAAATTCTTTGTCTATTTTCATTCTATTTATATATCCTTATCGCAGTTTTTAATATACTGTATTTCTGTTATTTTCTTTATTATCTAAAATTTCTGCTCTGTTTTTTCCTACAGCGCACGGAACTTGACCACAGTTAAAAGCATTAAAACATATCTCTGGTGAATATCCGAACAAGGCAAATCAAATATGTCCTATTTAATGCAAAGTGGCGGAATGTGCTGCGCTGCAAGATAAGTGGCAGGGGAGATTAAATGAAATGCTGAGCTGGATGTGTTCACATCCTCCAACAGTGTTGGGAGCACCATGGTTAAGGCAACTAAGGAACTATCTCCATGAACTGCATGAACTTTTATGAGATGTCCTAGGGTTTACAAATGAGAGAAGAAAGACCAAAATCACATGCATGAACCATCTCCACGCAACCAAATAAGGCGGATCTGTAATTAACAAGATTACAGCAGTGTTGAATTAATTAAAACAAATTCAATTTACGTTACGAATGATTTATATCACTATGTGCAGACTTTAGAACTATGCTTATGTACATACATTCATAGATTATCCAATATTTGAAGAGTTTATGAAGGAATAACAGTTGAACATGAAACATTAAGCATGGAAAATAAACATATAATAGCATACAAGCATCAGTAAACAAACAAAATTTACCTTGGGGAAACCTAGTGTGGGAAACTCCAGCAAGTGGGATTGTGTTTTCAAGCTCACAAGGTCGTGGCAAATAGCGTTCCACTATCATCAAGAATTCAAGCTTACAAGCTCGCAAGGCTGTAGAAAATAACCATCAACCTATCTTCCTTGTTCTGCAAATCATAACTTCTTTTTCTGATCTCAATCCTTCTCCAATGCTTTGCAATTCTGAACTCCAACATCAGCTGCCTTCCAAGACTCGTTTAACCAAATCATACTGAAAACCTGACACTGAAAGCTCCAAATTAGAAGCCAATCCAATAGCCGGCATATTAATCGCTCTGACTTCCAATCTTGTCGATTGGAATTCATTTCTGTCTTATCTGGGACGGGTTTCAGTCACGATCAAACATGTAATTGATATTTTGGTGACGAGTTTGATCGTGACCATACCTGCCTCTCTGTTCTAGTGTTTTTAGGACGGGCTTGGGCATGACATAATTCCTCATACATGCATATGAACGGAATTGGTTCGCACGAACCCATCTCTGAGACTTGCTTTTAAAAATAGAAAATGCAGAAAGCTTCCTTGGACCCCTATACACCGGTGTAAGCCTTTTACAGCATGTTTCTGCTTGTTTCAGACTCCTGTACAAATGTTCTTAGTCCTTAACAAGTCTACAAGTGATCAAATTAGTTGAAGATTGAAGAGGAATAGCAGCACCTTAACAAGTCTACAAGTGATCAAATTAGTTGAAGATTGAAGAGGAATAGCAGCACCTTAACAAGTCTACAAGTGATCAAATTAGTTGAAGATTGAAGAGGAATGCACAAGGTGCTGGTAGGTTGATAAGAATTTACTTATAAATAAAACTCATACAAATGTCCTATTTGTATGAGGCCCATGGCATCCCTAAATGTCCAAAAACCTATTTTTTTATTGAGGCCCATGCAATCTCTAAATAGCCAAATAAAGCACAAAAGGTTCCTGAGTATTCGTCATTCCACCATAATTTTAGACATAGCTCCTCTTTGTCTGGAAAAGGAGGTTGAGATTCCTTCCGCACATGCATTGAACGATGTATGGGATCCTCAATGTGAAAGAATTTTAGCTAGAAAGAAATTGTAGAAACCTTGCAGGTACCTCAAGCTCTAGAGAATAATTATGGACCTATAGTCAAAGAGGCAGCATCTCCTACGGCCTACAATGGACTGAGTAAAATGATCAAACCAAAAGTCTCCTTGGTCGGAAAGCATGGCTGTGTCTACTGTCTAGTCTCTTAAGAGGCCTATCATGTTTTTGTCTAAAATTAGACCATAAATTTATTAACTGATAAAAAATCCTCTCTTCTGTCCATTTTTGGATCATACAATTGAAGGTGTGGCTTCATAATATACCAGAGGTCTTTTCACCCTATTTCATGGGGAATTCATCCTCTCTATCATTAAGGTTTCTACCATGCTGTAATTGCCATATAGGACCCACGTTGCTTCTGGGAGCTCATTTGCCCAAAAAAGGAACATACACATGATCACTGTTACCACATATGACCAAATTTCTCTTTCCAGTGGACTTTGCGAAAATGTTTTATGGTACTTCTAGGGGTTATATTTCTCTTTCTCCTTTTGTACCAGTTTCTTTTCTCCACCTGCAGAATACAAATGAAGTCGTATAAGGCCTTGGACCACTATAGGCTGGAGGTATTTGCCCAAAGACTTGTAGTGAGTTATGGCCAGCCACTATAGTGTAAGCAGAAAACAGAGCATAAAATGAAGAAAATAAAAACTCAAACCCTCAAATTGCTACAGCGATGGAGAAAACAAGATTTTATTAATCTTTCTTGATCTTTCTTAATCTGTCTTTACAAAGCTGCGCCCAAGAGATCTTTAAATCATAGTCACAAGGTTCCGAAATCCGGAAAGGTTCGGAAGGGGGAAAAAATGCGGAATCCGGAATTTTTTGAAAAGGTTCAGAAAAAATCCGGAAAAATTCGGTTATATATATATATATGTATGTATAAATGCAAAATATTTAAGTCTACTAAAGAATGAACATTAATTTGACACTTGCAAAATTGAAAAATGCATGAGTTTCAAAATTGAATTACATTAAAAGATAACAAAATATCTATTGTCCATAGTTTAGAGCCTAAGCTCAAAATTGATATAAAACTTACAATTTTCAAACATTTGCAACATTAAACCCTGCTTCAAAATCAAAACTAGCACTAGCACTATCAGTAAATCCTCTATTAAGGTCATCACCACTATCAATATTTTCCTCAACTCCTTCAAAGGATGGTTCTCCAAGAAGAAGCTCGTCATCTTCTTTTGTAAGATTGTGCTCAAGCAATCTTAAATTGTTGTGCACAAACACAAGATCCGAGAGCTTTTTGGCTCCTAGTCGATTTCTCTTGTTAGTATGGATCAAGTCATGTGTGCTTCAATTTCTTTCGCATGCAGAAGAACTGGCACACTGGCTGTGGACACGCACGGCAAGTTTTTGTAACTCTGGAGTAGAAGAACCATATGTCTGCCACCATAAATGTGGATCCATACTACCAATGTCTTTTTGTGCTTCCTTAAGAGAAAACATGCCTTCTTGGTTCTTGAATGTAGTCAGTTGCCTTCTCACCTTAGGCTTTTCATTTTCATTTTGAACCAATCTGTCTATTATTGCCAATACACCATTTTTTACCTCTTCATCTGAATCATGATCCACCTCTATCAACTTAGGATTTAAATAGCAACCTGCAGCATGTATAGGTCGATGTAACATATTCCATCGGATGTCCACAATGTCCCAAATACGTTGAACTTCATCACCCTCATCTGGCAGTGCTTTTTTTATTTGTTCTTTTGCTTGCTCCATGCCTTCATACACAAAACTGATACAAGGCTTAATGCCATCAGCCAGTCTCAATAAGCGGACAAGTGGCTCAAACACTTTAAGAGTCTTTTCAGCGCCCTCCCAAAATGAACTGCCCAAAATAATTCTTTCAACGTCCGTTGCAGTGCTTTATTTAGAAAGCTTAGATTGTACCTATTCTTCACTAATCACAACTCTTCTCAATGCTGTCCTCTCCTCCACCTCCCTTTGCAAAGTGATAAAATTAGATGCAAACCTTGTTTCAGCGGGAAAAAGAAGTTCTCGCGTATGAGCGATACAAGCCCAAGGTCAAGCGGTGATTAAGTATAAACTTAAAAATTTGTTTCCCCTCTCTAACAACACTATTTACCCACTACAACTTTGCAAGATCTTCAAGCAAAAGATTCAAAACATGAGTTGCACATGGAGTCCAAAATAAATGAGGAAACCTGTCCATAAGAAGTTCCCCTGCTGATTTATAATTCGCTGCATTATCTGTAATGACTTGGACAACATATTCTTCTCCAATGTCTAAAATAGCGGATTCAATGCATTTGAAAATGAAATCCGCAGTCTTCACTTCATTACTTGTATCAATTGATTTGATAAACATAGACCCTTTAGGACATTGAGTCAAAATATTGAGGGGCCTTCTCTTTGTGTCGGACCATCTGTCACTTATTATAGTGCACCCTGATTTTTTCCAAAGCTTTTTCATTTTATCTAGTTCACTAGATATTGATGTCATCTCATCTTCCAACAGAACAATTCTTAGGCTTTTAGAGGATGGCATTGTATAACCTTTCCCAAAATTGGTGATCCCCTCTACCATTGCTTTTGTATGTGTATTTCGAACAACATTGAAGGGAATGGCATTTGCATAAAAAAATTGGGCCACCAATCTGTCTACCTCATGTTTTTCCTGTGGCTTCCACATGGCTTTCAAAGAACGTTGTGACTGGAACACTTAATGTTCACTTTGACTAGCTTCGGTAAATGTTGGAGAATGCGTTGAAGTAGAAAATGAACCAAACTGTGTCAAAGTGCATTGAACTTTAGCCCTCTTTGAAGATTCAGACGCTGATGCAACTGTCTTCAATTCATATTTGCTTTGGATTTGACTGAGAAATTGTGCATATATAGGGTTATCCACTGTCACTGAGCAAATCTTCACATCCGGACCTCCAAGATAATGGTTCCAAACCCTTGTTAGAGTCCCTGTGATATTGGAATCACAAAGAGTGCATTTCATATTTCTAGGGTTTGCATCTCGTTGAATAATATATTTCTTCTCAAGCGGAGTAGTTGCCATGATGATAGGTTGCTCTGCAAAAGTTTTTAAAAATAATTAACACATTTAAAAATTGTAAAAATATATTTTTTAATTTAACTGACGTAGTCATATATACAATACAATTATAGATGTATAAAAATAATAAAAATTTAAAACAAAACATGATACTATTAAATTTAATTTTAAATGTATGATAGAAAATATAAATAAAATGAAATAAAATTTAAATTACTTAAATAACCTATATAATAAATGAAAATAAAATAATATTAAGAAAATGACCTATATAATTAATAATATAAATAAAATATAAATGACCTATATAATATATTTAAATTTAAAAAAAATAAAAAAATTATTATAATTATAATTTATAAAATATACATGTAAATATTATATAATAAAATTTAAATTTAAAAAAATATAATATAAAATAAAATAATGACTTATATAATATAAATAAAATCTGAGTATGACATATAATAAAATTTAAATTTGAATATATATATATATATATATATATATATATATATATATATATATATATATATATATATATATATATATATATATATATATATAATTATATAATAAAATATAAATTTTAAAAAATACAAAAAATAAAAATATTTATTATAATTATAATTTATAAAAAATAAATCTAAATAACTAAATATTGTATAATAAAATTTATATTTTAAAATATATATAAAAATAAATATATTCATTATAATTATAATTTATAAAATATAAACCTAAATATAGTTTAAATTTATTATAAAGATATATAATACAACTTAAAAAAATAAAAAATAATTTTTTTAATATTAAGATCATAAAATATAAATCATATTTGTATTAAAAATATTTAATAAAATTTAAATTTAAAAAAAATTAAAAATATTTAAAATTAATATTATAAATAAGAATGTTATTTACATTTATATTTTATTAATTATAAATGAAAAATATTAATACAAAAGAAATAATATTAAATATAAAATTAAATATTAAATAATATATTTAGTATTTCGTAATAATAATAAAATGTAAAATATGAAATAAATAATTTAAAATATATTAATAAAAATAAAAATAAAATAATAAAAAATATTAAATAATTATAATAATAACATAAAGTTAAACGGTAAACCTAAAGCTAAATGCGGCAATCATAAACTGGTAAACCCTAATGCTAAACAGAGGAGAATAGACCCTACCTGGCTACCTCCCAGCGGCGGTCACGACTAGTGTGATTCGGCCTTTTGCTCAGCGGCTCAGCCGCTCGTCGAATGTCTCTGGGCTCCCTCGTTCAGCCGCTTGTCGAACGTCGTCGAGCTCCCTCGTACAGCCGCTCAGCCACAAAAAGCAAAAAACATTCAATCTTCTGCCACACACGCACTGCTTTCAATCTTCTACTGCGCTCACTACACTCAGTCTCTCACTTCTTTCAATCTTTTGTTGCTCGAAATCTCGGTGTGCTTCAAACACTCTACTCACCCTGTTTAAATAACTTATGTCACACTTTTAGGGTTCGCGAGGGAGACGAGGCCGCATTTTTTAGGGTTCTGTGAAAGTCTTTTTAAAATATTTATTTTTTAATAATAAAACAACCCAAACCTGGCAGATTAATCCAAATGACCAAAAAAATGCGGATCGTTCCGGATTTGGCCGAGATTCAGCCGAACTTTGTGACTATGCTTTAAATAGATTTTCTTGGCAAATCAAACTGAAAATAAACTAATCCTTAACTAATCTAAAACTAACTTCAACTGCTACTGCATGCAAGCTAAGCAATGAGTAAGACTGCTTGTTTAACTATTTGAACTAACTAATCTCTAACTATTTGTTAATTGCTATGCATGAGAAGGAGCGAACTGCAAAAGGGAGGTGCAATAGGTAGTTAAGTTGTAAGTGGAGAAATTATCTCTAATTAATCTTCAATTTCTAACACTCCCCCTTAATTTCTACCACTAACTACTTCAGCATTTACAATGCCTAAATTTTGTCTTACATAATCAAAGGTCTCCTTTGCTAATGCCTTTGTAAATATATCTGCCAATTGGTCTTTAGATCTGCAAAACTCCAGATGGATTTCTCCATTGTATACTAACTCTCTGTTAAAATGAAATCTTGTATCAATGTGTTTGCTCCTCTTGTGAAAAACATGATTTTTTGATAATGCGATTGTTGATTTGTTGTCACAAAAGATTGGTGTTGACTCTTGTGCTTGTAATAAATCTGTCAATATTCTCCTCATCCTAGTTGCTTGACATGCTGTTGATGTGGCTGCTATATACTCTGCTTCAGCTGATGAAAGTTTCACTATAGGTTGTTTTTTGGATGCCCATGTGACCACACTTGTTCCTAAAAGAAAGGCATGTCCAGAAGTACTCTTCTTGTCATCAATGCTACCTATAAAATCACTATCAGTGTAACCAATCAAACTAAAATCATTAGTTGTGGAATATAAAATTTCATATTCTGTTGTTCCTGCAACATATCTCAATATCCTCTTTCTAACTTGCCAATGTGAGTCTTTTGGCGACTCCATGAATCTAGAGATTAAACTAACCCCATACATGATATCTGGTCTTGTAGCTGTAAGATACATCGAACTGTCAACTAGTCTTTTGAATGTTGTAGAATCAACATTAGACCATTGGTCTTCTTTGCTAAGTTTGGTCCTTGTAGCAACTAGTGTAGGTGATGGTTTACAATTCAGCATCTTAAATCTCTTTAACACATCCTTTGCATATTTAGTTTGACAAATAAAAATTCCCTTATCTGATTGTACAACCTCTATGCCCAAATAGTACTTCATTAATCCCAAATCTATCATTTCAAATTTTTTCTTCATTTCTGATTTAAATGTGTCTACAGACAAATTTTCAGTGAAAATCAAATCATCAACATACAAACACACAATCAAAATCTGACCTTCTTTGTTGATTTTTGTGTACAATGTAGGCTCACTATTGCTTCTGTTGAATCCATTGTCTGTCATGTATGAATCAATCCTGCTATACCATGCTCTTGGTGCTTGCTTGAGACCATAAAGGGCCTTCTTCAATCTGTAGACTTTTTTTTCATGTCCATTCACTTCATAACCTGGTGGTTGTTTCACATACACTTCTTCATCTAGGAAACCATTCAAAAAAGTTGATTTGACATCCATTGGATATACATACCAATTATTTTGAGCAGCTATTGCTAAAACCATTATAACAGTATCAAGTCTAGCAACTGGAGCAAAAGCTTTATTATAATCAATTCCATGTTCTTGTGCAAAACCTTTTGCTACTAACCTTGCCTTGTGTTTTTCAACATTTTCATCTGCATCAAATTTGGTTTTATAAACCCATTTGACTCCTATGCAATCCTTACCTTCAGGTAGATTTGTTAGATCCCATGTTTGATTTCTTTCAATGGTATTCATCTCTTCATCCATTGTTTTTAACCAATGCTCATCATTCACTGCGTCTTCATAATACATAGGATCATCAGTGAAAAGAGCAAAATTTGAACACAAATCTAACTTCTCTTCTTGATTATAAATCTCATTCAAGTTTCTCATTTTCTTACCTTTAAATCTTGATCTTAAAGTGGCAAGAGTTGGATCTGATTCATCACTTGTGAATTTGGAGTATGATGATATGCTTGACCAGATGATTCACCTTGTGCAAAGCTCCTAGGTGTTCTTATTGGAGTGCTTGTTCTTTCTTGTGGAGAGGATTGTTCACCTTGCAAATTTTGCTCTTCAAATTCTTCTTTATTTTGTGGAATTGGTGCTGCAATTGTGATGGTGCTACCATCCCATGCTTCTTTTTCCTTAAATTCAACATCTCTGCTAATAATCACTTGCTTTGAAATAGGGTTATACAACTTATAAGCCTTTGATTCTTCACCATAGCCAATAAAAATGCATTTATCACCTCTATTATCAAGTTTTCTTCTCAATTTAGATGGTATAAGAGAATATGTTATACAACCAAAAATTTTGAAATGATGTACACTATGCTTCTTACCACTCCAAGCTTCTTGTGAAATTCGATCTCTGACACTCTTTGTTGGGCTGCTAAACAGAATATATATTGCACATGCTACTGCTTCTACCCAATATTCATTTGACAAGTGTTTGGCCTTCAACATGCTTCTAGCCATCTCCATGATTGTTCTATTCTTCCTTTTTACTACACCATTCTGTTGTGGTGTGTACCTTGTAGTCAGTTGCCTTTTGATGCCATGATATCTGCAAAAATCTTGAAATTCATTAGACATATATTCACCTCCTCTATCTGATCTAAGTACCTTGATGTAACGGCCACTCTGCTTTTCAACCATAGCCTTGAATTCTTTAAACATTCAAAAGGCTTCAGACTTATTTTTGAGAAAATATATCCACATCTTTCTGCTAAAGTCAGCAATGAAGGCTAGAAAATAAGTACTACCTCCAAATGATGGAGTTTGCATTGGTCCACATAAATCACTATGGACTAGCTCCAATATTACCTTTGCTCTATATGAGGCTCCTACTGGAAAGCTCTCTCTATGTTGTTTTGCCAGAATGCAACTTTCACATGAACTTCCTGGCTGTTCTATTGGTGGTAATCCCTTTAGCATATTTTTCTTCTATAACAAATTCAAACCTCCAAAATGTAAATGTCCATACTTTAAGTGCCATAGCCATGATTGGTCTAGATGCATGGTTTTGAAGTGGGCTTCCTCTTCTCCTTGGATGCACTGAATTGGAAGAGGAAACATCCGATTCTTGGTCATCTCCACTTTTCCTATCAACTTGTCACTTGGAAACTTGTCTAGTATTGTGCAAACATTATCCATAAAAGATACTCTGTAACCTTTCTGTACTAACTGTCCAATACTCATAAGATTATGCTTTAGTCTAGGTACAAAATAAACATTAGGTATAAACTTTCTTTCACCATTTTTTGCCAAAACATTTATTACACCTTTACCTATTACATCCACTTTGTTATCATTTCCTAATTTAACCTCAAATTTTACATAATCATCAAGACTAGCAAAGAATTCTTTATTCCCTGTCATATGATTACTGCATCCGCTATCTAAGAACCAAATATCTCTAGCTTTTTCTTGAGTAACATGACATGTGAGAAATAAGCTTCTAGGATTAAAACTAGATTCACCTGTGTAATTAGCATTCTGCTTGTCCACATATCATTGTTTCTTTTTGTAGTCACTTGCATAATGTCCATATTTTTTGCAGTAATAACATTGAATATTAGATTTATCAAACCTCTATGAACTTTGCTGGAAGTGATTGTTGCCATGTCCTCTATTGTTGTAATTTTGATTACTGTTTTCACCTTGATTTGGATTGTTCCTTCCATTTCTACCTCTGCCTCTTCCTCTGAAGTTTGACTTGCTCTTCCTCTTCCTCTGCCAAATGATACCTGTGACTTGAAGGCATTCTCAAGAGAAGTATTTTTATTCCTATTCATTCTGGATTCATGTGTTAACAAAGAACCCATGAATTCATCTACTGATAACTGCTCTAAATCCTTGGTTTCCTCAATAGCTACAACTATTGCATCAAATTTGTTGGGTAAACTCAGTATTTTTTCTATTATATTATGATCCATGATTGTTTCTCCATTAGATCTAATTTGATTCACTATATTCAATACTTGACCCATAAAATAGTCTATTGAATTTGAATCATTCATTTGTAAATTTTCAAAACTTTGCCTAAAAGATTGCAATTTAGCAATTTTTACCTTTGTATTACCTTTATAGGTAGTCTCCAAGATTTTCCATGCCGATCTGGATCTTGTTGCTGCTGCAACTATGGAAAAATTAGATTCATCCAGTGCCTATTGGATTAGAAATAATGCTTTTGCATCTTTTTTCTGTTCTCTTTAAGCTCATCCTTTTGTGCTCGAGTTAATGCCAGATGGGCAACGTCATCCTGCGGTTCTATAAAACCATTCTCTACCAAATTTCAAACTTCTTGTGAACAAAACAATGTTCTTATCTTAATTGCCCAAAAATCGCAATTCTTACCATTAAAAATGGGAATTTGAAGTTGAGAAATACTGTTGTTCGTTGCCATGTCTCATGCTGAAACGACTAAATCAACAGCAGCTGTAAGGAGGATCGAAGCCCACTTCTTCGTTGTGCTTCTTCCACGATCTAACTTTAAAAAAAATTATTTTATTTTTTTTGCATAAAGAAAAGGATTACCTTTGTTCAAGATTTTTGCTCCAATATTCTTCCACTATTGCGTCTTGGACAACTCCGCTAACTCGATCACATTTTCTTTCGTTGTGATCCTTGACGAAGACAAGGATCGATTTCTTCTACATTTCTAGACTTTTGCTACCTCGTGGTCAGTCTTTCAACTGCTATTTCCACTTTACTGTTATGGGCTCAATAGACTTCCATGGTGGCTCTACGCACTCCAATCGAAATAGTCTTCTACGTCTTCATTGTAGGTTTCCACGATCTAGAGCAGCTACGAGATTTTCCTATTGTAGTAGAATTTGTCGTGCATGTCCCAGGTAATTATGTTGTACGTATTTGCTGGAATTTCCTAGCCGTCTTTGAACGTAGACATTCTTCCTTGCTGGGCACCTCAGACTTTGCGTTCTGCCTAAGCGCTTATCTCTAAACTGACTGTGCGCTTTGCCTGGGTTGACTCCGCCTGCTGCGATCTGCCTGGGTTGACTACGCCTCAGACTGCGATCTCCCTTCACGGCTTCCCTGCGCTCTTCCTTACCAAGCTCTGATACCAATTTGTAAGTAGAAAACAGAGCATTAATATATATATATATATATATATATATATATATATATTCAAACCCTCAGATTGCTACAGCAATGGAGAAAACAAGATTTTATTAATCTTTCTTGATCTATCTTTACAAAGCTGCACCCAAGAGATCTTTAAATAGATTTTCTTGGCAAATCAAACTAAAAATAAACTAATCTAAAACTAACTTCAACTGCTACTGCATGCAATCTGAGCAATGAGTAAGACTGCTTGTTTAACTATTTGAACTAACTGATCTCTAACTGTTTGTTAACTGTTGTGCATGACAATGAGCGAACTGCAAAAAAGAGGTGCAACAAGCAGTTAAGTTATGAGGGGAGAAATTATCTCCAATTAATCTTCAATTTCTAACATATAGCCCCTTTATTTGATAAGACCAAAAAATGACATTTCAACTAGCCCCTTTATTTGATAAGACAAAAAAATGGCATTTCAACTAGAAAGATACAAAACATATAAATTCATTTTCCAACCTTTTCTGTCTCCTAAAGTTTGAATGGCAGCGATCCTAGGAGACAGTTTTAATGGTTGTTGTGTACTGTAAGTACTCTATATTTTCCATTTTAACTGAAACTTTAACATGCAGATGGCCCATTATAAAATTATAATATGTTAACAAAGATATATATTTTGATCTAAATTTCAATTTTCCAGCTCCAAATTATTAGTTACCCTTTTATCGCTGTAATTAAACTTTGTTACGTTTTGAATTAACTGTCATTTTGCAGGCTGCAATTTGCACGCTGCATTGCAGATCCAGCTTGTGCAGCATATGCTACTTCCACCGAAATATGTAATAATCGTTTCGATGAGACATAAAGTCAGGTCTCTTTCTTTCTCACACACTTACATTCTCTTACATACACAACTATTATTATGCTTGTACAATGTTAGATTTCTTCTTGCATTCTTAGTATGATTTACAATCTGATTGTTAGTTCCAAACATTGAAACCCGTTTCCAAATAAAATGTGGAGATCTGTTTCAGAACAATGTTCTAGAACACTTTAATGAATGTGTACTCTCCGAAAAAAAGTGTCCCTCAGAAAAAAGGATTTGGGACATCCCCTGTATCACATTCCTTTGTTCTGGTTAAGAAAATTAACATCACAGATTTCAGTAGAAACTGGTATATAAGTGGTGGCTTGAATCCATTATTTTGATACCTGTGATTGCCAAATGTATGAATTTTATTTTACATCAAGAATCTTATAATAAATTTTTCATGGAGAATATCAACTTTTGATGGAGGCTTCTTCGCTCGTCATGCTATTCAAAGATTTGTTCAAGATTCTTCTCACCCTGGAGTATTCTAAAATCATAATAATCATTATGATTATAATAATGAAAATCTTCATCATCGAATTGACTGGTTCCTTAATCTATCCTACACACTTACACAAATATTTTATAGAATGTTCATTTCTATTAATATCTAAATAACTCTAATTATTTATTACACTACATTTTGTTGATTTTATATGGTAATTTTCCTCCTATTTACCCATGTAAACAGGAAAGCAGAAAATGAATACAATAATTTCCCTGGTCAGTGCTCTAAATATGGCATCATCAATAGGTAATGGTTTCTTTCATAATAAGATGGCTAGAAAAAAAATTACCATAAAAATTATCGATTGATCAATGAAAACTTTTTTCGATTTACATGAAATCCATTTGATTCTAGACCTTAGCACATATAGGTCAAAATAAAACACATTCATGCTAGTAATAGGTGTGGCATTGAGTCCATTTATCTGAAACAACTAGATGACTTGACCATTGTTGCATAATTTGCTTTCCAGCGAATACTCATAAGAAGACCCAAATATTTATTGGATCATGATGGGAGGGTCCCTGTTTCCTTCAGAAGGCTTGCTTTACAAGTATATGCTTATGGGAGACAATATATTAGCACTTGAGCTCCATTTTAAGGATATCCAATTATTCATTTTGTGTTGGAATTAAATTCTAGAACATTTTTATAGCGATGATGCATGAATAGTCTTTGTGCATGTTTAGCAAAATCGGCCCTCTTTAATATTAATTGATAACTTTAAACACATTGTCAACGCATTTACAGTTTAAATGCTCTTCTTCAGAGCAACACAACCTTGTGCTGATCCGACATTACATATGTAAATACAGAAAATATTTCACTCTTTGGTACTTGTATATACAAATATAAAGGTGATTGTCCCTGCAAATTTACAGTCCATACTGACAAAATTGTTCTGTTCCGTAAATCTTGGATGGAAATCAGCTAACCCATAGACAAAAGTTCTGTTTCTGTGATATGAAATTTATTCCCTATTGGCATAGCCCCTAATCCATCACATTAGACAGCTTCATTATTCATCATCTTTTTAAGATAAAACTCATCATTGATCCATTTTAATGTAGCAAATGTCCTTCACTCAAAACAATATATCAAATATAAGATAAACACAGCAAGCCATCTAAAAAGCGTAGTTTTCCCATTATGAAAAACCACATGTATTTCAAATTTATTTATTTGGATGTATGGTTACATTGCCTTTAACATAATTATTATCATTTAACTGGAAAGAAAACCTGAGCATGTAGTGGTTTTCTCGTTTTTATATCTTTATTTCAATTTCATGAGTTTATCCCAAGAAGTCTCTTGAACACCATTTACTCCTTGATGAACTTTGAAATGAGATTATCTCTTTGCATTCAATATATTGACTCACTTTTGTGTTTTCTTTTCTCTGTATTATTTGATTATGCTATGTATCTTTCAACACAATTTTCTAATTATGATATGTATCTTTCAATACAATTTTCTCTTTATATTATATAATTTATTTTATAAATCAACTTTTTATACATAGATTCAGTTGTATTATTCTCATTTTTCTCTTTTTTGGAAAGTTGCAAATTTTTGTTATATTTAATTTTTTTTACAATTTCTATATTTTTAATGGAAGTGTTCATAAATTTGCATATATTCATATATCCACAAATGATACTGTAATTACAGTATTTTTCCTATAAATTTCATTTGCAAGAAATTTTAGTGGCTTTCATGCAAATCGAAAAAAGTTACTGTAACATAGGAATAGTGTAATTACGGTAACATATATTTTGACCTATATGTGCTAATTTTGCCTATCGAAAATCCATCTACTATCAAATGGATTTCATGCAAATCGATCTACTTTCCTTGCCGTCTTTCTACGCAGACCTTCTTCCTTGCTGGGCACCTCAGACTTTGTGTTTTGCCTGAGCGCTTATCTCCAAACTGATTGTGCGCTTTGACTGGGTTGACTGCGCCTCAAAGTGCGATCTCCCTTCAGTATTCCTTGCGCTCTTCCTTACCAAGCTCTGATACCAATTTGTTAGCAGAAAATAGAGCATTAAAAAACAAAAAAAAAACTCAAACCCTCAGATTGCTACAGCAATGGAGAAAACAAGATTTTATTAATCTTTCTTGATCTTTCTTGATTTGTCCTTACAAAGCTGCACCCAAGAGATCTTTAAATAGATTTTCATAGCAAATCAAACTGAAAATAAACTAATCCTTAACTAATATAAAACTAACTTCAACTGCTACTACATGCACGCTGAGCATTGAGTAAGACTGTTTGTTTAATTGTTTGAACTAACTGATCTCTAACTGTTTGTTAACTGTTGTGCATGAAGAGGGAACTGCAAAAGAGAGGTACAACAGGCAATTAAGTTATGAGGGGAGAAATTATCTCCAATTAATCTTCAGTTTCTAACATATAGCCCCTTTATTGATGAGACCAAAAAATGACATTTCAACTAGCACCTTTATTTGATAAGACCAAAAAATGACATTTCAACTAGAAAGATACAAAACATATAAATTCATTTTCCAACCTTTTCTGTCTCCTAAAGATTGAATGGCAGCGATCCTAGGAGACAGTTTTAATGGTAGTTGTGTACTGTAAGTACTCTGTATTTTCCATTTTAACTGAAAGTTTAACATGGAGATGGCCCATTATAAAATTATAATATGTTAACAAAGATTTATATTTTGTTCTAAATTGCAATTTTCCAGCTCCAAATTATTACTTACCCTTTTATCACTGTAATTAAACTTTATTACGTTTTGAATTAACTATCGTTTTGCAGGGTGGAATTTGCATTCTGCATTGCAGATCCATCTTGTGCAGCATATGTTACTTCCATCGAAATATGTAATTATCATTTCGATGAGACATAAAGTCAGGTCCCTTTCTTTCTCACACACTTACATTCTCTTACATACACAACTATTATTATGCTTGTACAATGTTAGATTTCTTCTTGCATTCTTAGTATGATTTACAATCTGATTGTTAATTCCAAACATGAAACCCGTTTCCAGATAAAATGTGGAGATCTGTTTCAGAACAATGTTGTAGAACACTTTAATGAATGTGTACTCTCTGAAAAAAAGTGTGTCCGTCAGAAAAAAGTTTTTGGGACATCCCCTATATCAGATTCCTTTGTTCTGGTTAAAAAAATTAACATCATAGATTTCAGTAGAAACTGGTATATAAGTGGTGGCTTGAATCCATTATTTTGATACCTGTGATTGCCAAGTGTATGAATTTTATTTTACATAAAGAATCTTATAAGAAAATTTTCATGGAGAATATCAACTTTTGATGGAGGCTTCTTCGCTCGTCATGCTATTCAAAGATTTGTTCAAGATTCTTCTCACCCTGGAGTATTCTAAAATAATAATAATCATTATGATTATAATAATGACAATCTTCATTATCGAGATGACTCGTACCTTAATCTATCCTACACACTTACACAAATATTTTATAGAATGTTCATTTCTATTAATATCTAAATAACTCTAATTATTTATTAAACTACATTTTGTTGATTTTATATGGTAATTTTCCTCCTATTTACCCATGTAAACAGGAAAGCAGAAAATGAATACAATAATTTCCCTGGTCAGTGCTCTAAATATGGCATCATCAATAGGTAATGGTTTCTTTCATAATAAGATGCCTAAAAAAAATATTACCACAAAAATTATCGATTGATCAATGAAAACTTTTTTCGATTTGCATGAAATCCATTTGATTCTAGACCTTAGCACATATAGGTCAAAATAAAACACATTCATGCTAGTAATAGGTGTGGCATTGAGTCCATTTATCTGAAACCACTAGATGACTTGACCATTGTTGCATAATTTGCTTTCCAGCGAATACTCATAAGAAGACCCAAACATTTATTGGATCATGATGGGAGGGTCCCTGTTTCCTTCAGAAGGCTTGCTTTTCAAGTATATGCTTATGGGAGACAATCTATTAGCACTTGAACTCCATTTTAAGGATATCCAATTATTCATTTTGTGTTGGAATTAAATTCTAGAACATTTTTATAGCGATGATGCATGAATAGTCTTTGTGCATGTCTAGCAGAATCGGCCCTCTTTAATATTAGTTGATACTTTAAACACATTGTCAATGCATTTACAGTTTAAATTGTCTTCTTCAGAGCAACACAACCATGTGTTGATCTGACATTACATATGTAAATACAGAAAATATTTCACTCTTTAGTACTTGTATATACAAATATAAAGGTGATTGTCCCTGCAAATTTACAGTCAATACCGACAAAATTGTTCTGTTCCGTAATTCTTGGATGGAAATCAGCTAACCCATAGACAAAAGTTCTGTTTCTGTGATTTGAAATTTATTCTCTATTGGCATAGCCCCTAATCCATCACATTAGACAGCTTCGTTATTCATCATCTTTTTCAGATAAAACTCATCATTGATCCATTTTAATGTAGCAAATGTCCTTCACTCAAAACAATATATCAAATATAAGATAAACACAGCATGCCATCTAAAAAGCATAGTTTTCCCATTATGAAAAACCACATGTATTTCAAATTTATTTATTTGGATGTATGGTTACATTGCCTTTAACATAATTATTATCATTTAACCGGAAAGAAAACCTGAGCATGTAGTGGTTTTCTCGTTTTAATATCTTTATTTCAATTTCATGAGTTTATCCCAGGAAGTCTCTTGAACACCATTTACTCCTTGATGAACTTTGATATGAGATTATCTCTTTGCATTCAATATATTGACTCACTTTTGTGTTTTCTTTTCTCCATATTTTCTGATTATGATATGTATCTTTCAACACAATTTTCTAATTATGATATGCATCTTTCAACACAATTTTCTCTTTGTATTATATAATTTATTTTATAAATAAACTTTTTATACATAGATTTAGTTGTATTATTTTCATTTTTCACTTTTTTGGAAAGTTGCAAATTTTTGTTATATTTAATTTTTTTTACAATTTCTATATTTTTAATGGATGTGTTCATAAATTTGCATATTTTCATATATCCACAAATGTCACTGTAATTACAGTATTTTTCCTATAAATTTCATTTGCAAGAAATTTTAGTGGCTTTCATGCAATTTGAAAAAAGTTACTGTAACATAGGAATAGTGCAATTACAGTAACATATATTTTGACCTATATGTGCTAATTTTGTTTATCGAATATCTATCTAATATCAAATGGATTTCATGCAAATCGATCTAATTTCCTAGCCGTCTTTCTACGCAGACCTTCTTCCTTGCTGGGCACCTCAGACTTTGCGTTCTGCCTGAGAGCTTATCTCCAAACTGACTGCGCGATTTCCCTGGGTTGACTGCGCTTGCTGCGATCTGCCTGAGTTGACTGCGCCTCAGATTGCGATCTCCCTTCACGGCTTTCCTGCGCTCTTCCTTACCAAGCTCTAATACCAATTTGTAAGCAGAAAACAGAGCATAAAAACAAGAAAATGAAAACACAAACCCTCAGATTGCTACAGCAATGGAGAAAACAAGATTTTATTAAACTTTCTTGATCTTTCTTGATCTGTCCTTAAAAAGTTGCGCCCAAGAGATCTTTAAATAGATTTTCTTGGCAAATCAAACTAAAAATAAACTAATCCTTAACTAATATAAAACTAACTTCAACTGCTACTGCATGCACGCTGAGCAATGAGTAAGACTGCTTGTTTAACTGTTTGAACTAACTGATCTCTAACTGTTTGTTAACTGTTGTGCATGAGGAGCAAACTGCAAAAGGGAGGTGCAACAGGCAGTTAAATTATGAGGGGAGAAATTATCTACAATTAATCTTCAGTTTCTAACATATAGCCCCTTTATTTGATAAGACCAAAAAATGACATTTCAACTAGCCCCTTTATTTGATAAGACCAAAATATGACATTTCAACTAGAAAGATACAAATCATATAAATTCATTTCCCAACCTTTTCTGTCTCCTAAAGTTTGAATGGCAGCGATCCTAGGAGACAGTTTTAATGGTAGTTGTGTACTGTAAGTACTCTATATTTTCCATTTTAACTGAAAGTTTAACATGCAGATGGCCCATTATAAAATTATAATATGTTAACAAAGATTTATTGTTTGTTCTAAATTGCAATTTTCCAGCTCCAAATTATTAGTTACCCTTTTATCGCTGTAATTAAACTTTATTACGTTTTGAATTATCTGTCGTTTTGCAGGTTGGAATTTGCACGCTGCATTGCAGATCCATCTTGTGCAGCGTATGTTACTTCCATCGAAATATTTAATAATCGTTTCGATGGGACATAAAGTCAGGTCTCTTTCTTTCTCACACACTTACATTCTCTTACATACACAACTATTATTATGCTTTTACAATGTCAGATTTCTTCTTGGATTCTTAGTATGATTTACAATCTGATTGTTAATTCCAAACATTGAAACCCGTTTCCAGATAAAATGTGGAGATCTGTTTCAGAACAATGTTGTAGAACACTTTAATGAATGTGTACTCCCCGAAAAAAAGTGTGTCCCTCAGAAAAAAGGTTTTGCGACATCCCCTGTATCAGATTCCTTTGTTCTGGTTAAAAAAATTAATATCACAGATTTCAGTAGAAACTGGTATATAAGTGGTGGCTTGAATCCATTATTTTGATACCTGTGATTGCCAAGTGTATGAATTTTATTTTACATCAAGAATGTTATAAGAAATTTTTCATCGAGAATATCAACTTTTGATGGAGGCTTCTTCTCTCGTCATGCTATTCAAAGATTTGTTCAAGATTCTTCTCACCCTGGAGTATTCTAAAATCATAATAATCATTATGATTATAATAATGAAAATCTTCATTATCGAGATGACTGGTACCTTAATCTATCCTACACACTTACACAAATATTTTATAGAATGTTCATTTCTATTAATATCTAAATAACTCTAATTATTTATTAAACTACATTTTGTTGATTTTATATGGTAATTTTCCTCCTATTTACCCATGTAAACAGGAAAGCAGAAAATGAATACAATAACTTCCCTGGACAGTGCTCTAAATATGGCATCATCAATAGGTAATGGTTTCTTTCATAATAAGATGCCTAGAAAAAAAATTACCACAAAAACTATTGATTGATCAATGAAAACTTTTTTCGATTTGCATGAAATCTATTTGATTCTAGACCTTAGCACATATAGGTCAAAATAAAACACATTCATGCTAGTAATAGGTGTGGCATTGAGTCCATTTATCTGAAACCACTAGATGACTTGACCATTGTTGCATAATTTGCTTTCCAGCGAATACTCATAAGAAGACCCAAACATTTATTGGATCATGATGGGAGGGTTCCTATTTCCTTCAGAAGGCTTGCTTTTCAAGTATATGCTTATGGGAGACAATATATTAGCACTTCAACTCCATTTTAAGGATATCCAATTATTCATTTTGTGTTGGAATTAAATTCTAGAACATTTTTATAGCGATGATGTATGAATAGTCTTTGCGCATGTCTAGCAGAATCGGCCCTCTTTAATATTAGTTGATACTTTAAACACATTGTCAACGCATTTACAGTTTAAATGCTCTTCTTCAGAGCAACACAACCATGTGCTGATCCGACATTACATATGTAAATACAGAAAATATTTCACTCTTTGGTACTTGTATATACAAATATAAAGGTGATTGTCCCTGCAAATTTACAGTCAATACCGACAAAATTGTTCTGTTCCGTAATTCTTGGATGGAAATCAGCTAACCCATAGACAAAAGTTCTGTTTCTGTGATTTGAAATTTATTCCCTATTTGCATAGCCCCTAATCCATCACGTTAGACAGCTTCATTATTCATCATCTTTTTAAGATAAAACTCATCATTGATCCATTTTAATGTAGCAAATGTCCTTCACTCAAAACAATATATCAAATATAAGATAAACACAGCAAGCCATCTAAAAAGCGTAGTTTTCCCATTATGAAAAACCACATGTATTTCAAATTTATTTATTTGGATGTGTGGTTACATTGCCTTTAACATAATTATTATCATTTAAACAGAAAGGAAACCTGAGCATGTACTGGTTTTCTCGTTTTTATATCTTTATTTCAATTTCATGAATTTATCCCAAGAAGTCTCTTGAACACCATTTACTCCTTGATGAACTTTGATATGAGATTATCTCTTTGCATTCGATATGTTAACTCACTTTTGTGTTTTCTTTTCTCCGTATTTTCTGATTATGATATGTATCTTTCAACACAATTTTCTAATTATGATATGTATCTTTCAACACAATTTTCTCTTTGTATTATATAATTTATTTTATAAATCAGCTTTTTATACATAGATTCAGTTGTATTATTCTCATTTTTCTCTTTTTTGGAAAGTTGCAAATTTTTGTAATATTTAATTTTTTTTACAATTTCTATATTTTTAAAGGATGTGTTCACAAATTTGCATATATTCATATATCCACAAATGTTACTGTCATTATAGTATTTTTTCTATAAATTTCATTTGCAAGAAATTTTAGTAGCTTTCATGCAAATCGAAAAAAGTTAATGTAACATAAGAATAGTGTAATTACAGTAACATATATTTTGACCTATATGTGCTAATTTTGCCTATCAAAAATCGATCTACTATCAAATGGATTTCATGCAAATCGATCTACTTTCCTAGCCGTCTTTCTACACAGACCTTCTTCCTTGTTGGGCACCTCAGATTTTGCGTTCTCCCTGAGCGCTTATCTCCAAACTGACTATGCACTTTCCCTAGGTTGACTGCACCTGCTGCAATCTCCCTAGGTTGACTGCGCCTCAGACTGCGATCTCCCTTCACGGCTTCCCTGTGCTCTTCCTTACCAAGCTCTGATACCAATTTGTAAGCAGAAAACAGAGCATAAAAACAAGAAAATAAAAACTCAAACCCTCAGATTGCTATAGCAATGGAGAAAACAAGATTTTATTAGTCTTTCTTGATCTGTCCTTACAAAGCTGCGCCCAAGAGATCTTTAAATAGATTTTCTTGGCAAATCAAACTGAAAATAAACTAATCCTTAACTAATCTAAAACTAACTTCAACTGCTACTGCATGCAAGCTGAACAATGAGTAAGATTGCTTGTTTAGCTGTTTGAACTAACTGATCTCTAACTATTTGTTAACTGCTGTGCATGAGAAGGAGCGAACTGCAAAAGGGAGGTGCAATAGGCAGCTAAGTTTTGAGGAGAGAAATTATCTCCAATTAATCCTCAATTTCTAACATATAGCCCCTTTATTTGATAAGACCAAAAAATGACATTTCAACTAGCCCCTTTATTTGATAAGACCAAAAAATGCCATTTCAACTAGAAAGATACAAAACATATAGATTCATTTTCCAACCTTTTCTGTCTCCTAAAGTTTGAATGGCAGCGATCCTAGGAGACAGTTTTAGTGGTAGTTGTGTACTGTAAGTAGTCAATATTTTCCATTTTAACTGAAAATTTAACATGCAGATGGCCCATTATAAAATTAGAATATGTTAACAAATATTTATATTTTGTTCTAAATTGCAATTTTCCAGCTCCAAATTATTAGTTATCCTTTTATCGCTGTAATTAAACTTTATTACGTTTTGAATTATCTGTCTTTTTGAAGGGTGGAATTTGCACACTACATTGCAGATCCATCTTGTGCAGCATATGTTACTTCCATCGAAATATGTAATAATCATTTCGTTGAGACATAAAGTCAGGTCTCTTTCTTTCTCACACACTTACATTCTCTTACATACACAACTATTATTATGCTTGTACAATGTTAGATTTCTTCTTGCATTCTCAGTATGATTTACAATCTGATTGTTAATTCCAAACATTGAAACCCATTTTCAGATAAAATGTGATCTGTTTCAGAACAATGTTGTAGAACACTTTAATGAATGTGTACTCTCCGAAAAAAAGTGTCCCTCGGAAAAAAAGGTTTTGGGACATCCCCTGTATCAGATTCCTTTGTTCTGGTTAAAAAAATTAACATCACAGATTTTAGTAGAAACTGTTATATAAGTGGTGGCTTGAATCCATTATTTTGATACCTGTAATTGCCAAGTGTATGAATTTTATTTTACATCAAGAATCTTATAAGAAATTTTTCATGGAGAACATCAACTTTTGATGGAGGCTGCTTCGCTCCTCATGCTAGTCAAAGATTTGTTCAAGATTCTTCTCACCCTGGAGTATTCTAAAATCATAATAATCATTATGATTATAATAATGAAAATCTTCATTATCGAGATGACTGGTACCTTAATCTAGCCTACACACTTACACAAATATGTTATAGAATGTTCATTTCTATTAATATCTAAATAACTCTAATTATTTATTAAACTACATTTTGTTGATTTTATATGGTAATTTTCCTCCTATTTACCCATGTAAACAGGAAAGCAGGAAATGAATACAATAATTTCCCTAGTCAGTGCCCTAAATATGGCATCATCAATAGGTAATGGTTTCTTTCATAATAAGATGCCTAGAAAAAAAACTACCACAAAAATTATCGATTGATCAATGAAAACATTTTTCGATTTGCATGAAATCCATTTGATTCTAGACCTTAGCACATATAGGTCAAAATAAAATACATATCGATCCTACTATCAATTTGGCCTCCTCAAAGTGTATTTCCATCTATCTCTTACATCTTATCCTTATTTAATTTTGCTAGCTTCACTAAGGTCTAATTTTGATAGCAGATACTTCAGAGAATCGATCTTGGTAATGAGCGTGGTTTGGTTGTTTAGCATGTAATGGTGATGTTTAAGGGATGCAAAGACAATTTATAAACATGGTTTTTGTCTATTGATGTATAGTTAAGCTCATATGACACTAATGTTTTCCTAAGGTAATATATGACCCGTTATTTTCCATGTTCAACAAGAGTCAGAAGATAATTAATGTTAAATCTCATGTGCATTCAAAAAATGAACCAACAGCTTCAATAAGATCTCCATTGTAAAGTTGAAAATATAAACCAATGTCAATTTATTTCTAAAGCTCATGAAATGGTCAGGGCAATGCTCTTGTTTTGAATGTTTTGGATAAGTGTTTGTATTTAATGAGTGTGTTATTTTTTATTTATTCTTACAATTAATAATGGTAATATTCCATAATAACTTTTATAGGAATATGTTTCAATTTATTGTTAGACTTTAGAATTTATAAACAAATATGCCTTGTTTAATATTTTTAGTACAAGGTGAGATCCGATAACACCAAAGAATTTTGTACAAGGTGAATTATTAGGTCATGTAAGCCATCATTTTTCTCAATTCACATGTAAATCATGAATTTGATATTACACTAGCCTCACTAAGATCATAGTATAGAGCTAAGAAAATAAGAAGTTTGAAAAAGATTTATGATTAAGGTGAAGAGGATTTAAATTTTGTGTTATTCTCTCATGATCCTATATATTTTGAAGAAGTGGTAAAAGAATAATATTGGATCAGGGTTATGAATGAAGAGATGGAAGTTAATAGATCTACCTGATTGTAAAGATTGCATAGGATTCAAATGGATTTATAAGACTAAGTTCAATGTAGAAGGTAAAGTTGAAAAATATAAAGTAAGGTTAGAGCAAAATATTTTATGAAACAGCATGGAATTGATTACAATGAGACATTTACACTAGTTTCAAGGTTTGATACATTCAGAATGGTTTTAGTCATAACAACACAAAATAATTCTAAAGTTTACTAAATGGATGTCAAATCAACATTTTTGAGTGGCTTTGTAGAAAAAGTATATGTGGAACAACTACCAGGTTATGAAGTATGTGGACATGAAAACAAAGTATGTAGGTAAAAGAAATATCTTTATGGTCTCAAATAAGCACTAAGAACATGGTATAGTTGAATTGATTCATCCCTGATTAGCAATGGTCTCAACAAAAATGACAGTGAACCCACAATATATACAAAGTTTAATGAGCAAGGTCTATACATGTTAAAAACATTGATGAAAAGAAAGTTTAAAATCATAGATTTAAGATTGATGATATATTTACTAGGCAATGAAGTTGTTCAGTTAGGTGATGACATTTTCATTTATCAATCCAAGTATGCCAGTGATAGCATAGATATTACATTATTTGGTATTAGATAATACTGATATAGTTGGAAGAATTTTCCAATTTCCTCATTTGACGTTATTCAGTTAGCTATTTTAGGCTTACTATATTGTATATATGTTACTCCATGTCTATGAATAAATATATACAATTTATGGGTGTGCTATTTATTTGGATCGCTCTCTCTAATCTGCCAACAGTTTGGTATCATAGGAGGTAGTATCGGAGCAGCTATGCATTAGATTTTTAATGCCATTCTTATCTGCAATGTCATTTACTTTATTTTGGTGCTGAGTTTAGTCAAGACCAAGTCATCTCATTAGAAAGTGTTGGATTTCACCCATATTCACATGAGCATGCACACCAAAGTGTAATAATTTATTGATAAAGAAAACTATGTTGATCCAATTTAGCGTGCAGTTCGGCCCAAACATTGTCCCACCACTTTTTTATTGGAAAGTTAAGAGGTCTTAGAGTAATGTTAATCACAAATGCCCATTTTTTATTGCATATTTCAAGATCATTTTCAATCTATTTGGCTATGTTCTTAAGATCTGACTTTCATCAAGAAAGAATGAATTTATCCATTTTATGTCTGTTATTTTTTTTATAGACAATGGGCACAAAAGATGATATTTAAAAGAAAACCAACTTCGCAAACAATAAGGAAGGTTGATGTCATGAACCTAGACATCTCACCCTATGACTAGATTTGATGTTTTTGTTAGATGGACCTAGCATGTAAAATTGATTGTAACCTTGATTTTGTAACTAAAATTTGAATCTTCAAGTGTGAAGTTTATAATAGGATCTCAAGAGCTAAGGTCCTCCTAGATGAGGGATGCACATGAGTTTATGAAGCATGTGTAAACAAGCAATCTAATTTTTACTATAGACTCCCAATAAGGATAAGTAGCCCCATTTCCAATGAGCTGGAGTTCTTAAAATCCAATTCTTTTGGGTTGCAATAGATAAGACCATTATAATAGTGTCAAGTCTTGCTACCAGTGCAAATTTTTCATTGTAATCTACACCTGGCTATTGCGTGAAGCCTTTAGCTACTAGTCTTGCTTTATATTTCTCAACATTTCCATTTGCATTAAACTTTGTTTTGTAAACCCATTTTACTCCAATCACATTGTTGATGATGTGGATTACACCCTATAAAAGGATACTCAGCTCCTTTTCTCCATGTGGCATAATAGAGACATTTCTCTTGTTGTGGGTGGCAAATTTGAGGAATGATTCTCTATATTAGGTGCTAGCTCCCCTTGATGCACCTTGAGGCCCTAAATTTTTTATTGCTAACAATAGGGGGTGGTGAAAAGAGGGAGAGATACTATAATAAAACTAGAACCTAACTAAAATGGTGATACACCAAAACTAATTAGTCTACTTAGTTTTCACCTCCACTTTACACCAGAAAAAGCAAACAGACACTCCATTTAAATGAGAAACTGACTGCATCAATGCTTCAATAGGGGGTTCTATGGAGGTATAAAGAGGGAAAAAACTACAATAAGTGTTATAAAGACACTGTTGGACAGTTGCTCCCCTGCACCTATACTTCAATCTGGACACTTCTTCGTGATCTACAAAAAAGAGTTTACAATACGCTAGATATGCTGGTATAAACTTATGAAATCATTAGAAAAAATGACTGAATATAAGGCAAGACCATAGGCATATACAAAAGTGTAAGCTCAAATGGAGCTAAAAAACTTCTTTTGATTAAAGGTAAATTTTTTTAGGGCTTCGCTGATACAATGCTGAGAAATCCTTTTCAAAAATGAGAAGTTACAATATATAGAGAACTTAGACAAAGATCATTGACTAGTCAAGGGAATGAGACCCATATTGTATTAAACACTCCTAAAATGAAGAATTAGCCCATTCTATTGTCATTTCTTCTTAAATGCTTATGAGAAAGCCATGTTGTAGGTACTTAGGTTGCCTCCCCCTTTGTTTGGGCCTGCAGGAGTATGGGCTACTTCTCCTAGCAATCGACAAGGCCATCCCGTGTTATGTTGACTAGGCCATGCTCTCTTGAATGCTTCATGCAAGTGGCTGCTCATTAATGGCAAAACAAGAAAACACAGGCAACTCCCTTCAATGTTTGCAACTAACCCTATTAATGGTTTTTTGATGGAGACTATTTCACTTAAAGGCATTTACTTCTGTTGATGACTCCTGTGCCACCTACCTTGGTTTGATTTATCTTTACACTTTGACTTGTTATGCCACCTAGAGTATTTTGAGCTTTGTCCTCTATGCACGTAGCCACATTCTAAGTTACCCACTTCATTTCTCTTTCCTTGCTATTTTTTTCCCTTTTCCTGGCAATTCAGGCTCTCAGGGCTTATGAATTTCCTCTCAGGATCCTTTCTTTGGCGAGTCGTTGAGTCATTCCTCAGCCTCTCAAGCTTTTGAATTTTTTCAAATAAAATGTCTAAAGGAATTCCTTCAAATGTTTTGTCTGAAGGAATTCTTCCTTTGGGCTTGTCACTTTTAAACAACCCTCCTTTGAGGAGCCTTCGGGCTTCTGCTTATGAGTTCCTTCGGCCAAAATGTCTGAAGGAATTCTTTTGGACATTTTATCTGAAAGAATTATTTTTTGACTACTTCCCAATGGCTAACTCTCCACTTTAAATTTGATGTCTGTGGTCCTATCACATACATTTGAATTCCAATGGCTAGCTTATCACCTTCAAATCGACGTTCATTGGCTTGTCACTCCCTTTGGCAATTCCTTTAGTTTTTTTGCAAATGAGCTTACCACTTAAGTGCCCTCCGCAAAGACACCTACCCTTTGGACTTTTTGTCTTCAGAATTATTTCAGATTTTTTAACTGTCAAATTTTCTCAAATAAAATGTCCAAAGGAATTCCTTCAAACATTTTGTCCGAAAGAATTCTTCCTTGAGTCTTCATCCTTGGATTTCCTTTGGATAAAATTTTTGAAGGAATTCTCCTTTGGCCCGTCAACAGTTCCAAAGGGCATGTCCTTTTTGGGCTTTCTACCTTACCCCTTTGCTTCGACCATTTGCCCTTTGTAAGGACACCCCGAGCCCAAGGTTACCCTTTGGGATCTTGCAAAGGTCTATTTTATTGATTGATTGCCTCTTATAAGGGCTTCTTGGCCTTTAAGTCACCTTTCAAAATAATTAAAAAGGTCCTACTTGGTACCTAAGTGCCCTCCGCAAGGGCACCTACCTTTCAAACTTTTTGTAAATGACCCTTGGCCCTTTGAACTTGGTTCATTTTGCTGATAAAAATCCATTCGATTAACTTACTTGCCCTGCTAAGCATCCAAGATCGAAATGAGTTTCAAGTGGACTCTTGCTTGCCAGACCCGAAGCACATGGCAATCAAAAGAAGAAAACAGTTGGTTTTTTCATGGAAAAAATGTCTGACAGAGAAAAAAACTACACAAGGCAATTACGGGATGAACTACCTAGAACCTAGATTGGAAGACCCCTACAATAAAAGAGAAGAGGGGTGCCCAATTTTGGCCTATAGGACCAGAATTGGTCAACACATTTAGCAATTCACAGGGAAAGCATGCCTGTTATGCTTGAGAAGACTGGTGGCTTAAAAGTCCATTGGGCATGGAGTCGAGATGTAGCCTAAAAAAACTGGCAACAACATTGTAGAAACCTAAGAACTAATAAATATTTTACCCTAAATGATAAATAAAACACACATAAAGGCTAAAAAAACTATAGACATGCATAAAAGCACTTAGGAAAAATAAAGAAAAGATAGGGAAACTATGTACATGATAAGAGAAAGCTAGTGACAATGTTTAAAATATATCCCATTGATCGGGATATGTAGTTCTTCACCATCCAACTTGGAGAGTTCCAAAGCATTATGTTGTTTGCATTGGGTGATGACATATGGACCACTCCATAAGACATCAAACTTCATGTGCTTTCTAGGTTTGGCTTGTTCTTCATCCCACTTCAAGATAATGTCACCTTCTAAGAAGCTTCTTGGCATAGATCTCTTGTCAAAATGATTCTTTGTTTATTGTTGGTGACTGGTCATTATATCCATAGTTTGGTCTCTTCTTGAAGCTCCATTAGTTCACAATACCTAACCTCCAGGTTGTCGCTCTCCACCAATTGTAGTTGAAAGGCAAGATCTAAGGTTAGTAACTCAAGTAAAATAGGAAGTCTAGCTTCCCTTCCATACATAAGTGTGTATGGTGAATTCTCAATCACGTTTTTCAAAGTGATCATGTCTGCCCAAAGAGCTATCTTCAACGTGGCATGCCAATAACTTTGATTTTCTTTAATTTTCCTTTTAATGGTCCTAATCAGGTTCTTATTTGTGGACTCAGCCAGCCCATTCCTTTGTGGGTATTAGTTGGAAGAAGTGTTGAGATATATGACATACTTTAACTCCCACTCACTTGTCTTTATTTTGAAGAAAGCCAATGCATTGTCTGAAATGATTATGGTTGGGACCCCAAATCTCGTCACTATGCCTTCATAGAAGTTTAGGACTGTGCTCTCATTGGCTTTGTTCAAAGCGATGGCTTCCACCCATCTTGTGAAATAATTTGTAGTAGTCAAGACCCACTTATGGCTAGTACTAGGAGAGTTAATCAGTCCTATGAAGTCCAAACCCCATTACATGAATAGTTGTTCTACTTGAATAAAATGTAGAGGCATTGCGGCCAATTGTTGCTTCCCATCAAAGAAAGTGCATTTTTGAAATTTCCTCACCCAAGCATGAGTGTCTCTAAATAAATGGGCCAAAATTAGCCATCCCTCATAATCCTTATAGTTGTGACCTTGGGAGCAAAGTGGCCACCAGCTGGTCCATCATAGAACTCAGACAGTACCCTGTTGACTTGGTATGAGTCAATGCATCTTAAGAGTACCCCTGAAAGGTATTTTATGAATATGAATATATCAACTAGGACATAAGGAAGAGATTAGAGTCTAAAATACCTCCTCTTAGTCCTATCAAGACCTTGTGGACACTCACCGGTTTGAAGGAAATGAACCATATCTTACGCCTAGCTTTTCATGATTTCAGGTACTTCTATTGCAAGTTCATCATGGAGTACCAGAACATCCTCCTTTAGCTCCTTGTAGTTTGTAGCGAAGTGTTCACATAGCCCTCTTCCCCTTACCAACTTGGTGGTCTTGATCTCTACATTGTACTCCATTACTTTGGTGATCCACCCTGCCCTTTTTTCATTCAAGTCTTGGCTCAGCAAGAAGTCCTTTACACTAGGATGTGGCACTATGATGTGAATCTTGTTGTTAGACAACATATATCTAAATTTTTTCAGGTTTTGTATGACTGCAAGCACCTATTTCTCAACATACGTGTATCTAACCTCATAGCCTTCTAAAACATGGCAAAAAAAAGCAAGAGGTTATTCTAAATTTTCACCATTTTCTTGAGTGAGCATAACAGAGATTGCCTCTTCATTTCCAAAGGTGTATAGATTGAATTCTTTGGAGAAGTTTAGACTACCCAGGGTAAGAGCTTAGGAAATAGCTTGCTTGATACCTTCAAAGCTTTATCTTCTTCTTTTTGTCCACGTGAATGTCTCATCCTTCCTTAGCATAGACTTCAAGGGCTTGACAAGCTCAATAAAGTTAGGAATGAATCTCCTAATGAAATTTATTTTGCCAAAAAAACTTTGCAATCCCTTCTTATGTGTAGGCAAGGAAAATGCTACGATGGCATGTACTCTTTCTGGATCAATGGACAAGCCTTATTTTGAAATGACATGACCCAGGAGTTTACCTTTATGGATACCAAACACACATTTCTTAGGGTTGAGAGAGATGCCAAACTCTCTACACCTCTCAAAGATTTGCCTTAGGTGATTTAGATGCTCACCTACCTCTTTGGAGAGGACTCACATCATCAAGATAAACCAGCACAATGTCATTTATTAAGCTTTGGAAAGCCATATCCATAGCGAGTTGGAAGGTAGCTCCAGCAGTTGATAATCTGAATGGCATCTTCCTGTAGGAAAAATTTTCCCACTTAGTGGTGAAGGTTGTCTTGTACTAGTCGTAAACTTGCACCAGAATTTAATTGTATCTAGAGTAGCCATCTAAGAGAGAGAATCTTTCACTGCCTATCATCATTTGGATAATTTGTTCCATACTTGAGTGGGGATAGTGATCTCTTAATGAAACTCTGTTCAAGTCTCTGAAATCCATAAAATTTGATCTCCCCATTCTTCTTCCTAATGGGGACTAAATTGGCCAACCAAAAAGAATGTTTGATAGGAAAGATGATCCTGGACTCAATCAGCTTGGTGAGTTCCTTCCTCACCAAGCTCAATCTTTGGATTGATTGGCCTTTGTTTTTGCTTGATGGGTTTGGCACCTTCTTCTAGTTCAATGGTGTGTTGGGCCAGGCTTGGGTCAAACCCCTTCAAATCACAATACTCCCAAGAAAAGACATCAGTAAACTCTTGGCATAACATAATGAAAGCATATTTTCCTTCATTAATACATACCTTCCCATGTGTAAGCAGCGTATCCTTGAAGATCGCTACCCTTTCATAATTTTATTTTTTGGTTGACATACTTGCTTTGTCCTTCTTGAGTTGGTCATCCTCATTGAAGATTCTCTCAAGAGTTACCAAACCTTTGGGAAGTCTGTTGGTCTTTAGCTGAATAATCTACCCATTATACTACTGCTACACCTTGGACTGATTTTTGGAAGTGAACTCAGCTTCCTCCTGCAAGAAAAGTGTTATTTGCTGGTCACCTTCCAATTGGTGACATTGTCTGGTAGGGAGGGTCTCACTATCACCTTCAAATGTCAATGATTCTTGTCTTGTCTCACCCCCTTTAGAATATCAAACTGAGCACCAACTATTGTTAGTCTATTTGCATGCTTGTTCTCCTCTCTTGGGATGGAAGTGATGTTAAAAGTAGTGAAACTCTCCATTAGGTCCCACACCCTATGCTTGTAAGACTTGAGTAGGGAGTTCTTGGTCAAATTTTGACCCCTCACTTGGTTCACGATCAACCCATTGTCTCCAAAAACTTGTATTTCTTTTATTCCTCTCTTCCTTGGCCACTCTATACCATGAACAAAGTATTCATTCTCAACTACGTTACAAGTGCAGAAGAACTAGAATATAAAAGATGAGAAGTATTTCCCTTTTGAAGGTAAAACCAGCATTGTTCGACCACCAGCTCGTAACTTGTTTTTAGATCTGTCAAAGAAAAGCTGCCACAAACCACAATCCTCTTGGTTTGCCTTCATCAAATTTGGCACGAAAGCATCTTTCTCATGCATGTAGTAAACTCCAAGCCCTGCCTCTTCGATGAAATTGTAAGGGTCATCCTCAAAATTGTCATTTCCCTATTCATCTAAGAGCAGGTCAGCAACTCTTACAAGGGAAGATGATGGAGATTGGTCTACCTAGAGTTCTTCTTCATCAATGATGGTGTCACTGACATTCGCTGCTTTAGGTGAGTATGGGTCCAGGTGATCTTTGTGGATGGGCTCTGACTCAATCTTCACCTTAGTTCCATACTTTGTTCTAAAAACCATATAAAACCAATTTGTTACCAAGTACCCACCTATCTTGGATGTGAAATCTGTAGATATGTAAAGAGAAGAATAAGGGGGAACATCTACCACTACCATATCATGGGGAATTGAGAAGTTTGGACATGCATGGAGAGTTAGATTCAAGTCTCTTGCCACTCCCAAGGTCTTGGCTGGTGATCCATCCAACTATAGAACTCCTTTGGTCATTTGCTCATATTTGAGAGCTAGCTTATCAGCTATGTATTTGGGCATAACTAAGGTGCTTGATCCACTATCAATAATACAATTGTGGACCAAAAAATCACCAATAATCAAGGACAAATAGAATAGAGGGACCTTCTCATCCTTCTTGGATTGACCTCCCATGGGAGGGGCCCCATTTAGTATCAACACATTATCATTTTTTGCTGGGACAACTTACTCACCTAGCCCATGCAATTCCTTTTAAAGTATATCGTTTTAACCTGGTAGTGCCATAGAATCCCACGATGAGATGTTCATGTACAATTTCTTCATTTGGTCCACCACATTGATTGAAGGATTGCCTCCCTTTGAGCTCTCCTTGGGGGCATTTGTAACTTGTGGTACAACCTGAGGAGTTAAAGCTACAACTCGCAGTCTATAATTGGAAAACTTTTGATTTTCTTGTGATGAAAGATACACTGCAGGTGCTTGAGTAGTTGCTTGGGCTTCATCCATAGCTCTCCTCTTGGACCTGGTGTTGGTTGAAACATAATCATCTTGATTATTTGTGCTCCCCACATAGTTGACTACATAGAGCTCCCCTTCTAGGTGATTCATAAGAGTGGAATCAGATTGAGCCTATCTATTGTCCATCCCAAGTTGTATTGACATCTCAAAAATTTGAGAATTTGGCTACCTGATCACCTTATGTGAACATGTTTTGATTTGATAACTCATTGGCATAAGCAACCTATTCTTGGACATGTGCTAAGGGTGGAAGATTGGGCTACTCTTGCACCAAATTATTTTGGGTGGGGACAAGAGCCTTGGAAGATGAAGGGGCATTTAGATTATAGCTCTGATAAGGCTTGAGTTGTGTAATTTGACCCTGCCTTTGATTATAATTCTTAAAGGGAGGCCTAGGAGCTTGTCCAAACTGTTGGTAGCCTTGATTTGGAATATAACTCTGGGTTTGTTGCCTCTTGAGGGCAACTAACTCATCAGTAACACTCCACAGCAGGCTCTTGACTTCATAGAGATCACTTGCAGGGGTAGTAGTTGACCTCTCTTGATTAGACATGGGAGCTAGAGTGGGTACAACAGGTTGAACTAAGGGCTGTAAATCAGAAAAGAGAGGCATATGAGGTCTAGGAACTATCTTTCTTGGTTAAACCAGGCAATTCTTAGTAGCTATGGCTATTTCATAAGCAATAGGTAGAATATGTCCACCCACAGACTATATCATGACAACAATGTCGCTATTCAGGTATATTATGAATATTATAGAGGTAGGCTATGTTTCTAATATACTCAATAGAAGTGATTGGGCCTTCTCCACTAAAGGGAGGAACACTTTTAAGAGATATCCCTAGAATTGGGTCATACTATAGAAGGTTCAAGGGACTCTGACCATTGAAGGCCATAAAAGGGAAAGCCATCACTATGAAAGGATTCAATCGGGGTCTCCTTGAATAGGTGTATTTTATCATTGGTCTGGAAAAGTGGCTTGCTACGTAAAGATGAATAGTTGTAAACCTTAGCCTTTTTTTTGAGTTCAAAGGCAAATCAATAAATTCAAAAATGACACACCTAGAGGATCTTGTGGTGACCTTAGGCATGGGGTGCTAGGGTAATCATTAACTAGAGAATGAGTTTCTAAAAGGGAGTCGTCAGGTGCTGAATTATAGTTCCTTTTAAATTCTTTACAATAACAGGACCAACACCAATCTTGAAACTTGGAGGACATAAAAAATTGTCCCACTGGGCGTGTCAAAAATTGTTGACACTGTGAATTACACCCTTTGAAAGGATACTCAGCTCCTTTCATGTGGCATAATGGAGATATTGCTCTTGTGGGTGGAAAATTTGAGGAATGAATCTCTAGATTAAGGGCTAGCTCCCCTTGATGCACCATGAGGCCCTTAATTTTCACTGCTAACATTGGGGGGATGAAAAGAGAGATATTATAAGAAAAACATAACCTAATTAAAGTGGTGATGCACCAAAACTAATTAGTCTACTCAGCTTTCACCTACACTTTACACAAAAAAAATCAAATAGACACTTCATTCGAATGAGAAACTAACTGCATCAATAGGTGGTTCTATGGAGGTATAAGGAGGAAGAAACGACCAGAGGTGTTCTAAAAACACACTATTGGACAGTTGCTCCCCTACACCTATACTTCAATCTAGACACTTTTTGTTGACCTACAAAAAAGAGTTTACAATACGTTAGATATGCTGGTATAAACTTATGAAAGCATTAGAATAAATGACTAAACATAAGGCAAGACCATAGGCATATGCAAAAGTGCAAGCTCAAATGGAGGTAAAACACTTATATTGATTAAAGATAAATTTCTTCAGGGCTTCACCAATACAATGCTGAAAGATCCTTCTAAAAAATGGAAAGTTACAATATATAGAGAACTTACACAAAGATCATTGACTAGACAAGGGAATGAGACCCATGCTATATTAAACACTCTTGCAATAAAGAATTAGCCCATTCTATTTCCATTTCTTCTTAAATGCTTATGAGAAAGCCATGTTGTAGGTACTTAAGTCATCGTGCCCCTTGTTTGGGCCTGCAGAAGTATGGGTTACTTATAACAACTAACAAGGCCATCCCCTATTATGTTGACTGGGCCATGCTCTCTTGAATGATTTATGCAATTGGCTTCTCATTAATGTTAATAAAAAAACACGGGCCTCTCCCTTCAATGTTCACAACTAGCACTTTTAATGGTTTTTTGGTGGAGACTATTTCACCTAAAGGCATTTCCTTCTCCTACTGACGACTCCTGTGCCACCTGCCTTGGTCTGGTTTATCCTTGTACTTTGACCAGCTATGCCACCAAGAGTGTTTTGAGCTTTGTCTTATATGCGTGTGGCCACGTTCTAGATTACCCACTTTTTTAATCTTTCCTTGCTATTTTTTTCCCTTTTCCTGGTAATTCAGGCTCTCGAGGCTTATGAATTTCCTCTCGGGCTCCTTTCTTTGGTAGGTCACTGAGTTGTTCCTCAGCATCTCAAGCTTTTGAATTTCATCAAACAAAATGTCCAAAAGAATTCGTTCATAAATTTTTTCTGAAGTAATTCTTCCTTTGGGCTTGTCACTTTTTAAAAACCCTCCTTTGATGAGCCTTCGGGCTTTCGCTTATGAGTTCCTTCAAAAAAACTGTTTGAAGGAATTCTTTCAAACATTTTATCAGAAAGGATTATTCTTTGACTATTTCCTAATGGCTATCTCACCACCTTTAATTTGATGTTTGTGGGCCTGTCACCTACATTTGAATTCTAAATGCTAGATTATCACCTTAAAATTGATGTTTACGACCCTGCCACCCCCTTTGGCAATTCCTTCGACTTTTTTGCAAATGAGCTTTTCTGAATGGAGAGCGACCCTTCTAAAAAGTTTAAAAGGCCCTACTTTCCACCTAAGTTCCCTCTACAAGGGCACCTACCCTTCAGAATTTTTGTCTTCCGAATTCTTTTGAATTTTCTTCAATTGTCAAATTTCCTTGGATAAAATGTCCAAAGGATTTCCTTCAGACATTTTGTCTGAAATAATTTTTCCTTGAGTCTTCATCCTTGGATTTCCTTCAAACAAAAAGTTTGAAGGAATTCTCCTTTGGCCCATCAACTTTTCCAAAGGACAAGTCCTTTTCGGGCTTTCTGCCTTGCCCCTTTGCTTCGACCATCTCCCCTCTGCAAGGACACCTTGAGCCCAAGGTTACCCTTTAGGGTTTTACAAAGGTCCATTTTGTTGATTGCTTGCCTCCCACAAAGGCTTTTTGGCCTCTAAGTCACCTTTCATAAGAATTAAAAAGGTCCTACTTGGTACCTAAGTGCCCTCCACAAGGGCACCTGCCTTTCAAACTTTTTGTAGATGACCCTTGGCCCTTTTAACTTGGTCTATTTTGCTGATAAAAAGCCCTTCAAAGTAACTTACTTGCCCTATTAAGCATCTGAGATCGAAATGAGTTTCAAGTCAACTCTTGCTTGCTAGACCCGAAGCACTTGGCAATCAAAAGAAGAAAACACTTGGCTTTTTCATGGAAAAAAAGCATGATAGAGAAAAAAACTAGACAAGGCAACTACAAGATGAACTAGCCAGAACCTGGATCGAAAGACCCTGTAATAAAAAAGATGGGTGCCCAATTTTAGCCTACATGACCAAAATTGGTCAACACACGTTCTTTCCTTTAGGAAGCTCAACGAGATCCCAAGTTTGATTAATCTCAATTGATTGAATTACTTCATGCATGGCTATAATCCAATTATCTTTGATTGCATCCTCAAAGTAAATCGGATCATTTTGTGTTAAGTAAAATCTGAACATAAATTTAAATTTTCAGCTTATTGTGATTCATCATAAATTTTCGTTAGACTACGGGTCTTCTTTTGAGTGTTTATTGACCGTGATCTCAATGATGCAAGTGTTGGATTAGATGATCCACTGTTGTTATTACTAGCTAGAGTAGATGGATTTAGAGTGTTAGGTGCCTTAAAAGGTGTTGTAGGAACATTTGCTTGTAGAGCTTGAGTAACATTTTCTTGTGTTTCTTCTACCATCTCTTTTCCATGTGGTATTCCTACTACAATTGGATTTGTTTTGTCAATGCTACTATCCCATGCTTCTTCAACAAATTCTACATCACAACTAATTATTATATTTTTTGTTATCAGATTATTTATTTTGTATGCCTTGAATTGTTTACTATATCCCACAAAAATACACTTTTCATGTCTATCATCCAATTTCTTTCTCAACTCTTGTAGTATCAAAGAGTATGGAACACATCCAAAGACTCTCAAATGTGAAACTAATGAACAAGAAAACTATCAAGAACAAAAAAATTTACCAATAGGCCAAGATCTTGAAACAATACTTATAATTAATTCATATTGATTGCTTGAAATAATTACAAACCCAAACCATGCTTAAATAAGCTTCAATTTGGAATTTAGAATTGACCTACAAAAATTCAAAAAAACTAAAATCTAAAAAAAAAAATATTTTTAGCAGCCGCTATTTAAAGTTTCAGATGCAAACATGCGTGGCTCTAAAAAAATTCTAAAATAACCTAAATACTAAAATTACCCTATGGGATGAAATTCAATTGAATTTGACTTCTGGTTCTAAAAATATACAATTTCTAAAAATAAAAATTTCTTGAAAAAATCATTAAACATTAATTTTGGACGCTCAAATGATCATGTTTGGCCTTCAAAAAATATCGAAATGAAATCTAAGTAGATAGAAGGCTTAAGGAAAAATCATCCTTTTTGATACAGTCATTTTGGTACATGGAAGATCTTAAACAGAGTTACCAGTCACAAGTTATGGCCTCCAGAAGGTTAGCCTATTTTTTATCCATCATTCTCCTCTGGTTGAAAATAACTCAACTCCTGGGAGTTGCCCTAATTGTAATGCTGCCATTTTTCTTTGTCAATCTTCTTAAGCTCCCATTCTGTAATATAAATAATATCTTTTTATTACAATCCTTCCCACTATACCAAATACCTGTTATAATTCCTTTGACTTGTGCTCACTGTCTTCATATCCAAAACCTGTACTATTTTTTCTTTCTTCTTTAGAACTTGCTGCTCCTAATTTACTTCATCTTCGTCATCTTCACCATTTTCTCCATGGAATTCATATAAATTTTAAACAATAAATATTAGATATATATCAAAATTTTATGGTAAACTCATCTCATATGCATTATCATTGATTTTTTTTACAGTCTTGCATGGTCTAATTTTCTTGTACTTCAACTTTTTGTGTGTGCATTTTGAAAATATTTCTTTCTTCAAGTGCTCTCCTTCAAATACCTTGGATCTTCTTCTAATATCCATTGCTACATTATATTTCTCATTACTTTCCTACACCTTTCTTTTTACTCCGTGCAACTTCTGCATATGCTCGACAAATGTTTTTGCATCATCACTAACTCAATCTGCAATTGGAAATTATACCAAGTCTAAAATACACAGAATTTTTTCCATAAACAATTTGAAAAATGACTCTCTTGTTGATCTATTCATTGAACTATTATATGCAAACTCAACGTGTGCTAAAGCCAAATCTCATTGTTTGGGCTTCTCTTCCACTATACATCTCAATAAATTTTCCTAGCTCCTATTCACAACTTTTGTCTGTCCATTTGTTTGTAGGTGATATGCACTACTGAATTGTAGCTTAGTACCCATCTTCCACAAAATCCTCCAAAAATGACTTAAAAATTGTGTCGCTATCTGAAGTAATAGTTTTTGGAACACCATGTAATTTCACAATATCCATAAAAAATAATTCTACAACTCGAGTGGCATCATTGGTTTTTTTACATGCAATGGAATGAACTATTTTAAAAAAATTGTCTACAAAGACAAAAATTGAATTGTTACCTCTCTGTGTGTTTGACAACCCCAACACAAAGTCCATACTAAAAGCTATCTATGGCCATCTTAGAATCGGTAATAGCATGTACAATCCAATATTTTATGCATGTCCTTTAGCCACCTGATATATTCTGCACCTTGAAACATACCTTCTCACATCTCTCTTAATCTTTAGACAATAATACTTTTCCTCCACCAAAGCTATTGTCTTCATCTTACCAAAATGTCCAGCCAAACCACCACTATGTAATTCTCTTATTATATTGTCTTGTAGAGGCCCAACTGGAATGCATAATTATTTTCCTTTGAAGAGATAACCTTTTTGTATAAAATACTCATCATGAATAATATATCCCACCTGGTAATGGATTCTTGTACTATCAAACTCTCTTGCCAAAATATGAATCAGTATCATATAATTATTTGATAACTTCAAATCCAATTACTTCACTCACCATAGTAGTTAATAATGCTACTCAGCTACCAGATTCTATTTTCCTAATTTATGCTTCAACATAAAAGCATACACCTTCAAGAAATAAACCTACTTTGCATGCCTATTATTCAAATTCTTTTGTGTATTCACATACTTTCAAGCCTCATGATCTATAAATAGGATAAACTTCTTAGGCACCAAGTAATGCCTCCAATGTCTTAATATTTGTATAATTGCATATAGCTTAACATCATAAGTAGAATACTTTGTCCTTACCTCATTTAATTTCTTATTTAAATATACTATTGGCTTTCCTTCTTGACTCAACACAACACCAATTCTCACAAACGAAACATCATAATCAACCTCAAACACTTTGTTCAAATTCAATAATGCTAAAATTGGTCTTTTTGTAATCTTCTTCAAAAATTTAAAGCTTTTTGAGGTTGTTCTAGTCCATGCAAATTCTTTCCCTTTCATGCAATCTATTATTGGTGCCACAATACTACTAAAATTTTTAATAAATTTTCTATAAAAAAAATTTAAACAATGGAAACTTCTTACATTTGTAATGCTTCTTGGAATAGGGCACTCAATAATTGCCTTTATCTTTTCTTCATCCATTTTAACACTATCTGTTGAAACTATACTCGATGAGACATAAAGTCAGGTCTCTTTCTTTCTCACACACTTACTTTCTCTTACATACACAACTAGCACTATGCTTTTACAATGTTAGATTTCTTCTTGCATTCTTAGTATGATTTAAAATCTGATTGTTAATTCCAAACATTGAAACCCATTTCCAGATAAAATGTGGAGATCTGTTTCAGAACAATGTTGTAAAACACTTTAATGAATGTGTACTCTACGAAAAAAAGTGTGTCCCTCAGAAAAAAGGTGATGGGGCATCCCCTATATCAGATTCCTTTGTTCTGGTTAAAAAAATTAACATCACAAATTTTAGTAGAAACTGGATATAAGTGGTGGCTTGAATCCATTGTTTTGATACCTGTGATTGCCAAGTGTATGAATTTTATTTTACATCAAGAATCTTATAAGAAATTTTTCATGGAGAATATCAACTTTTGATGGAGGCTTCTTCGCTCTTCATGCTATTCAAAGATTTATTCAAGATTCTTCTCACCGTGGAGTATTCTAAAATCATAATAATAAATATCTTCATTATGATTATAATAATGAAAATCTTCATTATCAAGATGACTGGTACCTTACTTTATCCTACACACTTACACAAATATTTTATAGAATGCTCATTTCTATTAATATCTAAATAACTCTAATTATTTATTAAAGTACATTTTGTTGATTTTATATTGTAATTTTCCTCTTATTTACCCATGTAAACAGGAAAGCAAAAAATGAATACAATAACTTCCCTGGTCAGTGCCCTAAATATGACATCATCAATAGGTAATAGTTTCTTTCATAAAAGGATGTCTAGAAAAAAATTAACACAAATATTATCGATTGATCAATGAAAACTTTTTTCGATTTGCATAAAATCCATTTCATTCTAGACCTTAGCACATATAGGTCAAAATAAAACACATTCATGCTAGTAATATGTGTGGCATTGAGTTCATTTATCTGAAACCACTAGGTGACTTGACCATTATTGCATAATTTGTTTTCCAGCGAATACTCATAAGAAGACCCAAACATTTATTGGATCATGATGGGAGGGTCCCTATTTCCTTCAGAATGCTTGCTTTTCAAGCATATGCTTATGGGAGACAATGTATCAGCACTTGAGCTCCATTTTAAAGATATCCAATTATTCATTTTGTGTTGAAATTAAATTCTAGAACATTTTTATAGGGATAATGCATGAATGGTCTTTGTGCATGTTTAGCAGAATCGGCCCTCTTTAATATTAGTTGATACTTTAAACACATTGTCAATGCATTTACAGTTTAAATGCTCTTCTCTTGAGAGCAACACAACCATGTGCTGATCCGACATTACATATGTAAATGCAGAAAATATTTCACTCTTTGGTACATGTATATACAAATATAAAGGTGATTGTCCCTGCAAATTTACAGTCAATACCGACGAAATTGTTCTGTTCCATAATTCTTTGATGGAAATCAGCTAACCCATAGACAAAAGTTCTGTTTCTGTGATTCGTAATTTATTCCCTATTGGCATAGCCCCTAATCCATCACATTGGAGAGCTTCGTTATTCATCATCTTTTTAAGATAAAATTCATCATTGATCCATTTTAATGTAGCAAATGTCCTTCACTCAAAACAATATATCAAACATAAGATAAACACAAGAAGCCATGTAAAAAGAGTAGTTTTCCCATTATGAAAAAACAAATGTATTTCAAATTTATTTATTTGGATGTGTGGATACATTGCCTTTAACATAATTATTATCATTTAACCGACAAAAAAACCTGAGTATGTAGTGGTTTTCTTGTTTTTATATGTTTATTTCAATTTCATGAGTTTATCCCGAGAAGTCTCTTGAACACCATTTACTCCTTGATGAACTTTGATATGAGATTATTTCTTTGCGTTCAATATATTGACTCACTTTTGTGTTTTTTCTTCTCCGTATTTTTTGATTATGATATGTATCTTTCAACACAATTTTTGAATTATGATATGTATCTTTCAACATAATTTTCTCTTTGTATCATATAATTCATTTTATAAATCAACTTCTTAAACATAGATTTAGCTATATTATTCTCATTTTTCACCTTTTTGGAAGGTTGCAAATTTTTGTTATATATAATTTTTTTTTACAATTTCTATATTTTTAATGGATGTGTTCATAAATTTGCATATATTCATATATCAACAAATGTTAGTGTAACTACAGTATTTTTCCTATAAATTTCATTTCTCCTATACTTCGTAACTATGTTGAATTCTTATTGAGGATATATTTTTTCTTTACCATGTTTCATTTGCAAGGAATTTTAGTGGCTTTAAAATAGCTTGCATTTCACCTATTTTCCTAAAAAACAAAGCACATCATGTTGAAATTAATTACTTAGTTATGGATCTTATGCTAGTAGAGTTTTTCATATATACATGTAGACAAAACAAATCACTTTAAGTTGAAACTATTACCTTAGTTATGGATCTAAGGTATTAGACTAATTTGTAGTGGTTCCAAGTTGGAAGGCACTCATGTTATTGCTATGAAACCCTGATACTAAGTTTTAGTACTCTTAGGAACCTACCCTTCTCCATGGGATAGCTTGATCATCGTTGCGAGACTATAATCTAAGTACAAGGCAAGTCTCTCTGTAATGGAATACCCATGTGATCATTCAACCTTAATTTCAGGTTTGTTTCTTTCCCTATCAAATATAACATGAATTTGACAAATCTCAAACAACAATGTGGCCTTCAACATAATTTTTTGGTGGTGGTAGGCACCCTAGAAATCACGATCATGAATGAATTTAGCCACAACTATTATTGCAAGGACATTCAACAATGCCTCAGACCTTCATTTGGTGCTCTCAAGTTAATTCCTTGAATTCCTTATCTCAAGTGATTCTATGTGAATTCCTCAATCCCTTATCTCAAGTATATTAGGTGGTGAGGAATGATGAAGTTTGTTTTGATAGTGAATGACAAATACCCTGCTTTTGTCAAGAGTCATTTTTTGCACAATTCCTTTGGAAAAAATACCAAAATTTAGGTAGCTTGGGGCTTACAATGTTTCAAGGTATTTTTTCATGTGTCCTAAGTACTAAATCCCCAATTACCCAATTAGTAGTAGAGATTGTAACTTGGTCTTTTGATTATATAGTCAATTTCTTGGTTGTCTATTTTAAATTAGAATATTCTTTCCTCACAACAAAGGGGTTAGGATTTTTGAGTGTCAAGTAAAAGGTAAAAGTATGCATTTGACTTTTGTTATGAAAATAAATTGCAATGATATGGTATATATTTATCACAGTATTACTAGTTATAACCATAATGTGATTTGGTCTCTTGAATTTATAGTAAATTTCTTGTTTTCCTTAAGTTTTTAAACATTTTAAGTTATAAAACATATAAAAAATGTTTTACAAGTATATACTTTCATCTAATATATAAAACAAACAAGACGATTATATCTTCATATATTATCAGGGTAAAAAAGATGTTTGGGAAGGCTATGGATGTGCTATTGTTTATCTACGGACTCCACCCATTGGAATATATTTGAACCACAATGTAGAAAGGGGGTTCACAAATTCTCTCCAAAGAGAGTATAAATTAAGTCACCACTAAGAGGAGGGCTTATAACAATGAATACAATATATGATTTCTTGGCTAGGTATTATGGGTGTATATTCCAAGCTAAACATCACACCTAAATATTTGAAGGTGGACCTCAATAACTTCATTTTGGAAGCAAAACCCTATCAATGGTATAAATGGATATTCAAAAAAGCACACCACTGGCTTGGACTGAATTTTACAAGTAAATTACACATCACTATGAGAATTAATGTACCAGGGACTTCTATCCACAATTCTATGCATTTTAATTTTATTCACTTTCATTTACTTTCAGTTATTTCCACATTTATTTATAATTATATTTTTTTGGTTCTATGTTATTTCCCAAAACATCCTCCTATGTTACACTATTATGACACATGATGAGATTCAAATGGGGCATACAGATATATAATAACTTTCACTTTATAATTTAATAATGTGGTATCGTATAGTGACATTTTAAGCATCAATCTCTCTAAGTGCACACCTTAAAGGGTGCACTAAAAAAAGGGTGGGTGATGCTCGTGGTGCTAAGATGTTATCATTGTATGATGATTACACTATTCCTACTATCAATTTGGCCTCCTCAAAGTGTCTTTCCATCTATCTCTTACATCTTATCCTTATTTAGTTATTCTAGCTTCTCTAAGGTCTAATTTTGATAGTAGACACTTCAGAGAATCGATCTTGGTAATGAGCGTGGTTTGGTTGTTTAGCATGTAATGGTGAAGTTTAAGGGATGCAAAGACAATTGATAAACATGGTTTTTTTTTATTGATGTATAGTTAAGCTCATATGACACTAATGTTTTACTAAGGTAATATATGACCCGTTATTTTCCGTGCTCAACAAGAGTCAGAAGAGATTTAATGTTAAATCTCATGTGCATTCAGAAATAGATCCAACAGCTTGATTAGGAATTCCATTGTAAAGTTGAAAATATAAACTGACGTCAATTTATTTGTAAGCTCATGAAATGGTCAGGGCAATGCACTTGTTTTGAATGTTTTGGATAGGTGTTTGTATTTAATGAGGGCATTATTTTTTATTTATTCTTTCAATTAATAATGGGAATATTCCATAATAACATTTATAGGAATATGTTTCAATTTGTTGTTAGACTTTAGAATTTATAAACAAATATGCCATGTTTAATATTTTTAGTACAAGGTGACATCCAATAACACAAAAGAATTTTGTACAAGGTGAATTATTAGGTCATGTAAGCCATCATTTTTATCAATTCACATGTAAATCATGAATTTGATATTACACTAGCCTCACTAAGATCATAGTATAGAGCTAAGAAAATAAGAAGTTTGAAAAAAAATTATGATTAGGGTGAAGAGGATTTAAATTTTGTATAATTCTCTCATGATCCTATATATTTTGAAGAAGTGGTAAAAGAATAATATTGGATCACGGTTATGAATGAAGAGATGGATTCTATTGAAACAAAAAAAAATGTGGAAGTTAATAGATCTACCTGATTGTAAAGATTGCATAGGATTCAAATGGATCTATAAGATTAAGTTCAATGTAGAAGGTAAAGTTGAAAAATATAAATAAAGGTTAGAGCAAAATATTTTGTACAATAGCATGGAATTGATTACAATAAGACACACTAGTTTTAAGGTTTGATACATTCAGAATGGTTTTAGTCATAACATCACAAAATAATTCTAAAGTTTACCAAATAGATGTCAAATCAACATTTTTGAGTGGCTTTCTAGAAAAAGTATATGTGGAACAACTACCAGGTTATGAAGTAAGTGGACATGAAAACAAAATATGTAGATTAAAGAAAGATATTTATGGTCTCAAATAAACACTAAGAGCATGGTATAGTTGAATTGACTCATACCTGATTAGCAATGGTCTAAACAAAAATGACAATGAACCCACAATATATACAAAGTTTAATGAGCAAGGATTATACATGTTAAAAACAACGATGAAAAGAAAGTTTGAAATCATAGATTTAAGATTGATGATATATTTACGAGGCAAAGAAGTTGTTCAGTCGGATGATGACATTTTCATTTATCAATCCAAGTATGCCAGTGATAGCATAGATATTACATTATTTGGTATTAGATAATACCGATACAGCTGGAAGGATTTTCTGTATTCCTCCTTTGGCACTATTCGGTTAGCTATTTTAGGCTAACTATATTGTATATACGTTACTCCATGTCTGTGAATAAATATATACAATTTATAGGTGTGCAATTTATTTAGATCTCTCTTTCTAATCTGCCAACAGTTTGGTATCAGAGGAGGTAGTATCGGAGTAGCTATGGGTTAGATTTTCAACGCCATTCTTATCTGCAATGCCATTTACTTTATTTTGGCGTTGAGTTTAGTCAAGACCATGTCATCTCGTTAGAAAGCACTGGATTTCACCCATATTCACATGAGCATGCACACCAATGTCTAATGATTTATTGATAAAGAAAACTGTGTTGATCCGATTGAGCGTGCAGTTCGGCCAAAACATTGTCCCACCACTATGTCAAGGAAAGTTAAGAGGTCTTAGAGTAACGTTAATCACAAATGCCCATTTTTTATTGCATATTTCAATCTATTTGGCTATGTTCTTAAGATCTGACATTCATCAATCTGCCTTCTAAAATGTTCACCACCAGCGCTAATCTGTGTATTTCTATAGATCATTCCTTCACATCGTTACTACATATTTGGTGTCATTTAATCTTCAACTGAGCACTTTATTTACTAATATGCAATACCGCATTCACTCCTATTTTGCCATCCACGATTTTTTCTATTTTTTGAATCGCTATTTCCATGCAAAATATTTAGCTCTCTACACCCAAGCACATTTTTGGTAGCGACCTGTGTGTGTGTTTTTTTCTCTACCAGCAATCTTTGGTAGATCCGTTTGGATTTTATACGCAACGTGTCACTTGCCAGCTGCATCCATTCCATCAATGCTTACGGCATGGAACAGTTCAACATTTTTGTCATCCATGCATGTCTGCCATCCCTGCATGACCGCCGTCCCTGCATGTCAAGTTTCTGGTTAAAGTCCTATTTTTCACGGTTAGTGTAAAATTTGATTAAGTCTTTTTAAAGTTTTTTAGATTATTTTTAAAGTTTTAAATGTCTTTTAGTATATGCGTCATGATAATATCCTTATGAGTCGATGATCCTAAGTGTAATTTATTTGTCTGCTATGTTTTTAAATGTTTTTGGTATTAGTTAGTTTTATAATAATATTTTTTTAGTTTTAATTCTAAGTCCATTAGAATTAGTTTATTAGGTTTTAGTGGAGTCAATTAGTGAGTTTGAAAATTTTTGAGTCATTTTAATATTATGTTTATATATAATTTTTTTTAAAATGTCAAGTCATAATAAGTTAAAGCTATTAAAGTTATTTTCATCTTATGTAAAAGATGTATTTTCAAGGGCATCCGACATCTTGAGTCAAAAGCATCAGTTATATATGTGGGAGAATCTCATCATAAAAAATGACATGAGTTTCATAATCTATTTCGCTAAATAAGCAGCTTCATCAACTAGAAGCCAGAGGATAATCGACATCCTCTCGTGAGTCACCTACGATGGAGTTGCATCATTGCTATGGTGACACTTTTCAGTGTGTTTGTTTCATGCTATACGTAGTGTGATTTTTATTATGCAATGTGTTATTCAATAAAATATTGCGCATTATTTTCAATTTGGTACCCCTTGATGAAGAACATTATGGGGAGCAAAAGCACTAAATTAGCACTTGATTCTTGAAAAAGGGTTTGTGGAAATCTAAGAAACCATTGAAGTGTATAAAATAGTTGAGATCTTCTATCACCTCCAGGTTCGTAGTCAACCTGCAATAGAAAACCATATGGGTTTGTGGTAGTCCAAGAAACCACCAAAGGTGTTCAACAGAGAGATGTACTCTTGTCACTTCCAGGTTTGTGGTAATCTTGCAAGAAAAAACCAAGGTAACACCACAATCATGAAGCCATAAAAATGGCATGCCACCTCAAAAAGTGAGTAGGCTACACAGAGAGTGTAAATCTTTTTAGAATGTTTGAAATAAGGGGGGGTCAACTATTAAGAATATGATGCTTGTAAAAAGAATGTAATAAGGGGGGAATGATAGCATATATATTACATTATTTGATATTAAATAATACCGATACCGCTGGAAGAATTTTCTAGATTCCTTCTTTGGTGCTATTCGATTAGCTATTTCAGGGTAACTATGTTGTATATATAATGCTTTGTGTCTGTGAATAAATATATACAATTTTTGTGCATGCAATTTATTTGGAACTCTCTCTAATTTGCCAACAACCAAAGATGTGTTAAGCAAATTTAATATGATGAACTGCAATCCTACATCAACTCTAGTTATAATAGAAACTAAACTCAATAAAGAAGAAAAAAATATCCAATGTTGATCCAACTATGTTCAAAAAGGTCATTGTAATTTTGATGTATCTCATAGTAACAAAACTAGATATTATGTATGATGTTAGTTTAATTTCAATATTTATGAAGTCACCAAAAGACTCACACTAACAAATTTAGAAAAGAATATTGAGATATGTAGCAAGAACATGATATGTAATTATATATTCCATAACTAATGATTTCAATTTTATTTGCTATACTGGCAGTGGTTTTATAGCTAAAATAGATGATAGGAAGAATACTTCTGAGTATATATTTTGTTTTGGATCAGGTGTAGTATCATAAGCATAAAAATTAACCTATTGTGATAATTTCTTCAACTGAAGTAGAGTATGTGAAAGTAACCTCTGCAACATGTCAAACAATTTGGATGCAAAGAGTATCATTAAATCGATTGTAAGAGTAGGAGGATCCAATACTAATATTTTATGATAACAAATCTATAACTGCATTACCAATGAACTATGTCTTTCAAAAGAGGGGCAAGCACATTGACACAAGATACCATTTCATCATAGAGTTAATGAATAATGGAGAAATCTATTTAGAGTTTTGCCAATCTATAGACTGATTGATAGATACATTCACAAAGGTATTAGAAAATAATAATTTTGGAGCACCTAACATAGAATTTATGTATTATGAATACTAAAGTAGTTAGTGGTAAAATTAAAGAGGATTGTTGAAATAAAATACTAATTTCATCAAATAGGATGTAATCCAAAGGTGAGAATGATGATGTAAAAGGTCTTGCCTAGCCACCACCAAAGTACAAATCCCAAGAGATACCAAAAAGGGATGAAGACAAGATTATGACCTGGGTGAATTTGGTGGAATGGATACCCCTCAATCTTTGGTACTAAGTCACAGAAGCCTTCTATAAAAATAAGATTTTCAATCAAAAATATATATACTAATTTCTCCCACAAATAGTAAATTTTTGTAGCTTCAAAAAACAATATTAAATATTTATTATTGGGTTGTTGCATGACCTAGATAGTTCACTAGGGTTCTAAAAAAAAATTCTGCTCTCAAGACCTCTATAAACAGAGGCTATTTGTAATATCAGTGATACCATATTTTTCCTACAATAAAACTTCCTGTGAAAATCAGTCAATAGTAGCATATAACAAAACTTATTTAAGAAATGGACTTGATTTGATGGATTGCATAAAGATAATACACCTATCAAGGTTATATTTAAGTTGGCCTATGAATCGCTTTGTGACAAGCTCCATTCCCTATGATTTTGGAAACATATTTAGTATTTAGATAATTATGCATGGGTGTGCAATGACTAGGGATAATATACCGAAAATGAATTTTGTGAGGCCATTTGTTTCATCCTATTTGCATAAAATTTGGATCAAATCTAGTATTATAATCAAAATAACATAATCAATAGTCAACTCCTTGCAAGTCAACTTCATTTTGGGCTATGATTAAATAAGTTCATATCAAGTAACCCAGAAATAGTTTTTGCATTCTTCCTTACTGGATCATCTAGATTAGGCATAATGAAAAGGTCCTTACAAATTTTATTCCATTATGAGAGTTTATGACAAATATTTCAAAAGAGATTGATTAAATTTGTCTAACTTACTAGAAATGATTTAATAATATAAGAATCCAAAGCTTGAGACTTTCCCTCTTCTTTGATGATTTTGCTCAAAGAAATCACAATACAAAAATATTAAGGAATAAAGAAAATTGCCTTCAAAAAAATTATCATGATAAAAGAGAACATATATTCCATGCTATTTAAGACAATTTAATACCTACACTCCTTCAACAAATAATTACATATATTCATCCCATCAACAAAAGCATAACTAGGTAGACTAAACAAAAGGATCCATAATAAGAAAAGTGTTATCATTATAGTCTGGGGGATGCAGTTAAAGGTACCTCTCTTAGCCATGCTTTTGTATTTTTTATAGCTTTCCAGATCCGTCTATTCCAACTGCTTATATGAAAGTTTGTTTTCTCTGTAAAAAGGTCAATCTCTGAATGTATGTTTATTTTTTGTGGGACAAAAACAAACTTTTATTTTGTAACTAGTTATGGCAAGATCAAATATATTATTTTTACCTTCAAATTTATGTTTACCAAAATCTACAAAGTTAATAAATTGATATTTAGGACATCGCTTATTCTTGACCCAAATCTAGCAACGAAAAGATGTATTGTTAAACCTTTTGTTGCCTGTCATAGAAGAATCATTTTAAAATTTTAAAATATACTTATTCTAGTAGAACCCATAAATAGAGGATGGAGGTAAGGTTGTAACATTAAATGGATCACCTACACAAAACTGAAAAAAAAATCATCAAATCGATAAAACTCCCTCTAAAAATGCCTAACTTGTCAAGAAGATGCTTTCCATAAAGAAAAAAGGTTAATTCATAGAGCCTTATTGACAAGTTAAAAGAATTATCTTGAGAGCACTTGTTTAATGTAGATTGATGAGAAATAAATTCACATTCATATTTGAGAAATTATTGTTGTCTCCTTTCCTTACATGGTTCATAAACTAGATATTGATACAAATACTCTCAATGATTACTATTTTGTACATGCCTAAATATCTTAATATGGGTATGGCGATATTATAATTGACAACAAAATTATACAAACACCTAGAGTGGCTTATACCCTAGCTCAGTATAACCCATATATGCATTCCACCTATAATAAAACTAATTACAATGTCATAAAAAGCATTGCATTCAATAGAAACACAACAAACTAGAAGATAAGTGATTTAATCCTTATCTTTTCTTACTATCCTTAATGAAATGTATACATAAGTACCAATCCATCTTAGATGAACACAATATCACTAATGATGGAAGATAATACCTCAAAATAGAAGAGACCATTATATAGGGACAATGGAAAATGATGGAAGATAATAATCAAAACAAAATAGAACATTATATATGAGACAGTGGGTTTGACAAATAAGCGAATACACCAACTTGTATGACACCCAACCATGAATAGAATAATTAAATATATCGCTTCTTAATTCATAAATTATAAATAAGGTGGCTCAAATTTAATGTTTATACTTCAATTGAAGAATTAGAATGTTCCAACCAGAATATCAACTCAATATATGGTAATTATACTAACTACAACTATAACCTCTTCAATATTGAGATTCTTTCATCAAGTAAGATAAAAATGGCAGATTTATTATGCATGCTTTAAGCTTTGTATTAATACACATGGTGGAAACATTATGCCTAGTATTTGGTTTAGAATAAATTATCATTGGTTACCATGTCGGAGGAATTTCAAAAATTAATCAAATCTAAGTTTCATCATGTTTGCTAGGAAGAAGTGAATGAGATAAAATAGAAATATTAATGGAAAAAGCAAGGACAAAGTATGAAATAACACATCGTTGAAATTAGCAAGCAAGAAATCCAATAGGACTTCATAGCCAAAGACTATTGATGAAGCATGTGCTCAAACTTCCAACATAAAGATGGATAGAAATAAGGGACCCCAAGGTCCATTATCCTCTTCAAATGAGCAAGGGGCATCCAAGCCTAAGGAAAAAGGTAAATAAAAAGGTAAAAGAACCACCATAACTATTTTCAAGAATAAATATGCTAAGAATTATTATGGGCATTGTGACATAGACGGGCACATCGAAGAAATGTTTTGGTAATTAAACCCCAAGAACTATACTAGAGGAATCCCAAGAAGACCATGACCTCTGAATAGAAACAAGAAGAATCGGGAGAGGTTCCAATTTTTAGGAAAATATAGATTTCAGTTCAATTCAAAAGTAGGTATGTTAGAATAACGAAGTGGATGAAGATCAAGGGAATTGACTAAACTCTTCCATATTAAAACTAAAATTAAGAGGACAAGGGTTGATTTTATTTTCATTCCATTATCACTAGTAGATCTAATTTCAAAAGAATTAGTATAAAATCTTGGGTTGGAGGATATAACCATCTTCATCCATACTCATTAAGGTTGGTGAAGCAAGGAAATGAAATTTAATTTACCAAAAAATGCAAAGTAAAGTTTGGTGCTAATGGACATCGCATTGATGAAGTACAAGTAGATATTATTACCCATGATTTTAGTGCAGTGCTTGGAAGCGCATACATGTATGAGAGGGATGCAATCTTCATGAGGAGAGAAAATGAGTCCTCGTTGGTCAAGGATGGAAAGAGCTTCATCATCAGTGCATACAAGATGAAGTCTAAACTTGCTTTGGTAAGTGCCAAACAAGCCAAGAAAATCATAGATGCAAGTGGGAAATTTTCTTTGCATATTTTGAGAGATAAAAAAGATGAAATAGTGCAAAGGAAGCTTCTTATAATATGCATATTATCAAAGAAAATAAGTAAATTGAAGAGTTGTTTTAGTCCTTTAAATATGTTTTTCAAAATCTCAAAGGAAAGCCATCTAAGAATGAGGTAGATCATGATATCTTATAACTACAAAAATCACCAATTCTCAACATAAGCCTCTATATGGAATCCAGTTTAGGAGGTAAACAAATTATAGAGGTAACTCCAAACAAATTTGGATGGAGTCATCTGATCATGCACCTCCACATATGGTTTTCCCATTGTCATTGTGCTAGAAAAATATGGAAAATGGAGTATCCACATGGATTATAGGGCCTTGAAAAAAAATCAATCAAGAACCGTTATATTATTCAAAGGATATATTTTTTGTTGAATCATTTACAGCATGCCAAGTGCTTCATAAACCTAGAGGCAAAATTTGGCTACCACCAAGGTAAGGTTGAAAGAGGAAGAAATATGGAAAATATAATTCGATAGAAGGTAAGGTTTCTATGAAGGAAGTGTACTTCTTTTTTGGTCTATGCAATGTGTTACCTATTCAACAATTTGATGAATGATGTTTTGAGACCATTTATAGATTCTTGTTTTATTGTAGACTCAAAAATAAAATTGGTTTTTGGAAAAACATGGGAAGAACATCTAATGCATTTGAATCAATTGTTACAAGATTTGAAATAGTAGCATCTCAATGAGAATAAATGTGAGGTTGGCAATAATACACTAGTTCATTTGGGTTATGTGGTCAAAGGAGGTGGATTGAACCGATAAACATAAAGTAAATTATCAACTAGCCATAATATTCTAATATAATCGATACAAAGATATTTGTGACATTTTTCTAATATTTGATGAAGTTAGGAAGTTCCTTGCTTCATTATATGAACCAACACTCCCAATGCACTCCATAACTATAAGTGATAAATCTTTTAATTAGAAAAAAAAATGCTTTTCATGAGTTGAAACATAAAATCAGCAATGCACAGGTATTGGCTTTACCTAACTTGCAGCTACCCTTTGAGGTTTCAATAGATGCAAACACCTTTGTCATGAGGTAGATTTATTTTAAGGAGGTACAGTGGTATGTTATTATTTCAAATTATTTTATGGAGTAGTTTTGGATTATCCCATTATGATGAAGAATTTATGGGGTTGTAAAAGTAGTTAAGAAATTGAAGCCTCATTTGTTAAGTAAAGAAACTATTTTCCATACCAATCATGAACCTCTTTAATATTTGCAAGAAAATATTAAATTATAACAAGGCACCCAAAGTAAATGACAATCTTCAAAACTTTCATTTTGTCATTATGTATAAGAAATATGTCACTAACAAGTAAGTATACCAGTTATGTAAGGAACCATTGATTTCATCCAAATCATGGTCTTGTGATTTTCCCTCATCAGATATTTCTTATATGGAGGCACATAATTCTTGTGATTCCTCCACAAGTCATATATGGATAAATTCCTTTCATTTACAAAGTTAGAACAACAAGTAGGTAGGTTTTTATAGAGCTAGAGACCATGTAAGGTTATGGTTTTGAGAGAAAAGGTACTTATAAGAGAACTAGAGAGATGTAATGAGCCGGTAGATACAAATACAAGAAAGTAGGGTCTAAAATGGAGTGATCATGGAAAATAGATACAAGGGTGTATGGGTGAAAAAGCATGTTTCTTAAAGACTTATATGGTTATGTTCATCTCTTCAAGATGATTCCAATGATGATTATGTATGCTAACCCCTTAAATATTTGTGTCACACCTTTTTTTACAAAGACCTTATTTCTTGAAGAGAAAACACTAAATGATTCCTATATTAGAAAATAACATTTATCATTGGTATCTAAAAACACATCTACCTAGAACAACAATATGACTACTAGTAAATAAAGATAAAAATATTAGTAGAAACTGACCATAAATTGGATCACAATAGTCTTTGAACCTTCCCTACACATATTTTTTCCAAAATTTATGCTTTAATACCACTTGTTAAAATTATATATTGAGAAAGAAATGAATTTTCTAGAAAGCAACAACACTCAATCATGTAGCATACATAATTCAAAATAACAACAATAGCATCCAAGTGTGAGTATTCATCCAAAATAACAATAGTAACCTGACCTAGGATGTAGATAATCATGTTTGAATTGAAGTGGATCTAATATATAACTAAAGCCATGAGAGAGAAAAATATCAAATAACAGAAGTATGAATGTCATTCTGCTTCAAGGGGTACCATCCAAAAAGCATAAATATAAAAAATGAAAAAAAAAAATCCACAATTCATGCCCAACAATAGACTACTTAGCCTCAATTTATAACTAAAATTAGGTTGGAGCATCCCAAAAAACCTGATGGAATTGACTAGATGTAAATTAGTAATTATAGAAACTACCATTGACTAATAAAAAGTTATGTGCAACACAAGCCGAATACTCCATAACCTCAAATTTCACGTGATTACAAGACATTAACTAGATATGCAACAAATTAAAAGCTTAACAATATATCCTTGGTCAAAACACCTTTCCAAGATTGACATGTTTTTTCAATTTGTCCTTGATAACACATTTTATGTTCTCAAACATAAGCCTATAATCTTGATCCATTATCAAGCTAATAACGAAATGTGTTTTATCATTGAATAATTGTGTGCACGAACCTTACAAAGAATGATCTTAGGATGGAACATAAATTCTTTTCAAAGAATTCCCTACTCCACCAATTAATTTGAAATAACTTTGGTTTCCATTATATTGTTATAAGCTCTTTTAGTGGTGATTTAATTTATGCTCTCTTTGGAGGGAACATTGTTGACCCCCTTTTTTACATTGTGGCTCAAATAGATTCCTATGAGTTGTCTCTACTTAAACTTTTTTTGGAGGAAATTTTGGTTTCTTCTCGTTATTCATACAAATTAGGATGGATATAGAAGAGTTGTTTATAGCTATGAATTAGTGAGCTCAGTTTATAGTACGATACCCATGATAAGCATCAAATGAAACCTACTAAAGATTGACATGATAGATATTGTAATGGCCATAATCTATTTCTCGCTCTACAAATTCAAGAGAAAAACTTATGCATCTTTACCATTTTAGTGTTTGAAGAATTCAATTACACAACATATGAATTAAAGTCTTTTATTTTCCTGTGTTTACAAATAAAAGGAATGCATTATATAATAAAATTTCATAAGCAAAATCCTTGGCAATATCATTTTCTCTAATAAAACTTCTTAAGAAAATCCCTCACTAATAATTTTTTTTCATGGAAAGCAAACTCCCATGTGGAAACTTTTACTTAAAAAAATGAACTAGATTTGATGGTGTGCGACAAAAGATAATACACCTGTCGAGGTTAAATTTAAGCTGGCATATGAAGGGCTTCATGACAAAGATAAAGTCCATTCCCTAAGAGTTTGGAAACATATTTAGTATACACGTGGCTTTTTTGAAGCATTGATTATTCCATTGGCTAATTATGCATGGGTGTGCGATGACTACGGACAATACACTGAAATTGAATTTTATGAGGCCAATTATTCGTCCCACTTGCCTAAAATTTGGATTAGAAGCTTAGTATTAATTGATATAGCAGAATCAAAAGTCAACTCTCTACAAGTCAGCGTTAATTTGGGTTGTGGTTAAATAAGTTTATGTCAAGTTAGTCAGAAATATTTTACCCATTCATCCTTACTGGATCATCTAAATTAGGCATAGTGAAAAGGTCCTAACAAATTCTATTTCATGGTGAGATTTCATGACAAATATTTTAGAGGGTGATTTAAAGCTGTGTAAACTAACTAGAAATAATTTAAGAATATAGGGCTCCCAAAGCTTGAGACCTTTCTTGTTCTTTGATGATTCTGCTCAGGGAAGCCCCATTACAATAGGAGTAGAGGAGGCAATTTTGCCAATCTTGTTCAAGGTTAGAAATTAGAATTCCAAAAAAGGAATTGACACGTCTCGAATAACATTTCTGGTTACTAGCTCTTCATTGAGGCTTGTAGTAGTTGTAGGAAATTGCGGTATCCTCTATTGGTATTTTAAGAGATTGGTTCCTAGCCATGTTGACAAAAAGTTCCATTGACACATTAATCTTATATGATTTCCTAATGTAAATTGGGAGGCTTGTTGAAAAGTGATGCTGAAGAGCCAGTTCCACCATGGCTATGCTGCAGTTCGCTCAGTTTTATTTTTAGATTATTAGTGTAGATTTAGTTTGCATGAACCGTTTTTGTGATGCTGAATTTAGACAGTTAATTTTTAGTTAATATATTTTTATAAAAATAAAACCTTAGAAAAGCTAGAGTTAGCTTTAGTTGATATTACATGCAAATTGTTATTTAGATAAATTTAGAATATTTTATTTATTAATTAGAAAAGCATGTTCACATGCAATTCTATTAATATATTGTAATTGATCCTTATTTTCAAGGAGAAGGAGAATAATTTGAATAGTTTGAAGAAGTATTGTTATCTTGGCAATTCTTATTTCTTCTGCATTTCCTCTATGTTATGAATATTGCATATATTTGGCTATGAGTTTTATTTTTATATATTTAAAAATCTTCAAGGGTGCTTCTTTTCTACAGAAGTGATAACGTAATCATGAATTCAAAGAGTTAATGTGGTAACCAAAGCCATCAGAGCAAATATTTTTTTGGATATAAATAGGAAGAACCTGACTTATGATGTCGATTGATGAGATCAGTCATGCCCTGTACAATGATGTATTCTTGCCATGCATAATAAAATTTTCATTGTATCTGCAAAAAATAAAATAAAATCGTTGTGCCTTGACTTGGAAGCATACCAAATTTGTTTTCCAATAATATAGAGCACAAAGAATGAATGGCTTGTACGTTCCTGTAAAATATTTTTCATTCAACCAAACGAAATGTTTCTATAAACAAAGCAACATTTAAAATGTGGTTTCTGTGATGTGAAGTACATGTGGTGCTGTCTAACTTGTATTAAAATATTTATCATCACTTCTATTTCCCAAGCAAAGCATTTATCAAAGTATAAAAATAGAGTTTCCATGTAGTTCTATGGATCCTTATTTCAAGGATGGCCAACTAAATGGCATAAACATATTTAACATACAAAAAATAAGCTGAAGAGACTGTCTGAAATAAAAATATTAAAGAAGAAAGAATATTGCCTTCAAAAACAATTATCACGGTAAAAGAGAATATATTTATTCCATAGTATTTAAGACACTGTAATATCTGCACTCTTTCAACAAACAATTATAGATCTTCAGTCCATCAGCAGCAGCATAATCAGGCAGACTAAACAAAAGGATTCATTATAAGAAAATTGTTGCCATTCTAGTCTGGGGGATGCACTTAAAGCTAGCCTCACTTAGCCATGCCTTTATATTTTCGATAGCTTTCCAGATCTATCTGTTCCATAGTTCGTCTGATTTGCGAAAGGTCAATCTGTGAATATATGATTCTTTTCGGTGGGCAAAAAACAAGTACTTTTCTTTTGTAACCGGTTATGGCAGGGCCAAATATCTTGTATTTTGTAATCTTCTTCTCACGGGAAAGCGGCCGTTTCTTTGGTTGGTGTTCGCTTGGGCAGCGAGTCTGTGTTGGTTTCGTCTTCTCCTCTTAGTGCTGTTGAGAAGGGTTTTCTGGCGGCAACCCCTTCCACCTTTGCAGCGTCTTCTGCAAAGATAAGATTTCTTCTGTTTCTGTTAATTCTGTTTCTGGTAATCCCCACCCACGATTGGTAGGTGTGGAGGCAGGTGCTCGCGCCCCTCCTTCCCCTGATCAGTCTACTTCTCCCCCATTTTTTGTTGGGGGATGTTCCTGTTTCATTGTCGGAAAAGCCTCCGGAGTTGGAGATTTCTGATTTGACCATCCAGGATATGGAAGATGATCTTGTCAGTGGGATGTCTGTTTGGCAAAAGCGTGGAATCCTCTGTCACGTCCTCGGATTTTGAAAAATGGACCTTCTCGGTTTGGAGTTTGATTGTTGCACCGGCCTTTTCGATGCTGAGTGCTGGTTTCTTTTAGGTCATTTTTCGATGTTCCTCGAATCGGGACTCTGTTTGGCTGACAGGCCTGTGGTTCTTTCACAATTTTGGGATCATTTTTTTTTGTCAATGGTCTCTTTCCTCTGTTTTTGTAGAGGCAGTTAGTTTAGCGGTACTATTCTGGATTAGATTGTACAATCTTCCTCCATTTTTGAGGAAAGAGGATCATATTGTGTTGTTTATTAATTGTGTATATTCTTTTATCAAGTTTTATGATGACTTTTTGAGTTGCAGATTTGTGAAAGCTTGTGTTATTGTGGATCTTGCCAACCCTATCTTTCATTCAATCAAGTTGGTCTTGTCTCGTGGGAATTGGACCTATTTTCATAATTACAAAGGCTTTTACTTCAGGTGCTTTCATTGCAATCTTTCTGGGTATCGTACTGTTGGGTATTCTACTACAGACCATTGTCATTCATCTTCTATCATTTGACTTATTTGGAAGAAGAGGGTTTGCTTGATCAACACTTCTTTTGACATAATCACAATGTCTTCTACCATTCTTTGGAGCCTTCTCTTTATTTTCCTTTCGTTGGTTTATCTTCTCCCAGTCAAAGAGGACCTTTTGAGAGATGTCTCTGTTGTCACCTAGACTTTGAGCCCTCCCCCTCCAAAGGCAGATGTTGCTTCCTCTTCTCGTCCCTTGTAGCGAATCTTAGTAGTGTTGTGGATTCCTCAATTAAAAAGAAGTGACGAAGAACAGACGCTGAAAGGTTAATGTCAGATGCGGAGGAATTGGTGACTAATGGTTCTTTGTGGACTATAAAGAGTTTCCTATTCTATCAAGGAAGAAGGTTAATTTCCCTCTCATGAATAATTTCTCTGATCCCTGTTGCTGTTGATTTGGCTCCTCGAGGATGTTATATTTTGGAGGATTATCAGCGTTTTATTGTCAAAATTTTCCTTCTTATTGTTTAATTAACTTTTCTTTGTTGTTTGTTAGCTGTTTTTACAGTGATCACTGTTGTAGAATTTTTCATCTATTTATATTCTTTCTATCAATTTGATTATTTTAAAATATTATTTTTTTATAAATCTTTATGTAAAATCCTCTATAACCTTTCAAACCCTAAAACTTTTAAGAAGCAAAAATCTAATGTTATCAGAAAAATGTTTTTAGACATGCTTTATTTGAAAAATGAAAAGATATGTTAGAATCTAAGAAAGATGGTTCCATTTCTCACGTCTCCCTAAAACCATAATAATAAAAAGAGAAATTGGGATCTAAGAAAAATATCCCCTTTTTTATATCTCCCTAGAGGCATGATAATGACGTTGTGGAGGCCATTGCCGTTCAATTCTTTGGAATGAAAACAAATTTTGTCTCTTCCGAGTTCCTTTGTTCATAAAAATTTGGTGTTCACCCTCTCCCCGCCATTTCGTAATGCTGAACAACTCGTACACACATTGCGAATTTTTTTTTTATTTGGGGGTTTACCCCCTGCCATTTTCTAAGATTTTCATTGATTCGTGTTGCATTCGTTTGTTTATTTGTATTTTTGATATCTGGAAAAACACTAAAACTAATTCGTTGAAAATAAATTGTAGAGATTTCTCGGTAGCATTCACGAGGGAAAGAAATATCGCTTACCTTGAGCTGCAAACTCGTCGTGCTTTCCCGTTGGCGAGAAAATGTGAAGATCGAGCAACCTCAGCGTGGCAGAGAACCAAGAGCTCGCTCGCCTTTTCCAAAAGTCCTGCCTTGCGCTTGCAGAAGGTAACCTGACGATTGATAGGGTTTTGTATCCTCTTGAGCTGCACCTTTCCTCTCCCCATTCTTTTCTACCTTCTATTTGAATCAAAATGCGGCGGTTACGGTGTGGAAGAAGATACAGAATCAAGAGCTTCTCCCCAAAATCCCTGTATATAGGGAGTTATTATGTATCTTCGTTAACATGGCCAAGGGGAATTTCGTACTTGATTGATAAATAATTCAATAACGCAAATTATTCCGGCTGAAATGTAATCTCAGGAAGAGGCGATTGGGGAGTACTAAAACACCGTAATGTACTCTGCTGTGATCCCGTTTAGATTCGCTGATCTGTTCCTGCAATTTATCAGCCCGTAGAGGTCTTTATTGTACCATTTCTCGGTCATCTTTTTGTATTGTATATTTAAAAAAGGGTATTAGAGACTTTCTTTGGGTCAATGCTAAGCAAACCATAAACTAAAATAGGGTTTCTTGGGACATATGTTGCCTTCCTTATGATAAAGAAGGAATGGGCATCATTGATGTCTACAAACAAAGTATTTCCCTTTGTGTTGGGTGGTTAGAGTAATTGAAGGTAGTGAGGCTTGGAAAATCCTACCAAGGCATTGCATTTCTACAAATACCTCCTTAGGTAAACCAATTAGAAACATATTACCCTCTACAATCTGTTGATTACCACTAAACATATTAGGATAGAAGGTTCTTTTGTATCCAAGCACATATGGAAATATTTTGAAGTTGTCAATCCTTTTCTAAAATGGGTTGGATATGGATATCGTAATGGTCTTTCTTTTAACAAACATAATATCTAGTGGTCCCGTTTAATGACCAATACCAATCATCTTGTAGAAAAAATGCTAGGCATAAAATATCTACGTTTATTTAAAAAAGGAATTCATGCTATTAAAGATTTTATTTTTTCTCAAGATTGGATCCCATGACATCTCCTAAAATAAAAACATAAATTTCTTAATACAAACTTACCTCCCATTTTGTGTATCTAAGAGTTAATGCCTAGTGTCATACTACATAAAATGGCTTTACAACCTCAACATGCATAGTGGAAGGACTCGAGGTGAAATTGTGACACTCGATTCATGATTTATTCTCCTAGTCTCATTTATCAAATCATTATCCCATTCTCTTTTGCTATGGAAAAGTTAAATAAGTGTTGGAATTCAAATTCTTCACATGGGACTTGGTTCACCAGACTTAACAAATTTTAGAATGTTAAGTTTGAGCCCAAGTTCACACATTTTCTTTTGTGCCAAGTTTATCAAGTCTTTCATCTTGGAGAGTGGATCTTACACATTATAATTTCTCAACTTAGATGGCTACCTTATTTTAGACTTGAGTTCTTCAAACATCTCTTTTGGACGTGTTCAAGAGCTCAATTTTCTTGGCAATGGATTCACATTAATTTTCGATCGCTCTACCCATAACTCTTCACTTGGCACATGGTTGTTTTTGCAGATAAAACTCAATGATTGACTTATATCAATTATATATAGAGCTTATTTAGAGCTATAATTTTATTTTAGCTATGGAAATCTAGGAATTCATCTATTTAAACAATGAAGAATCATCTTCATAGTTTTTTGTTAATGATAAGGTGACTTTTATCTCTTTGGATCTTATATAGATCTGAGCTCAAGCTAAGATGGTGGCACTCATATTTTAACACATGTAAGAGGTATTCGACCATAGGTGTAGTTTTCCATGTAATATGAGTTATGTATTTCTAAACCAACCACCTCATGGATCACCTCCTTTGGTGCCTAGATGTTGTTGGAGCCATTCTCACAATCATAACCATTTCTCCACTCCTCCTTCTCAGCAAGGGCATTAGATTGAGTAACCACTGTGTGGGAAGTTTATCGTTGGCCATTATGATAGATCTCATCTATACATTGGGTGGTTTAATTTGTATCTTTGTTTAGCCACCTTTTGGTTGAGGATTCACTATTTCATTTCCCCCCTCAAACCACTCAATATGGTTGGGTGGCACTCAATCTTTGTTCACTTGAGCCTTCTGCTTGGAGCACCTAGCCTCCAAAGGACAATATGTCTCCACTTCCTTGTGCATGAATACATGTGCTTTTATATTTCTTGATTTAATCTTGTGAACTATGGGTTGACATGCTTAGATGATGGTTTTTTATTTGATTTGTTTCCTCACACCATTTTGTGGTTCAGGCCTTGCATACCAACCAACTAATTTATTGTTTCAACCATTATGGTATTAATATTATTTATTATTAAAAATAGATATATTGATGCATTCTAATAGTGAATTCTATCCTGATTGAAATCATATTGGAAAGTGGTTAGCGAGATCAATATTTTACAAGGATTTTAATAACAAAGTGGAATAAGAAGCAAAGTAAAATTATGACTAAGCAGAAATCATGGCTCTATCAAGACATTTGAGCACTTTGTCAAATGAGATACCATGAAAGCCACTTTATTATCCTACACTTAAATATTTTAAATGTAGTGCTAGAAAATATAGTTGTATTTCTTTTTTTCCAAATAACAAAGAAAATCTCAAATTTATAATAAGTAAGAGGAGACTTGAGGATATTCTAGATGATGAGATCCATCAAACAAAAGACACTTCTATGCAACAAACATAAAGTTTATCCCATAAAAATACTTAGAAATCTCTGTAAAAAAAGAGAATTAAATAGACAATTAGAAGGTCTTTTAAGTTCAACTGGGCAAAAAAATTTCCTTTCAATGAACCTGTAGAGCCATAATAGTAATGATACCCCAAATCAATGTAACAATATGTACTTAGAATTTAGGAAAGGACCAAAAAATATAACTTAAGCTAGACACAATTGAGAAACATTGTGGCAAAGTATATGTGTTAGTATAACAAGAAGATGGACAAATTAAGAAACACATAGATGGAAAGATGACAATATATGTATGCATTTTAGATACATAGTAGAGTATGAAAATAATTAGAGATGTATATGACATCTAGTTGATAAAGGAAGAGTAATTACAGCTCAAATAGGAAGTTATTTAGTCTAATAAACATGCCAAAAATATATAGTTGTCAATGATCTACCACATTCTTAAAAAAGCCAGACTTATATCTAATATTTTAGATTATAAGATTCTATTTCAATATAATGGACTTCATAACATTCCACAATCACACTGGTCAGATGACAATGCTTAGGACATGGTAAAAAAATTTGTGATGATTGAGAAGATTTGAAAGAAAAAGTAAAAAATGCAAGCTTTATTTCACTTCCCATTGATCAGGTCACAAGAGTTGATAACACATACTTGGTTTATATCCATGTTTACACTTTTGAGAATCATTTAAGGCAACCTTATCCATTATCTATACAAAAAATCATTAAAAATTGTAATGTTGAAAACCTTTTCAAGTTGGTTATTTCTAATTTGACAGATATTATTGGGATGGATGATTATGTTATAGATACGAATTTGGTTTGTGTTAGATCTGATGGTACACTAGTAATGCAGGGGAACACAAATGTCTTTATGTTTAACTATAGATAGTAGTTTCCGTATATATGATTTCAATTCATTTCTTGGCCCACAGAATGAATCTTGAATATAAAATTATAAAAATTTGAAAATGTCACAAAAGTGAAAGAACATATCTCTAATTTGCATGATTATATGTCAATCAGTCCGAAAAGATTTTTAGAGTTTTAAAATTTTAAAATTAGGGTTACCGACAGGAAAAATATCTAAAAGATAATGATATAAGATGGATTTCCATGTCTAAACCTGCATGCAATTTTTTTGAAAAATATCCATTGTTGGTAATTTTATGTTTAAATACCATATGGGAGTCGACAAGGCAACATATTTATTGCATTATTTAATAGATTTGGAAACACTTTTGACACTATGTGGTATTCTCCTAATGTTAAAGGAAATAAATTATTTGATGAAGCATGCTCAATAGAGATCAATTTATATTAAAGACTTCATACATTTGAAAAAATAGGTTTGTAAATCTATTAATGTCTTCTACTCGGGGCAAAATAATTTTAAGCAACTTATTTTTACTAGTTGGAAAAATTTAATAGATAGTAAGCATCCAAAAAAAAAGAAAATTCAATATCAAGGATCATCTTTGTATATTCGTTAATGGAAAGGATCTAACACTACACACATTTCAAAAATGATTTGATATAGTAGGATAAGAAATTGAATAAGTACCTATAACACGTATTCTTTATGATATTATTATATTTGAAACATGAATAAAATTGAAAAAAAAAGGATAACTTACTTTAAAAAATTGGAGAAATTTTTCAAAGGGATGAGTTGCTTAAATCCATTGGAGTGGTGTATCCCATATTTTGGAGAGTTGAGGATAGTGAAGAATGAATCAATAATTTATTTCTCAGATACACAGGCATTCTTATTAAACATTTTTATAAGTTTGTAGATGAATGGGGTTGAAATTCAAGGTATTTTTCAAAAAGATTTACTAAAAACCCAATCAACCCATTTTAGACTCACAATGATTGATCAATATAAGTGTCTAAATGAGCCAATAAAAAATGGTGCTATTACAAGGCTATGAAAAAAATTGTATTGCTATACCATCCTATAGGAAAATACTAGTGAATATTTTTGATTGTTTGAACTCTGTCAAACAATGATTTTGGGTTTTGTGGAAGATGAAAGGGTCTTAAGTGCATTATCATTTGTTAAATCAAAAATTCGTAACAAATTAAATAGAAATCTTAATACATGTTAGAGATTGTATGTTTCACATTATCAAGTGGATGCATTTACCTATGATAAATAACTTTAAATTTAGAATTTACTCACTCAATGAAAAGGAGTCACTAATACATTAAAGGGTAGATTTGATCTAGATATTGAGATTGTATATGCATCAAATACAATACATACAAATGATAATTAAGAAGAACAAGCTACTCAAAAACTATTACGACTTAGGTTTTAGTATGTATATTTCAACTTTCAATTTTGAAATTGATTTTCATATTTTCCTCTATATAACATAAAATTAAAAACAACATACTAGGGTAATTAACATCATAAATCACTGAAACATAAGTATTATGGAAATTTGAAGATTGCATAAATTACGTTATTGTATTATTTTAAAATAGTTTTACGTTATATTACAATGATTTAAACTTCAATCTTTTTTAAATAATATATTTAGGTTATATGTATATAAAATATTTATTTTACACTTTATTTTTGATATGAAGGGATTGTTTCATGTGGTTGTGAATATTATACAACAATGAAATATGTTCTCATCACAATACATCTTAAGTAGTAAATTTATAATAAAATAGAAAACTTGTCATGGATAAAATGAACACAAATATATACAAAATACTTATATTTATACTTGCATGTTTAATTTCCAATATAAATTGTTGAGTGTTAACATGACATATATAAAAGAGATTAAAATTGGCTTTCCATAGTGTAGCTAATTTGGATTTCCTATTTCCATTAAATACAAAGATACAATTAACAATAAAATGTTTTCAACATGAAGTGAGGAGACATTATTCAATATGAGAAATTCCAGTTTATTGTTAAGAAGTGGATGATGTTTTCTCAACTTACCCTTTCCTTGAAACATTTTCTAAGACACCTCCTCTAACAAGATCCTCAATTGTAGCATATATATTAGCAAGTTATCCTTCATGTGCTACATCTCCTACCAATAGTATAGAGGGATCCACATCTATTTTCTCCTTGAATAGAACTTTTGGATCCATGTCGTGTTCTTTGATTATCCTCTTTAGCATATTATATTGTTTTTTTACTATCACAAGTTTTTCTTTCAATGCAGTTATCCCATTTAAGCTTTTACATGCTTGTTCTAGAAAGTAGGTCATATTTTGACTATTTAGTATTTGTGCTTCATTCTTTAGGTTGTCATATTTTGACTACAATTTAGAAAAGAAAGCAGGTCCAATAAAAATTATAAAAGTGTCATTGAATTTTGTAAAACAATTATTGCTTACCAAAGATTTGTCTCTCTCTGCATTGGCAAGGTGGCAAAGGTTTTGATTTATTGGCCATTTATTGTAGTATGCATGTGCTTCTACATTATAATTTTCCAATCTATTTATCATAACATCTAAAACATTATCATTATATGGATTGGTAACTAAAATTGATTATGATTCAGCTTGATTCACTAAAATTTTGACTTTTAAGAGATCATTTTGAACCAAATATAAAGAATATCTTTGCTAGTTATAATCAAAATGATCATTAATTTACTTAACCAAAGCCTTCCCCGGAATATCCCATACTTTTAGTAATTTCAAATCAGTCTATACTATATCATCTAGTAAATCAAAATAATTATCTATAACAAGATTTGTCAATGGAAATGATGTCAATTCATCAGAATATTACTCAGCTTTACAGATCTACTCAGGGGGTGAACTAGATAAATTATGACCAATAGTTTTTTTTGGAGCCTAAAATTGAGATAACTAAATAATATTATGGGCAACAAATCTATCTAGAGGCATTGTATCAATACCTTCAAGGAAAGCATCATCAAGATTAGTATTTAACAAAATTGTAGTGGTACCCATTGCAGTAGACATTCCACCCATAGAGAAACTTGGGAATTATGATGTTATTATATGCATTATTCCCCTACTATCTATTTATAATACTAAATTCTTCCCTTAGTCTATATAGAGTGGGTTCGTAGTGGTGGTGGCATCTAAATTTTTAGAGAATGCCCATAGCAATAGGAAATGCCACTAGAAATTAATAAACAAAGTTCAACAAAATTTAAAGTGTGTTAAACAACTTAAACTATAGGTTATAGACATTAGGATCCATACTTCATGTTTTTGATATGTTTGTAGTCATGGACATGGTGTAATATGAGGTGAAACTTTATTTTCTACCAAACAATCATAAACTCAATTCACCATGTTGATGTTCAAGTAATTTAATAAAGATCATAATTGTAAACTTGAAGTCACATACCTTGCACTCAAGGAAAATGTTGACTAGGTTGAGGTAAAATGTTAACAATGATAGAGGCAACTATAAAATTGAGTGAAACATTAACAATACCAAAAAAAATAATTTTTGTTACCTCAATTTTCAATATAATTTGAAACTTTTAAAACCTGGATTTGTTAATGTGCGTAGTCGACATTGTGCAGTAATATGTGAGATAGAACTCCTCATATTTTTATTCCTTTTCAATGGTGTTGTTGTACAAAAGTCTATGTCATCACCCAAACCCCTATCTAAATCCTTAGAACCCTCACAGGCATAATATTTGTTTAGTGCAGCTTCTCTTCTTAATTGAGAAATAGTTTTTCTTCTCTATTACAAAGAAACTAACCAAATCAATTTCAATTGTAATAAGTAAACTAACAGGACAATTTTATTACACAACTATATAATTAATTTTAATAGTAAAATTCAAACTTACCTCCAGATCAGCAAGGGACACAAAATTAGATTTCATTTTTTCATGCAAGATAGTTAGAACATTTATTCCCTTCAGCTCATGATATGCCTCATAGTATAAACCCAATATAAAACTTAAAACAAAAATTGTGTAAATGTCAATTTGAAAAGCACAATCCAAATCATTTCTTATCTTATTAGAAATGAATGTGCACCAATCAAATTTTTATTTTCCAAGAGAATGAGCAATGTATGCTAAAGCCCAAAAAGGAATGTATACTAGTCTTCCCTATAAAACAATTCTCCCTTGGGGAAAATCAATGACAGTTTTTTGATATGGGTGTGTTATATTTTGTACTGAAAGGCCCATTTTCAAATGATTTGGGGTGATTTTATAGAAATAAAATCAACAACATACATAAAACATTGAATATTAATTAACAAAGAGAATATTACCTATCGAGGTGAAGGTATCGACTGTCAAGCTTAAGTGATTTCCCAGATAAATTTTGTCTTTCTTAGACAAAACAACTTTCATTGTTATAGGTTACATGTTTGTATGTGGAATCCCTATCAAATATTTCATGTTTGAAGGTGATGTGCCAAAAGTAATAGTCTGAGAACTGAGGGTACAAGAAAACTCTTTGGTATCAAGTTTGTAACTAGACACAAGAATGTTGAAAAAATTATTGTTTGTCTCATAATGGGGCATGTAAATAAAGTCTCTTAAATAAAATTTATCTATCCAGTCATTATAAGTGATTTTATCTTCATGCAACCTCAATATTTTTTAGGTAAATAATATTTTTTTAAACAAATTTTTGATCTGGGACTGAAGATATGAGGTGGGAAGCCATTTATTAGATTGAGTGCCAAGAAGGAGATAAAACATCAACAAGAGATTAATGTTTGAACTTAGTGAATGAGAAAAATGAGCATATGTAAGGGTTTATGTATAGTTATAGGCATATTTATTAGACAATGACCCAATAATGACCATAAGGACTAGATAATGGTCAAAATAACTAGAGAATGCCCACATGTTATAGATGCCACCCACAAACATAAGGCGTTGACCAAAACCTATGGACACTATCCACAACTTCTAGACAATGTCCACAGCCTCTAGATTATGTCCACAACCTTTAGATGATGTCTATATGGCATGAATAGTGTCTATACGGCTTGGATGTCTTCCACAGACTCCAAATGATGTCCACAAGTGTTGGACATCATCTAGAGACTCTAAATGATGTCCACAAACTCTAGACGATATCCACAGACTCTAGACAATATCTATATACTCTAGATAGTGTCTACAGACTCTATACGACATCCAAAAACTCTATATAGTATACAAAAACTCTAGATGATGTCCATAGACTCTAAAGACCACCCACAATATTTGGATGTCATATGTATGGTTTGAACACCATCCATAGTGTCTGGACGACATCCACACTCTATAAGGTCTGGAAAGAGGAACTAAACATCGTGGTCAGGTGGTGCCTAGTGTTTGCCTTCCCAATGAAAATAAGTTCCCTTCATTTTGATAGGAATTTAAAATGTACTTGTCAATATTTGCCAAAATTTTACAGAGGGATTTTTCCTAAGATCCCTTAAAAAAACTCTACAATAGAAATTAATCCTGAGTTTTTGGAATAATTTTTGAATGCACATGACATTTAACATTGAAGCTCTTTCAACACCTATTATCCTATTACCTTTTTGTGATCTCCTTTTCTCCGTATCTTTCTAGTTAATGCTTAACATGCATACTCCTAAGGGTGACATATTTTTAAAACTTTCAAATTTATTTAGTTAATTTAATACATATAATTAGAAAACACATGCTAGTTTTAATATCAATTTATATTTTTTCAAAAACCAAAACTAATTATATACTATGTGATATCATTATATTAAAAAAATATTATCATAGGAAAGCCATACTTAAATTGACATGTATAAATATTAAATTTATTTGAAACTGTAAAATAATGAATCCCATATGCCTAAGTTCATACATGTGACTTGTCACATACTACAAATGATAGAGAATTGATACATATTCCATGCTGCAATTAGTTATGAAGGTTATCATGGTTTATAATTTCCATATGAAAATCACCTACTAGATTATTCCTTTACTAGAGTTAGTAATTATTTTACACATGGATTTTGTGTCAATTGTGTGCCACCTTTATGACTGAATGAATGAACGACTGAGTGAAATATCTTAATAACATCTAAAAGACCGAGCAATCTATGGGACCAAGGGTTGTAACAAATTCATTCTATACCAACACTATCTCCTGACATAAGGGTTGTCCTACTAATCATGCAAAATTTCAAACCCCTTCTTCATCGTAGCTCTTCAACTATGGATCTTGCTTTAAAAACTCACTCTATTTAATTTTTCCTCTTCAAACAATTCAATGGACTCAAAGTCATTGAGTGGACTCAACCACCCTGCAATAACCAAATATTTCAATTTCAATTTGGGTTGAAGTCTATATTGACACATGTTTGCCATAAATTGAGTTGTCAAGAATAGGACCCCAGAATTTCACCCCACATCCCTGATGTGATGGTTGGCCCTAAAAAGACATGCTTTTCCTTTTTAATAATTATATTTTCAAATATTTAATATTTTAAAGTTTTTTTTAACTAATTATATATCAAATAGTTAAAATCATTTCATGCCAAATATTTTAACCTCTACACACATTACCATATTTATGAGTTTTTTACACATAAAATACAATTAAAATTTTGTACTTACATAAATTATATTTCACCATAACCAATTTGATATTTGTACACTTGAATACATGATTTAATACCACTCCATTAGATTACCTAGATGTCAGGGCATATGGACAATGTGAATATCTAGTCAATGCCACGTGATTCTAATTATTCGTGGGAATCTCAATCTATGACATATTTACCATTTGATAGTGCCCATCTAGCCAACGTGGATTAAAGTTTCATTATTATGCGATCCTAAACTTCTCAAAACTTGTGAACATAGTAAAACTTACCTATATCTAATATATGTGGCTGCTTACATTCCTGTCACCCAATAATTGTTCAATACTTTCGAATGTATCTTCTCTATATTTTAATGATTCTTGCAATCACTTTCAAACATAGTTATTATCACCATATTTAGTCCATACACCTATAATTTCATCTACCCTCTTTCAAGTTAATGTTGTCTTATTATTTTAGTTTTGAACTAAATACAAATAATATTCTAATTTAGTTTTTAATAAGTTGAGAAACTATAAAAACATACAAACATCTTCTTAATCCCACTGAAAACAATGATAATATAGCTTTTATTAACCCTTATTACTTTAACATTAAAAAGAGTTCAATCTAACTTTTGATCTTTATCCATAAATATTTATCCCTTGCTATGTTTTAAAAATAATTTTCAAATGCCTTTATATACCAACCCTTATTTAATTATCCCAATAAAAATTATTTATAGATGTCTATATCCACCAATCCATATTTAATTATCCCAATAAAAATGAATTACAAATGCCTATATCTACCAATTTATAATTATCTCAATAATATTTTGACTCTAATGAATTATAAATAATACTTACATATCATTCATTAATATACTAAATTAATATTACAAATTTATATGTAAATTCAACTACAAACAACTTTTAATACAAACACAAAGACTAATTGTTATTAAATTTATAGGTCTAACTTTAGGCACAAACATGTTAAGCCTATTGAACCCATTAAGAGACTAGATAGTAGACACTACCATCCTATCCCACCAACGGGACTTTTCATTAAAACATTTTCCTTGTCAATCCATTGCAAGCCATAGGAGATGTTGCCTCTTTGACCATAGGTCATAATTCTTATCTGCAACTTGAGGTTTATACAATTTCTTTCTGCTAACTTTCTTTCACAATGAGAATCCCCCATATAACCTCATTCTCAAGACCAAAAAATAGCTCTGACAAAAATTAATGGTGGAAAAAAATATACCTATGGTAGGAAACCAGAGCTGCAATTTATAGTAGTGTATAGTAGTAGAAATTGTATATAAGAAAATTATCCAAGTTAAAAAGTTTTTTTGAATGCAATCCCTTAAACAATGAGGGGGCTTCTGAATGAAATCCCTCAAATAGAGGAGGTCTCTAGGGAAAATATGATAAATGTAGATGTACTGGAGCATCTGAAAATGTCATTTTATGCTTTATTTGGCTATTTAGAGATTGCATGGGCCTCATAAAAATTAAGGCATTTGCATGATTAGAGATGGCATGGGCCTCATCCAAATAAAGGGCTTTGCACACATTTTCTTTAATTAAATAAATTGTGATCGACCAACTAGTACTTTGTGCATTCCTCTTCAATATTCATGTAATTTGATCACTTGTAGACTTGTAAAGGACTAACGCCATTTGTACAGAGTTGTGGAACAAGTAGAAACATGTTGTAAAATACTTACAGAGGTTTATAGGGGTGTAAGGAATCTTTCTAAATTTTCTATTTTTAAAAACAAGCCTCAGAGATGGGTTCATGTGAATCAAACCCATTCATATGCATATATGATGGATTTTGTCATGCCCAATCCTGCCCTTAAAAAAATGGAATGGAGAGACAGGTTTGGCCATGATCAAACACATCACTAAAACATCGATTACACTTTTTATTGTGACTCAGACAAGATATAAATGAAGTCCAATCAACCAGATTGGAAGTTAGATTGATGAGTATGCTGGTTGTTGAATTACTTTCTAGTTTGGAGCTTTTGGTGTTAGGTTTTCAGTATGCTTTTGTTAAATGAGTCTTGGAAGGCAGCTGAAGTTCGAGTTCAGAATTGCAAATCATAAGAGAAGGTTTGATAGCAGAGAAAATAAATTATGGATTGTAGAACAAGGAAGATAGGTTGATGGTTATTTTCCAAGGCCTTAGTGATGATGGATTGCTTGAATTCTCTATGCCCTTGTGAGCTTGAATTCTTGGTGATAGTGGATTGCAAGCACAACTCCACTTGTTGGAGTTTCCCACACTTTGTTTCTCAAGGTAAATTTAATTTGTTTATTGAATGTTCGTATGTTGATACGTGTTTATTTTCTATGTTTAATATTCAATTGTTATTCCTTTATTAAATTCTTCTGATATCAAAAAATCTATGAATGTATGTGTTGACAATTTTGGCCCCCACAAGGCAAATTGTCACCCCTACACTTCGAAACTTTGTTATGGTGCCAAGTTTGTCTTATGAATCAATTTTGGGGTCCTTAAATGAGCATTTACAGCCACCCAAGTGGCCATCTATAGCTAGGAAAATTTTAGTTATGCAAAGGTTTCCAATGAGCTTTCTTGATTACAACCAAATGTGCAAATACAGCCAAGACATACAAGCTGTAAGTTTAGTTATTTTGTCTTCCCAAAAAAATATTTTGGGCTATAAGAGGTGGACTATTTTTCTTGACATTCTATCTAAGAGAAAGAGCTCTCAAAGGACTATGTAAAAGTCCAAAAAAATGACTAAGTTGCAGTTGTTTAAAGCTTATTTGCTTCAAACATTTTATCTGAAAGAAAAAGAGAAAAGCACAGTTGAGAAGACTTGAAGGGCACCTGTCCTTCAGGAAGGTCCAATTCAAAAGTCTTGAAGGGTATGTAACCCTTTGGGTTGGTTCACTTTATGATTTTCAAGTCAAGACAAAAGTTCCAAAGGAAAGTTTCAGAAACCTGGGTTCCCTTCAAAAAGCCCTGGTGCCCTTCAAAAGCCTGGGTACCCTACAATTCTTCTGAAGGGCACTTTTAAAGGCAAAAAATACCTTGTGAAGGGCACTTGGTCAGTGTCAAGACCCTTTTAAAAGTTTTGAAGGACACTTTTAAAGGGAAAAAAGCCCTTGCGGAGAGCACTTGGTCGGTGAAGTGGAGCTTTATTATTCTTTCGAAGGGCACTTCTGGAAGAACCTTGCCCTTGCATAAGGCACCTAGGTGACTAACATGACCAAATCAAAAAGATCGAAGGGCAATTTTGGGAAGCAGAAGCCCTTATGAAGGGCACCTTCATAAAAGTAAGGGACACTTCAAATGGAGAAGAATTTCCTTCAGACTATTTGTCTGAAGGAAGTCCTTTGGACAAAATGTTTGAAGGATTTCATGGAAAAGGTCTGATAGAGGATATACATGGGAAAAAATCCCAATAGAAATAAAAAAATAAAGGAAAAGAAGGAAATGAGAAAATTTAAGGAAATCCTTCAGAGTAATTGTCAAATAGGAAATCTATGAGAATATGAAAGTCAACAAAAGCCTAAAGAAAACCAAAGGGCAAGACATAAGAGCCTAAAAGAATAAATTTGAGAAAATTGGTAAGGAAATGAATTCCTTCAGACTTTTTATCCTAAGGAATTCCTTCGAACAAAAATTCTGAAGGAATTCGGGAGGGATAGAAAGCCCAATATAAAAGACAAGGGAGTAAACAAAGGCCAAAAAGAGAAAAGGAAATGGCAAGCCTAGGAAAGAGAAGAGACAAAGAGTCTTTTAGACAATTTATTTAAATGATGAAAACTAAAATAAAGCCTGAATCTTGAATTAAAGCAGAACATGGGAAAAGCTAGAGAAAACTTAAAGTGAACTAAGCATGATCAATAACATGAAAAAAGACGTAAGCACAAATAGGACTGAGCCAAAACTGAAAAATAATTAAGACAAACATAGAAATAGAGGCATGGCTAAAGATTAAAGCAGAACTAAACATGGACATAAGCATGAACAATGAATAAAATAAACACAAAATAAAGACAAAGGTAGGATAAATAAAGATCATGCACAAACTAATGTGAGTGACTCCAATGAAGTGAACATGTTTAAGAAAGCAAACATGCTTCAGTTATGAAAATAGAATTATCTTGCATGATGAACAAGCAAAGCATTGAACATTTCAAATAGTCAGAAATTCCATGCACACACTCTCATTTGTCTCAAAGCTTAAAACATTTTGGGGGTTCAAACATAATTCTTAATTTGGCATTTGCATTAATTTCATGCAGAGGGAAGACTTTCAAATGTTCTAGTAGTTTGAGTGTATTTGACTACTCTTATTTTGGAGTTCACTAGTTTTTAAATCAAGACATCTATTCTTAGATTTCATGCATCCAAAGCTCGTCTTCTTCTTTTTCTTTTTCAATGCTAAGGATTATTCATGTAAGACAATCAAGTATAAGCTAAGGAGAGATAAATTTGAAAGACTCATAAAACACAATCTAGACTTGAGCTAATGAATAATTAACTTCCTCTCCTATTTTCAATGCCAATCTCTTGGCTTTTTGTAATTTTTTATATTAGTAGCTTTTTAGCCTTGTAAAATTTATCCCTCTCTTGGTAAGACTAGACTCTATCATTGGCGAGTTGTGTAACCTCTTTACTCAATAAAAGGGCTGTACTTTAAAATTTCAAGCGTTGGCATAGTGTACATTCATTTATAAATTTACATATGTGATAGATTTCTCTCCCTTCCCAAATTCTGATTCATACCTAGTTGCTAGCTCATCATGTTATGCAGGTCATGTTCAATGTTTTATATGTCTTTTTTAAAGCTATAAATGGATGTTAGGTGGCTGTAAAGTGTCTTGCATCCAACCTCTCTCTGTCATTTTCCTTTACATTTTTGTCATTGGATCGAACCTTCTCATGAAATACTTATGCATAGTGATCAATTGAAATCAAATGTTTTATTTTTCCCTTATTTGTTTAGTGTTTAAAGTTCTAAGTAGGGTGGATCAATATTCTAGTGTATCGCCATCATTAGGTAGGATTTTCCCTTCAAATTTATTTTTGTTTTTTCCATGGTATTCTATAGCATAGAGTAGAGATATGTATTCATACATCTTATAGGAACCAAATTTCTCTGGAGGTTCTTCTCACCATTGAGTTACCCACCCTCTTGAGAAGATTCTATCACTTTAACTAGATAGAGGATTAGCCATTTCAGCACATGTTCATTTCATGGTCTAACTCTAGGTTGACAAAAAAATTTGGCATGCTCAACGGGGCCACAAAAAAGTTCTTTGCATAGAGTTTTCACAGTAGCAAAGGATATTCATCTACATCCAATTACAAAGTTCATAGCATCATTTAGGGAATCCATTCATGCCAATTGTTACCACAAGATCAGCAAGTAAAGGTATTCCTTTTAAATTTGTAACTTATAAAAGAGCAAGGTATAAGAGGTCAAATCCATATCCTCAAAGAGAATATTTACCTCCCGCTCATCCTATCATTCTAGACACTACAATCCCCACCATCTAGATGGCTATTAGAAATCAAGTGTTTTCTCTATTCAATAGGTGAAGTCCACTGAATCTAGCATAGTTAGATGATATTTTTGTATCTGCCTTCAAAAGTATTCTATTGTTATCACAAAAAAATCAAACAACCTTTATTAATCATATCTAGGATGTCACTAATCTTTATTCAGTTTATGATGTTGTTAAGGATAATGTTGCTATTAGATTGCTTGTTGCTTCTTTTAAAGGAAAAGCATTATAGTGGTATAGAACCCTCCCACTTAGATCTATTTCCACCTAGGATGAATTGGATGCACCTTAGTCAAGCAGTTTGAAGACAAATGTGATCACTTATTTTTAGTTAAGCAATTAACTACCATATAGAGAGCTCCTCATGAGTTCATATGTGATTTTAATCTCAGATTCTAGAAGACATGGACCAAGATACCAATTTTGATTAGGCCATCCCTTGAATATGAATTTCTTATTTTTTTAAAGCTTTTAATTTTGATATTAGTGTGATGATACAGTCAATGGGTGGTACTACTTTGTCAGATGCTTATGAAGTTGCAATAAGGGAATAAAATAGTTTGATACAAGAAATTAAGCTTTCTTCAAGACCTCTAATGCCCATATTTATGAAAATAAGTTCTATACCAACCCTTCAAGTTCATCAAATTCCATTTTTAGATCTAATTTCAGCACTTCAAGTTCCTATTGCAACGTCTACTAGTCAAGCTAGTGAGATAGGAGAGTTGAAAAGTTTGCTAAAATATTTTAGAAATGAAATAGTATAGCTCAAGAGGCTAAAATTTTAGTCAAATAGGCCCTATCAACAATAAAATTAGAACAACTATCAGTCATTCAAATATTAAAGGTCTCCTTATCAAGGTTTCAAAGAAAATAGACCACCCTATCAAGTACAAGGAGCCATAACTCCAGCTAAGTCATATGTTGCTCTTGATCCGAATGCTGCTTCCACTTCAAAAGCTATTGTTCTAACCCCATCTAAAAATAATTTGGTATAGCATTCATGTTGGTAGCCCTCAAATCTCAATGATTCTCAAAACCAATCCTTGGTATCATAGAACATCACCATGCCACAGATGACACAAGAAGAGTTTTCTTTTCAAGGAGGTCAATATCAAGATATATGTTTGACATCATAAGAAGTGACTCATCAAGTTTAAGGGTAGCTTGATGTAATTAATGTAAATTGCTAGGTTGATGATCATGTTACTTTTACTTAAGCTGTTAAAACTAATGATTCAAGTGGTTAAATTGCAGCTATAACCTATCAAAGAACTAAAAGAAGAGCTATTGAGAAAGCTCAATTTGTATAAAATAATTCAAGTGCTCCTAGTATTATTGCTCAAAGTATAAAAGAGCAGTTTTTTTCTCTCACAACCCAAAAAAATTAGAATATAGAGGTTAGTAAAGTGCAATGAATACCTCTAATTCATAATCAATAAGTACCATAGAAAGTGCAATCAAAGGTCAGTGCATCTTAGTTCAGTATTGTAAATCAAATGAAGAAGTTTAACATTAGTATTAGCATGTGGGATTCTCTTTCAATTCCAGGGAAAAATGATAAACTCATTCAAGAACTTTCAGCTCTTAAATTGTCTCTAAAATCAGTTGAGAAAGAAGGTGTTGTCTTGACAAATTTAAATCAGTGAACTAAGCAACAAGTGCAGCAAGGAGATAAGATGTCAAAGGTGGAAAAAACTAAGATAAGCTCAAAAAAAAACTCTCCCTTTTATCTTTATTTGATAGTGGATAATACTTTGGTTCATAATTCTATGGTAGATAGTGGAACTAGCAGTACAGTAATGCCCAAATAGATTGCAGACAAGCTTGACCTTTTTGATGAGCTAAATACTAAAGGGGTATTGCAGTTAGATGGTTCACTAGAAAAGTTTATAGGCATTACCAAAGATTTGAAATTTATATTACATGTTTGTTCTAATGTTACTATTCAATAAGATGTTGTAGTGGTGGACTTACCTCCTTATTTTGCTATGTGTCTTTCAGAGGACTTCACCTTCAAGATTGAGAGATATTTATCAGCTGATTGGACCTATTTATTATTCAAAACTAGGTATGGTACCAATGTAACAAATCATTAAGAGCCTATTGCATATTTTTATATGGAGCCTTATATGGTAAGTGTTTTCAATGCAAATTGTATCATCTCAGATGAAATAATACAAATTAGTGATGTAGAAAAGGATTCACCTTTGGATGGAGTTTCGGATTTGTTTCTTGATGAGTGGGCTTATACCTTGCATGAGCATGATCCCTATAAGTTGATTGAAGAGGAAGGTCTTGGTGTGTATTATATTCATGAAAATGAAGCACCAATTCTAACCATGGTCAAAGAATATGAATCTAATGAAGGCTTGTGGGAATTTTACTTTGATAGATCAAGAAACAAGCATGGAACTAGAGATGGAATGATGTTAATTTCTCCTACAGAACAAAGGTATTTCTCCTCTATTAAATTTCAATTTGGTTGTTCAAATAATGTTGCTGAATGTGAAGCACTAGTTCACGATTTGGAGTGGACTAAGAAGATGAAAGTGAATTGTTTGTAAGTGTTTAGAGATAGTGAACTTGTAGTCCACCAAATAAGAGGTTTGAATGTATGCAATAATTTATTGTTTAAATCTTACAGACATAGAGTTTGGGATTTACTTGAATATTTTTAAGGCTTTAATATTTAGGCAATACTAAGAGATAGGAATAAATATGTTGATATGTTGGTTATTGTTGGGACATAATTTAACATTCCAGTTGATGTAAAAAGTGACAATTTTTAGTCACATATAAAGGTAGTTTTAAGACCTTCTGTTCCAGATAACCAAGAGAATCTGTAGGGGTTTGAAAATGACAATCAAATTATGATATTTTTGCAGGAAGACACTGAGTTTTTTTTTAAAAATTAGTTGAAACACTTACAGTAGTATCGTGATCAAATTGTACAATTAAAAATGAATAGGCTACCCAAGGGATTGATCACTCTTGAAAATATTTTCAATGAAGATGATGAGCTAAGGAAATGGAAATCATCCTTGTCAACAAAGGAAGAGCACTATGCCAATGTAGAGATTACCATTGGTAAAATTTTGAAATTGGGCAAGGTATGCACTCCTTCACAAAATAAAGCTTTCATTGATTTATGCACAAGTTTTGTTGATATATTCGAATGTTAGTATAGTGATCTCAAAAGTTTTGATCTAAGTTTGGCTCAACACACCATTGAGTTAGAAGAGGAAATTAAACCAGTGAGACAAAGATAAAGGCCAATCAATCTAAAGCTTGAGCCTTTAATGAGAGCTGAGCTTCACAAGCTCATAGAATCAGTGATTATATTTTTAATCAAGCACTCAACTTGGGTGGTAAGAAGGCTTTGCACTCTCCTTGCCTAAGAGCAAAAAGGCTTTGCAAAGTTTCTTTGGAAAAATAAACTTTAAAAGGAGATACATTTCAAATTTTGCTACTGTAGTTAAACCACTTATAGCCATGTTAAAGAAAAATCAGAACTTTAGCTGGTCCAAGGAGGGAGTAACATGGTTTGAAGATGTTAAGAAAGCTATAGCAAGTGCTCATATGCTTTTAAATCTGGATTTTACTAAATATTTCATTTTGTATACATACACTAATGTGGACACCATTTCAAGCATTTTTATGCAACAGAATCATGAAGATTTGGAGCAACCAATAGATTTCTATAGCCAAGGATTGGAGGAGTATAAAATAAGGTATTCTTTTGTTGAAAAGCATGTCTTTTCAGTTATAAGATTTCTAAAAAAAATTAGGCACTTCTTGTCTAATAATAAAAAAATATCTAATGGTTGCTCATCCAAGCATCAAAGAATTTATTTTGAGTAAAGACATAAATGAGAAGAGAGCTAGTTGGATAACCAAGGTAATGGAATATGACATGGAAATTAAGGTTACAAAGGTGGTTAGAGGTAAAGGACTTTGTGAGTATCTAGCTTAGACTTGCAAGAAACAAATGAAGTTGTTTTAGTGTCAAATGATGAAGAGATTATTGTTGTTCACACCTCACCTTCGAACTAGTTTCATGATTTGGTAAGCTATCTGCAAGATGGTTTTTACCTTTCTCACCTAAGTGCTTTAAAAAAGGTATTTCAGATTGTAATCAATTCCATTCTTGCTCATTGATGGTGTTTTGTTCAAAAAGGATATTAATGGAATGCTACTAAGATGTTTGGAACCAAGCCAAACTCAAAGATTACTTGAAGAATTTCATGATGGACATGGTGGAGGACACTTTTATGCAAGAAATAAAACACTTAAAATCATGAGAGGTGGGTATTATTGGCCTACTATATTTGGTGATTGCCATACATGGGTTAGAAAGTGCAAACAATATGCTATGTTTGTAAGAAAAGTTAAATTTACAGCCCTGCCCCTTTAACTAATTGTATTGGATCAACCTTTTTTCTATTGGATATATGAATTTATTGGTCTCATTGATCCTCCTTCAAGTTCAGAGTATCAGTGGATTCTAACAGCTACGGATTACTTCACATGCTAGATGGAAGCAATTGCATTGAAAGAAGAAAATGAAACTAATGTTCTTGATTTCTATGAAGGTCTGCTTCCTAGGTTTGGAGTTCTTTCAACTATTTTTTCTAACAATGCAATGGATTTTGTGAGATCTAAGATCATATAATGGACTATCCAACACGGAGTTTATCTCAGCACTTCATCGAACTACTATCCACAAAGAAATGGCCTTTCTAAATCTAAAAACAAGAACCTCTTAAGGATCATATGGACTATTAAAGACAATCAGAGGTCATGACATCTCATGTTGAAGTCAGCGTTATGGACTGATAGGATCACTTACAAGAGGTCAATAGCCAACTCTCCATACAAGCTAATATATGGTAAGGAAGCAAAGTTACCTATTTTCTTGAGTTTCTAGCTTTAGAAATAATGCATCAACTTGAGTTGTTGCAGAATGAGCCTATATAAATTAGGTATGCAGAGCTTATGGAGTTGGAAGAGATAAGAAATTAATCTATGCTAACCATGAAAAGTCATCAGGCACAAGTGAAAAGAATTTTTGACAAAGGAGCTTCCTCACGAAGCTTCAATGAAAAAGATTTGGTCCTCAAATGGGTTGAGGATCGAGCCAAACCAAAAAGGCATATGAATTTTGACTCCCTTTGGAGTGGCCCATACATGATCTCCAGCTGGAAATCCCACAACGCCTTCTAACTTGCCAGGATAGACGACGAAGAGTTTCTAATCACAATCAATGGGATACATCTGAAACATTGCTATTGAAGAACAAATCCCTACGTACATAGTTATTTTTGCTTTCCTCCAAGTGTTGTTCAAGAACAGTAGTTTGCTTTAGTTTTGTTTAATAAGTGCTTGTTTGTACATTTACTTCTTAGTTAGTTTTCTTGTTTTCATGTTCTTTCCTTATTTTTTGAGGGAGAAAGGTTACTTCAACCAAAGTCAAGAGGAGATTTTCAGTCAAAAATCATGTTCACCATTTGGGAGTTCGAATATCATCTATATGGTCTAAGTTATCTAGCATAGTAGGTATGCTTCCAAATAGAGTCACCAAAAATGTTAACAATTTTGCCCCCCACAAGGCAAATTGTCACCCTTACACTTTGAAACTTTGTTATGGTGCCAAGATTGTCTTGTGAATCAGCTTTGGGATCCTTAAATGAGCATTCACAACCACCCAAGTGGCCATCTATAGTTAGGTGAATTTTAGTCATGCAGAGGTTTTCAAGGAGGCTTCTGGATTACAATCAAATGTGCAAATATAACCAAGACATACAAGCTATAAGTTTAGCTATTTTGTTTTTCCAAGGAATTTTTTTGGGATATAAGAGGTGGATTATTTCTTCGTACATTCTATCTGAGAGCAAGAGATCTCGAAGGATTGTGTAAAATTCCAAAAAAATGACTAAATGGTTGTCGTTCAAAGCTTTTTTTTTAGAATTTTTATCTAAAAGAAAAAGAGAAAAGCACAGTTGAGAAGATCTGAAGGGCACCTGCCCTTCGGGAGGGTCCAATTCAAAAGTCTCGAAAGGTATGTAACCCTTTAGGTTAGTTCACTTTATGGTTTTCAATTCAAGACAAAAGTTTTGAAGGATAGTTTTCAAAACTCTGGACACCTTTTAAAAAGCTCGGGTGCATTACAATTCTTTCGAAGGTCACTTTTGAAGGTAAAAAAGACCTTGCTAAGGGTACTTGGTCAGCAAAGTGGACCTTTACAATTCTTTCGAAGGGCACTTCTGGAATAACCTTTACCTTGCGGAAGGCACCCAGGAAACTAACATGACCAAATCAAAAAGCCCAAAGGGCAATTTTGGGAAGCAAAATCCCTTGCATAGGGCACCTTCATAAAAGCAACAGACACTTCAAATGAAAAATAATTTCCTTTGGACTATTTTTCTAAAGGAATTTTTTTGGACAAAAAATTCAAAAAAAATCAAGGAAAAGGTCCGATCGAGGATATACCTGAAAAAAGATTGATAGAAATAAAAAAACAAAGGCAAAGAAGGAAACGAAAAAAATTTAAAGAAATACTTCGGAGTAATTGTCAAACAAGAAATCTGCGAAAATGTGAAAGTCAACAAAAGCCCAAAGAAAACCAAAGGGCAAGACATAAGAGCCTAAAAGAATAAAGTCAAGAAAATTGGCAAGGAAACAAATTCCTTCAGACTTTTTATCTGAATGATTTCCTTCGAACAAAAAGTTTGAAGGAATTCAGGGGGACAGAAAGCCCAATAGAAAAGACAAGGGGATAAGCAAAGGCCAAAAAAGAGAAGAAAATGCCAAGCCTGAAAAAGAGAAGAGAGAGAGAGAGAGTCCTTCGGATAATGTGTCTAAATGACAAAAACTAAAATAAACCCTGAATCCTAAATTAAAGAAAAACATGAGAAAAGCCAAAGAAAATATGAAGTGAACTGAGCATGATCAATAACATAAACAAAAATGTAAGCACAAACAGGACTGAGCCAGCACTGAATAAGAAGTAAGATACACATATAAATAGAGGCATAATCAAATATTAAAGAAGAACTGAACATGGGCATAAGCATGAACAATGATTAAAACAAACACAAAATAAAGACAAAGGTAGAATAAACAAAGATCATGCACAAATTAACATGAGTGACTCCAACGAAGTGGATGCGTTTAAGAAAGCAAGCATGATTCAATTCTGAAAATAGAGTTGTCTTGCATGATGAATGTGCAAAGCATTGAATGTTTTAAATAGCCATAAATTCTATGCATGCACTCTCGTTTGTCTCAAAGTTTGAAACATTTCAATGGTTCAAACGTAATTCTTAATTTGGTATTTGTATTGATTTCATGCAAAAGGGAGACTTTCAAATGTTTTAGCAGTTCGAGTGTATTTGACTACTCTTATTTTGGAGTTGACTAGTTTTCAAGTCAAGACATTTATTCATAGATTTCATGCATCCAAAGATTGTCTTCTTCTTCTTCTTTTTGAATGCCAAGGATTCTTCATGCAAGACAACAAGGTATAAGCCAAGAAAAAACAAATTTAGAAGACTCATGCAATGCAATTTGGACTTAGGCTAATGAAAAGTTAACTTCCTCTCCTATTTCCAACACCAATCTCTTGGCTTTTTGTTAATTTTCTATATTAATGGTTTTTTAGCCTTGTCAAATATATTCCTCTCTTGGTAAGACTAGACTCTGTCATTGGTGAGTTGTGTAATCTCTTTAATCAATAGAAAGACTATACTATCAAATTTTAAGTGCTGGCATAGTGTACATTCATTCAACAATTTGCATACGTGGTAGATTTCTCTCCCTTCCCAAATTCTGATTTGTACCTAGTTATTAGCTCATCATGTTATACAGGTCATGTTCAGTGGTTTATGTCTTTTGCTGACGTTGTAAGTGGATGTTAGGTCACTAAAAAATGTCTTGTATCAGAGCTCTCTCCATCATTTTCTCTCACGTTTTTGTCATTGGATCGAACCTTCTCATAAAATATTTATGCATAGTGATCAATTGAAATCAAAGGTCTTCCTTTTCCCTTGTTTGTTCGGTGCTCAAGGTTCCAAGTAGCGTGGATCAATATTCTGGCGTATCACCGTCATTAGATAGGATTTTCCTTTCAAATTTCTTTCTCCCTATTCCATGGTAGTCCGCAACACAAAGTAGAGATCCTCATTGATACATCTTACAGGAACCAACCTTCTTTCGAGGTTCTTCTCACCATTTAGGCACCCACCCTCATGCGAAGATCCCTTCGTTTCAACTGAAGAGAGAATTAGCCATTTCATCACGTCTTCGTTTCAGGGTGCAACTCCAGGGTGACAACAATATGTTCATAAACATAGTTCCAAAATCTGCATTAATCACATAAATCAATCACAGACTAAGTAGAATTTGTATTAACGAGTTAAAACACTGGTGTAATCGCACTAATTACAGATCCATCCTATACAGGGTAATGATTTATTTGCATGGAACTTTGATGCATCTGATACATCTCATGGAGCTTTGATGCATCTGATACATCTCATTTTTTTCTTTCTTTCTTCCCTTCCAAACCCTAGATACATATCATGAAAGTTCCCAGTTGCCTTAACCATTGTACACGGAAGACTACTTCAGAGAAAACTTATGGTGTACATATCTGAAATTGGGGAACAGTAGAAAATCTAGATCAGAAACTTTTGGCTTTTGAAACTTTTGGCTGCGCATGATCTAAAACAACTTCATCCATTACATCACTCTTTATAAGCATTAAACACTTTTTGGGCTCTTACGTCCTCACCTATATTTAGTATTCACATTATTTCGAGAGAATAGATTTGTAATTAGTATGGAACTTGAATAATCACTTCGAGTAGAAGGGTATTTATGACCAGTCCATTTACATAGAAGATTTGAATCTTGACGTCGACGCCCAAATCAAAGAGATTCTGGCATCGATGGAGTGTCCTGCACAGAACTAATCGATGAATGTTTTAATGGGGGTGATCGTCTTGTACAACGGTGATCTCCGTATGATTTGCTCTCCACGTGTTAGTGTCACGATAGTCTTCTAAGATCTTAAAAGACGCCCGCAGCTCAACGTAATCTTCCATGAGACTGAGACCAGCTGTCGGATTACAAAGCAATTCTTAGAATTTTAGTCTCTGTCTAAATGTTAATGAGTCGATAGGTTTTATTGCGTTTGTTGTTTTTAGTTTATTCTAATAATATAAGTCAGAGTTTTAAGGTATCACTTTGCAAGGATTTTTTATTTAGTCCAGTTTCTTTGTAGTGTCGAGTAATAATGACAGGGGGTTGCTAAAAGTTTTAATGTTTTGGAAGTTGTAAGTTCAATAAGGATAAATGTTAAGTTTGGTATCATTTTTTTTATATTGGAGGTCTTTTTCGAAGTGAAGATTTTGATGGTCTTTACTTGGATAAGATTACATTATATTTTTTGTTTTATTAAGCTTTTGGTTTAAAAAGTGGGTTTTTTTGTGAGAATTGATGAAGATTTGTTGGTCGATAGATTTGTCAAAGTTTATGCTCTCTTGAACATATCCAAGCTTCTCTTTCACTTGGTGCTCCTACTTTCTTCTTGGGGCAAATGGACTCAGTGCCTCAATTACGAAGGTCTCCCCTACCATTGTTTTTAGTGTAATCACTTGGGGCATAGGGCATGCATTTATTTATCCAGGTCTTGCTCTTCTTCTTTCTCCTTTTCTTATCAGATCTAGAGGAAGGAGGGATCTTCTTCCCAAGATTTTAGGTGGCACAATCACTAGGATTTCTACTAGGCTTCAACTTCTTCTCCTTTGCCCCTTGCTCATAGAGCCCCCCCTTCCTTACTTGGAATGTCTGCCCCTTTGTTGACTGCCCCTCCCCTTTCATCGCACCCCTCCCCTAGTTGAGTTGTGTTTCCCCCCTTTGTGACCCAAAAATTTAAACGCTGATGTTCTCACCACTATGAAGAAGAAAATCAAAATATTTGAGATGAAAAGACTGTTAGATATGTGATAACAAAATTAAATGTTGGATCCCTTTGTGGCACAGTTTGTAGCTCACTTCCTGATACGAGGTGTTGGGGGGAAGGCCCTTCCCCCTTCCTCCACTATTGTCGTAGGGGATCAAACCCCTGTTTTTAGGAAGATGAATTCTGTCGAATTCTATTTTTAGGAAGGAAAGTCTTAATGACATTTTTGCACTCTATTTTGAGGAAGAGGAATCCTAACGTTGCTTTACTAGGTAGGTGTATTTGTCTATGTGGAGTTCGTATGTAATCTAAGTTTGCATATAGTATGTTCATCTTGGGGTTAATAAATCTTGATATCTTACACCATAGATGTTTTCTTAGCTTTGCTAAGATTTTATGATTCAAATATAGTGTTTTATCTCATGTATGGTTATTCTGTTCATTTCAATTATCTCTATTTTTCAAACTTATATTTTGTTACTAATTATTTGTTGTTGCAAAGTGTCTAGTGTCCTTAGAAAGACTGAGACTAGAGGTGGATGATTTGGTGTGGAATGTCTCTCAATGGATGGTGAAAGACTCACTCTCTAGATGAGAGAGAAGACATGCCCTACCCTGTGGTTGAGGACTGAGGCATTCTAACTTTGGAATATTTCAATTAGTTTCTATTTTCCTCCTATTCATTTTTTTCCCCCTATTATGGATTTGAAAAAGATGTGTGAAATTGCATTAGTTTTTTATGAGATTGCTGACTTTTAGCAGAAGTTGTGTATCTCAAGTTGTTCCCTCTTAGTTATGGTTTGTTCCTCTTGGGGAGGTGTATTATCTATCCTAATTTTCAATTTTTGTGTTTGGTTCTTCTACATTTTGACTTATTATGGGGACTAGGCCTGTGATTGTGTCCCAACACTAGTTCATAGCTCCAGTCAAAAGCATTTAACCCTATCAAATAAAAAATAAGGATAAATGTTAAAGTATAAGTTCATCATTTATAATTAATTAAGAGAAAGTTTTATGTTCTTCTAATGAGTCATGTTAGTTAAAAAATAGAGTCATCAATGACATTGTTTGTAAAGGATGCAATATTCGACGAACTCGACATCCTAAAAAAATTAGTCATAGTATTTTTGTTCTTGATAAGATTTGAGATAATAAATATGTATCTTATAATTCATAATCAATAATGATAATGAGCTTATTGTGTATAAGATCTACCAAAAAATTTAGGCACTCTTTTCAACTTCTTTCTTAGTTGTGATACGATCTATTTTTTGGGAATTGAAAGTATTGAACCAATTCACGTCTCTTGCACTTGAATTTTGACCTTGGAACAAAAGCCATAGGTAGAGATTCTTATTTTATAAATTAATGACATTTTCTTATCTTTCTGAACAATAGAAGATCTAAGAGCCCTCAATTCATGTTGAACACCCTCACTCAAGCCTCCAACATAAGGTTCCAACTTCTTTTAAGGTTCCAAATTTTAAGTTCTAGTAAACAACTTGAGGTATTGTGAATTTTGCTATGTGGATGACCTTATTTTCCTTAACTTAGAGAGTTGTGAAAATAAGTCCTTAGTTCATTAATTCTCATAGTCAAGTGTAATTTCCAAAGCTAGATCAAAATTGGATTATGTTTGAAAAGAGAGAAGAGTCACTTATGTCATAAGTTGATTTTTATAGATAGATCGAGTTCAAAATGGGGGATGATTAAGGTAGTGGCGTTGTCTGTAATTAATATACTGGTTATAATCTCCCTTCACTTAACTTTGTACATTGTCCTCGACATTATCATACTCACTCTCAGTGTCAAATATAGAGCTCTCACAATAATGACTTGCACTTCAACATCTACTTCTACATACCATTTCCATTGCTCTTACCCTTACTATTATACTGATAAAAATACTAGTATTAATGGCACGGACTTGTTAACCTAAGAAAACAAGATATTAAGGCCCTAGTGGTAAGCTAAAGAATGTGGCGATCATATTACGTTAAAGGTGACAGAAGGACAAAAGGCATCTGGTTTGTTTCTACAAAAAAGTAGTAATTTCAGAGAGTTGCATTGCAAGAAGGTGACCAAGCTTTTAGAAAATAACCAATCAAAGTATATTTGTCAATCCATTTGAAAGTATTATCAAAGTCAAGAATTGGAAAAATAACATAATGTGAAGGATTATCATCCATACCTTGTGGAGTAATTTTGGTATAATTTTTTGAGGTTTTTATATTAAAGGTGCCATCTCCAATTGCTTCACTACCAATAGTTGTAGCTTAAATAATTGAACTAGTTTGTTGTGATGTCATTAAATATATAAAAATCCTTTAATGTGAAGATTATACAAATAAAAGAAATAAAAAATGCGAAAGGATTGATAAATACCTCGATTTTAATAAAAAACGTGAAGTGAGAAAAATGTTTACTTAATCACAACATACATGAAATCTTAGTAGAGCTCTCCATGTAGATTCATGCTCAATAATACCCCCAATATAAAAGGTTCGGATCTAAAAGTGTGAGTAGGCTTATATATCTTGTTGACTAATATACAATAAAAGGAAAACAATTTAATTATAAAGTTCTACATAAAGATTTATACTTTAAATTGATGTTTCATCTACTAGTATAAATATCTTAAATATATTTATCTAAAATACAAAGAGAGATATCAATCTCAAGGTTCTTTTTTAGATGTTTTACATATCACATTGATTAATAATTCCATTACCTTCTATGTGAATTTACCACTAAAGTTAGTGACAAATGACATCAATATAGCTACACTACTATGTCGAGCTCGGAAAAATATTTTTGGAGAAAAAATACTCTAAACTCCACCATATGGCCAAGATATTATGAATTTTTTATTGACTTCTCTAAGTTTTAAAAAAAAATCTAAGTGATGATCAAATGGATGTCACACTTTTGATTTAAATTTCCTTGTGAAGATCAAATAGACATAAAATTTAAGATTGAATATAATTATGAAAAACTCATTACATCACACTTTACCCTTGTTGCTATTGTACAACCCCTATCAACATAACTACTTAGTTTTAATTTATATTAACAAAAAAAACTTTTCAAATATCTCTAAATACATACCTTATTACCTAATATAAAATATCATGTATCTTAAATTTGCTTTTCTAACCTTAAAGTCATGATTAATTTATTTATTTATAAGTTCACCCTTTCTTGGAAGTGCTCAATTGGTTCACGTCTCCATTTCAAACACATTTATTTATTTGTAAGTCGTCCCTTTCTTAGAAGTGTTGTTCAATTATTTTACATCTCTAAAGTTTTCACATGACACCATAGATTGTCATTTCCAATGTTCTTCCCCCTCTCATTTCATTCTTAATGTCTGATCTACTTTTAAAAATTTAATTCAATTAAAATATTAATGTCCACTACAGGCCAAAAATGGCCGATAGGACTGAAGAACATATTACATGAAACCAATATATTAAGGGAGTGCCAAAAACATCTCCAAAAGATATAAAAAGATAAATAAAATAAATAAAAAATATGAATCTACTATTTGAGGGCCCTAGATATTCAAAAGAGTAAAATGTGCATTGTTTTACAGATCTAGACCAAGTTGTCTGGGCATGTGGCCTCTTAAAGTTCATCAAGTCTGTTACTTAGAAATAAGTAACTGATATTATGAGATTTTTTTGGGTGGAGACATCAATTTGAGTGTTCTTTGTCAAAGTTAAAGTGTTGCGTGAAGAAACAAGGCTAAACATTTGTGGTCCTCGTATCAAATGAAGCTCGTTAAGGATCCATTGGAATCTCTAAAAGGACAATGGTATCTTCTATGAATCTCATAGTAGATAGGGCTCTTGAATATAAAAATCTCTTCACTTTCGCATTTTAAAAAACATAATTGGCATATACGCTCATCTTATGGGAGGTCATGTTCAGATTCCATTTGGACTTGATGAGAGCAAACACAAAACTAAGCTAAAAATGTGGATTTAGTTTTGTAGGCTTGTGTTTAAGTTTACAAATAGAGAAATATTAGGAAATAACAAAGAATCAATGTCATCATAAAAATGTTTTAAGACTTTCTTTTTTTAGAGGATGAAAAGAGAAGTTGGGATCTAAGATGGTTTTATTTCTCACATTTCCCAAAGTCACGATAATGACATTGTGAAGGCCACTATGGATAAAAATTTTCCTTTTTCATTAAAATTAGTTGTTCGCCTCCTTGCCAATCAATTAGGTTAGTGATGTGTTAGTTATTTGTTTCTTTCGTCAACTCCCACATTATAAATGCAAATTAATTTATGTTGGTTAGTGTATGATTTATTGTCACTTAGTGAACATGAAAATGGAAATAGAAAATTTCAATAGCAAGCACTCTTTGGACAAGTTTTATGGGACCATCCAATAATAATAGAAAACAAATTATGTGTTTTAATGAGGGTAAACGCTTTTGCCCAGAGTTATGAACCATCTATGCTTTTGACTAGAGTGAAAAATTGGCACTAGGGCACAAACATGAGGCCCAATCCCTAAAATAACTAGAACCAACAAAATAATAGAGGACCCATCAATAACTGCATCACAAAAATGAGTCTCAACCATAATAGAAACACCCAAACATATGGATAAGAAAGAACAATAACATCTCTTAAGATCATCAACGAACGATCGGCAAACATGTATCAAACATATGAAACCCATCAAAGATAGAAGCAAGTAAACCAAAGGGCAATAAAAGTTAGTCGTTTGCAAAATCCAATATTTGTCCTCATCTGGGAAGAAGGTCATTCATTGTCCATTGAGAATTGTCTTTCACCAATTCCTTAGTTTTCAATCTCAACCTTTATGCGTTTGATCTTCACCCTTCTTTTTATAGATGTAGTGCCTGCATTCACTTCTAGCCTCGCAATTTGAGGATGATAAGGAGAGGAGAGAATCTCAACAAGGTACAAAAGAATTGGAGCTGCTTCAAGCGTAGACACCACCTTCAAAGGAGACAAAATTGGAGTGGGAATTGAAAGATCCCCAATTAAGGAAGGAGGTGTGGAGGAATCCAAATGATGGAATAAATTTCCATGATTACTATGGGAACCACCCTTCTTCATCTAAACCAATTGAACTAGAGACAGGGAGGTCGAAAGCACTACCGATGAACGCCCATTTGCACGATGCTCGAGGGGATTACAACGAAAGCGCCTATAGAGTAGACCTTCGTTAAGAAATTGAGTCCATTTGCGCTAGGAAGATGTCAAGTTAACAAAGTGGAAGAGAGGTTTAGAAATATCAAGAATAAAAGAAACTCTTACATATATGATTCCCAAATAAAAATCATCATTTTTCACAAATGATCCCACTTTGTTATCCAACAATATGATATGCTCCTCTTTTCTCGTGATAGGTGGAAGATTATAAAATTTGATCAAAAGAGTGATAGCCAAAATTTGCATCTTCACTAGGTCAAACAACGGTAACGAAGCACCCAAAAAACCCATGGTTTCCAAGAATCCATGTCCCTGAAGACCAAACAAAATACCTATCTTAAGAACTTTGAAAGACACTTGGAAGAAATCAGAAGTGAACATGGTAAAGGAAGGAACCACTATGGTGCTCCAGGCAGACAAAGCCCAATTGGAAAGATCATTTATTGAGATAAGATTGCCCACAAACATTTCAAACAAGGATTTGCTGCCAAACTCGAGCTCCATTGTTGAATAAAAAGGATTAGATATTTCCAACTCTGGGATCTCCTTCGAGAAAAGAATGGAAACATCACGTAAACGGAGTGTTGTAAGGATGGTGAGAGCTCGAAGTAAGGTAAGCTAGAAAAGGAGCACCACCTCCCGTAGGAACCTGCGATGAGACTCAGAAAATTTTGATGAGCATACCGCAAAAGAAAGTGAGGACTTACAGAAGTCCCCACCATTGTGATACGGGTTCACCAAATTATTGCTGTCAACAAAAGTCCAACGTTTCCCTGAAACATTCTTCTTTGAGTTGCAGGGAAGGAACTTGACCATTGAAGCTTTGGTTTGAGGCAACGACGGAGCTAGGGCCATGGATTTGTTACTTGAGGCTGTGGGATGCTCTGCTCCTGTGAAAAAATCCAAGGAGCCCTTCTTACTCCTTTCAGGACCTCCACCAAGGGCACCAATATTGCGAAAGCTTTGTCGACGATCACTATCCGCCAAGCAACCTAACTGTTGAGGCAAGGTGGCAGAAGAGTTCGACTGTTTGATTTCCTTCGATGTTGAAATCCTTCGAACAACAGTCAGATTTCCGCTCTTGCCCAATTCTTGTTTCTTGACAGAGATGAAAAACCCATCTGTAACCCTAACACACTACCTGCGGAAGACTTAGAACCCGCCACCACTCTGAAGTAGTCAGAAAGGGAACTGTCTCAAGCTCTTGAGCTACTTCCTCCTGCCCTGCATTCTGGCCTCTAACTCTTCAATCTCTTTGACGAACGCTGAGCCCAGAGATCCAAAGTAGCTTCGCAGGGTGCTTTTGAGATTTGAGCGGCCCAAGCTTTTAATTTCGAATTTAGTTTTCCCTCTTGATCCTCTATTCCATCCCATGGGGTAAATGGATCATGTTGGATCTGGTTTCTACAGAAAAAACTTTATCCTTTTTAAAAAATAAAAAATAAAAAATAAAATAGAAAATAAAAGGTAGATTATCTATTAAGTGGGTTGTAGTTTAAAAATGATGATGACGGTGTAAAAGGCCCTGTTTAACCGTCCACTGAAGTACAAATCTCAAGAGATACAATAAAAAAGATGAGATTAGGATCATGTCTCTACAGAATTTGGATACCCTTTAATTCTTGGCACTATGCTAAAAAAATATTATGTATTTCTTTTCTAATAATGAACCAAATATATAGATCCGACATATTAAAGATATTGATTTCTTATTGATATCCATCTCTTTTAGAAAAATCTCTTAAAATATTAGAATTTATCGAAATGAGAGATACATTCAAAATTTATCTGTTAATATCAATAAGTAAATTTGAAAAGTTTGTTATAATTTAATGTGAAAGGGTAATTTATTTTGTTTCTTTTCATATTTCAATATCCAAAAATCAACAATTTAATAAAGCTTTGAATATTTTAATTTGAATTTAAACATTTATTGAAACACCCATTTAAATATATGTGAATTTTATTTTATTGATTTGTTTATCATTTTTAAATAAATTTTAATTAGAAAAAGTAAAAAGATAACAAAGGTTTAGTATTAATAAAAATTATTCTAACATTATAATTTTATTTTATTTTAGAATTACTTATCTAAAAAAATATAAAATTACAAAATATTTAGATTGTCTAAGATATGTCGAGCTTAAATAGTATATGTTTAATTACATTTTATTATTTATAGAAATAATCAAGAGGGTACTTAGTTTACTACTATTATGTTTAAGTTTGAGATTGTGTGCAGGGGTCAGAAAAGATAGGAACTAGATATAGAGTCACTAAGTTTTCGAAATTGACTATTCTAGTAGTTGAATGCCAACGGTAATTATAGCTATTTGATCTTTATCCAAAATGTTTCTATATTATGTGCCAAACTATTTTGTCATAGATTGTTTCACCTACTTGTAAACTATTGTTCTACGCAATATCAAAATCTTGTTGATGTAAGTTTAGAATTTTATCTCTTTCACCTTAAAACCCTAGATTCACTATCGACACTAGGTTTACTTTAAAAAGAGAATGAAATTGATGGGTTGACCTAATCCAAACCACCTTCCATTGATTGGTTGAGCGTTGCCTACGTTCTATGAAGAGGGCTCAAACTACACATGGTTCTCTCAATTAGGTGTATGTGTAATATAGGGTTCTTTTAGTGTGGATGCAAATTGTAATCTAATCGTTGACACTTGATAATAAAAAAAATTGATTTGGTTTGAGGGTGCTTCAAAATTGGATAGGGCTTGTTCCTTCTCATGGATTTCTAATTTGGAAGCTTTGAGTTGTGATTTCTTATTTACTAGGTCTTGTGTGTGTGTGTGTGTGTGTGTGTGTGTGTGTGTGTGTGTGTGTGTGGGTATTATTTTTTCAATTAAAAAGAGAGGTTGGTTCTTTTATATATTAGATAATTTTTTCCTAATTATTAGTCAGATATATGAATACAAATTCATTGACTTTTTATTGATACCGATATCTTCCAGAAAGTCATTATTATTTTATTAATATGAAAATGCAAACATAAAATTTTAATCATAAGCATCATCAAACAAATTACCTTCTTGATGTTGAAGCCTTGTAATCCTCATATCATAATTCTGATCCAATATTTTATTGGTTGGATGTGGATTCATCAAACAATTGTTCTTGCTTGGAGTTGCTGAAGATAGATGACCATTCTCTTGTGAAGAAATAATATTAGTCTCAGTTGAACTAAAACATTTTTGTATGTGTTAAGATATGATTTTATTTTAGATATTTAGTAAAGATAATCAACAAGCATGTGTTTTCTATTTTGAAGTTAGTATAATTTTTTGTCAACATTCTCATGTAGAACACGACCAGATTAACAACTAGCAATTCTAGAATATCTCCATAGAGCTAATTGTAAAAATCAAGTCATATAGATAGAGACAGACATAAAATATTAGAACACGATGTTTGTATGTAAAGAGTTGTTTCATATTGAATTCTTACAAAATCTTGATCAAATAAGTAGCTATCAATTCTTGAGTACCAAGCTCTTGGAGCTTGCTTCAATGCATAAAGAACTTTCTTCAACTTATATAACAAAAATTATTCACCCTTTACCTCAAAACATTGTGGCTTATATACTTCCTCTTCAATCACTCCATATAGGAATGCAGTTATCATCAGTTGAAGGACTTTCATCCTCTCTCATAAGCTTTTATCCACTTGTAATTGGAGTGTATGTGCACTTTGAATCTTGAAGATTATACTTCTTTAACATGCCTTGGGCATACTTGGCTTAATAAATGAAATAGATTTTTTTCAAACAAGACACATTCACTAATAGTATAGAGCATATTATTCCAAACAATCATTCCCTTAGCCTACTAGATTGAATCTTCAACAAATTGAATAGAAATAAGCAAAAAGGTTATATTTTAATTGTGACAACAAATACAGAAATAGACATAAATGTGTTGAGAATAAATTATTCTACATTGAAGGATCCAATGAAGATGAAGATGATGATGAAGTAGTAGGTGGGGCCGAGGATGGGCTAGAGGAGGAATTAGAAGATACCAAACTATCTCATGCCATTCACTTTCAGCTATTATAACTCTAAAATCCCTCAAGGTTGTGTGGTTCCTAAAAATCAAAAGGTGATGGTTCTAATTGACTTAGGGAGTACACAAGTTTATCAATAATAAGTTGGAAACACACTTGAATTGTTTTGTTTATCTAGATATAGAATTTCAGGGTATGATTTTAGATGGTGGCATAGTTAGTTGTTTAAAGAAAAGGAATAGTATCACGATTGCCATGGAATATTACAGGCTAGAATCTCCTATGTTTTCTATTCCCATGGGTTAGGCTAACATCATCTTAGGGGTCTATTTTCTCATATCCTTGAGAATGATAGAGAAGAATTTCTACGAGTTTTCATGTGTTTTCATTCTGTAGGGCATAAATTTGAACTGCATAGATTACATGCAAAGTCTATACAACTAGTTAAATCTCATAATATGTAGAAGATTCTATAAATGTGGAAAAAGGGTTTGTAGCACAACTATTTTTCTTAGAAACTTACAACCAAGAAAGTTGTCTACACACCTTGATCTATAGAAGATTGTTTATAACCACTCAATTGTTTTTAGAGTAATTCCGAAAGCAATACCATTAAGAAGGGCACATGATCATTCAATTTGATAGTTTACAGGGAGTTAATCGCCAAACATCAAACCATACAGGTACCCATAGTCTAGAAGAGTGTGAGTGAAAAGATAATAAATGAAATGTTGGAGATTGATATTATCAGACATAGCCAAAGTGCATATTCTTCCCTATGGTGATGGTGTGTAAGAAAGATGATACTTGTAGGATGTGCCTAGATTATAGAGAATTAATATGTACATTGCCAAAGTTAATTTCTTTATTTCAGTAGTTGATAATTTTCTAGATGAGTTATATGGTGTTATCCACTTTATAAAATTAGATTTTAGTTTAGGGAATTATCAAATTCGGATCAAGAATTAGAATATACATAAGAAAAATTTTAGAACTCATGAAGACCATTATGAGATTTTAGTAATGTCGTTTGGTCACATAAATGCACTAACTACATTCTAGAGTTTGAAGAACACTGTGTTTAAGAATTTTTTGTGGAAATTTGTCTTGGTATTATTCGATGATATATTAATATACAGTAAGACATGGGAGGAATAATTCTGTCATGTGAAACAAAGAGTGATAATTCTAGAACAACATCAACTTTATGTAAAGATTTCTAAGTGTGATTTTGGAATATAAAAGGGGAACACTTGGGTCACATTGTTTCACATGAAAGCGTCAAAGTAAAACAAAATCAATATCATGAAAAAAAAGAAGAAGATATTTTAACGTCCACAAGACTAAATAAATAGCCTATGAGACAATGGCAAATTCCAAAAACCTATGAGGCAATATCAGCTATTTGAAATAAAGTGCATGGCTAAATATTGAGTGCGTTGCAATACTAGGAAAAGCTGAGACTTATCACTATGAGGGCAAAGGACAACTGGTGTAAATCACAAGACTTGCATGAAACTTATTCTGAACTGGGAAATTTCACAAGCTGATGCACTGCAAATAAACCTAAACAACTCACCACAAACCTAACTGAAACAAATGTGAGAAACAGATATTTAAACATCCGCCAACATATTCAACCAAAGAAACAACATGAAAGAAAATTTATGAATGGTAGAGCATCGAATTGTAGAAGGGGAAAAAAAAATTATGTAAAAGGTTGCATTTTGAATTATCTATGACATGAAACTTACCATTTATTTCTTCATAGAACGTGCCCGAATAACATGGGCGGGCAGTATTTAGATATTTAATTTGAAAGAAGATTTATAGAATAGAAAATGTGACTGCAGAGACACGTAATCTCAATTCAAAATTAATCATGGTCGCAATTCAAATTTTTTGCTAACCTGTAAAAAAGTTTTAAACGAATCTTTTTAGATAGAAATGTAAAATTAACAGGAATTTATACCATATGGGTACCACAAAAATTAAAGTTCATTATTTTTTTCCCTGCTAAAAAATTTAAAATTCCCTAGAAAATTTTAATTGTACAGGCTGTCAATTTCCAGGCCTGCTGGGAGCTCCCCTACATTTCTGGACACACTCTATTTGGACCCAATGAATAAATGAATTGAGTGATGACAGGAAAACCAAACTGGCCCATTTCTCTTTATGCCCACTTTTTGTTATTGGAGACCTGAAGGAATGATTGATTTTTATAATGCATGGGGAAAACTAAATTTGACCCTTTTTCTTTTTGAATAAAGAAGAAATGAATAATTTTAATATTGTATATTCCTTAAGGAAGGTAGAGGTTGAGAGATGTTAATGTTATTTATTTCACATGACATTCAACTGAAATAAGTAAATATTTTAAAAGTGCCATTAAACTAAGAGGTAAGGGTGAGAAATCTAGAAGCAAGTGGGCCTGGTCATCTAGTTTAGTTCCCCATTAATATCAGGGAGGTTGTCGCCTTTAGGGATGGTTTCCCAATAGGGATTCACATAATCTTTGTTTTCATGTTGGATATTAATGTGTCGAGTATCTTGATCTTTGTGGGGATGAAATGGCTAAGTCTAATTGTAGGAATTTGTTGTGGGGAGGTCGCAGAGCCCACCCACTAAAATGAATCGAAGGAGGCGGCAACCTTTGTAATGATGACCATCTTACATGATTGCAAAAGCACTGATGAAAGGGGTCACAATGGGGGCCTCTTCCCCATTGAGCCCGTCACATGCTAATGAAGAGGAGGGCACACAAGTAAGGCATGTTTCCCCAGTTATCTAACAATGTCTAGCGATGAGCTACCTACAAAACCACTTTATTAGACAACACTTGAATCTGCACAAACACATTTGATAAAACCATAACTTTTCTATAACTGGAAAAATGTCTATCGAATGTAGTTTTAGAAAAAACAATTATATTTCTTTCTTTGTAAATAAAAAAATTAATTTTCAATCGAAAAGCATATCAAACCTATGTGAATTTTGTAGGTAACAAAGGCCAATCCCCAAATATAGTAATTTGACATGAAAAGGGTTCAAGCCAAAATGGTTTTACAAAATCTTGGATCTATGTTTAATCTTGTTGGACTTTAAAATAAACCCAAAACACATGCTTGACATTCTCAAAGCATTCCATATTGTCTAAAACCTCCCAACCCACATGTGAGCAAAATAATGAAGATACCATCACTCATTTAGCCTTTGAAACATGGATATTTGAGGAGAGAACCATTCATATCTTTTTTTGTGAGTATAATTGAAAAAGGGGGGTTTCAACAACCACTTATAGTCTTTCAAACATGGTCGAAGTGATTCATTGTAATTTTATGTAAAAAAATTATAAAGAAAACTTTTGTAGTATTCAAAAAGGATTCCTAATCATTATTTTAGAGGTGGAATTAAGCTATTTCTTCTAGCTAATCAATCCAAAACCATTAGTGGTGGAATTAAGCTTTTTCTTCTAGCTAAGAAATCTAACAATGAATGGTTTTGGAGAATAAACCTCCAATTATGTGAATGGCCATTCTAAATTTTTTGAGGACATGAACCTAGAGCACTTAATAAAAGGAACTTCATAAAAATTAATAATTGTGGACCACCACAACAAATGCTAATTTATAGATAGCCCATCACAGTTCATTGTTCCTATAACATTCCTAAACTTGATGGATGCCCAGGAATTCCAAATAATCATAGCCACAAAATTCCTCACAATATTAATTGGAGCTATAGCAGAAAGGAAGGTTTTAAAACCTAAGCCTTCCCAGGTAGATCTTCAATAGAGGCTTCTATCTAAGATACAATATAACATTAAGATATTTTAAGCCTTGATTTTTACAATACAAGCATTATATACATTAACATTTGAAATTGGTTTTATAACTAAACAACTTACGCTTAGAGGGGCTCATAAAAAGACTAACACTCCAACACAGTCATAACACGCTCTAGCTCACTAATCATCATAGAACTATAAGACTTGCACCAAATATGTGTTGCTAACAACCATAAAATTACGTAGCGTAAAACTGCATTTCAATCTAAATGGGTTTCCTTGAAGGACATGGCACTAATGTGCAAATCCACTAGAAATGTGTGGGAGTGGGACCATGATGAAATACATAAGCAGTAAGATAAAATTATAGGTTTATACCTTTGGTTATTTTAAATTCCATTCAATGTGAAACTAGATTGGAAAGTAGTCGAAGAGACTAATATTTAGCAAGAATTATACAAACGAAAAAAAACAAGAGGCAAATGTATAATATGACTAAGCATAAATCATGGCCCTATTAAGCCATTTAATCACTATGTCAATTAAGCTACCTCCAAAGCTTTTTTATTATCCTACACTTGAATCTACATTAAATCTTTCAGATGCAGTGTTAAAAAATTATTTGTATTTATTTCTTTCCAATTAAAAATAATAATTTTCACTCAAAAAGTGTGCCAAAACTGTGTGAATTTTGCATGTAACAAAGGTCAATCTCTCATTTTATCTGTTAAGTAGCGATTTTGGTTTTGTATTAAATTTTAACAGGCCTAGAAATAGATCCAAAAAAATTAAACCATTTGTGCCTGAGTCATGTGAAAAAATTGGATCATAAAAAATAAATTTGTTACACAATTAATTCCATGCCTCATGCTCACTAATAATCTAATACATGTAGGGAGAAGACCTTGCTTGTATGGTGCAACTTCAACCATGTTAAAATTGACACATAAGATCTAATATGTATATGAGAGCTCATTGGTAAGCTACTGTAAAAGTTGTGCTCTTTTAATTGCATCATTAGAGAGATAACGATTAACAATTCTTAAGGAGTAGTTTTCAATGTTTAACAAAACCCAAAGAATATAGTTTGTGCGGTCACATCCTTGATCAATATAATGTTGTTGTCTTTTCATAAGAGAATGCAATGACCCCTACTCAACCTTGGTCATGATTTCTTGTCATAAAATAAATCTAAAACCAAATAAATTTTTTGATCGTTGTGAGCACAAATCCAACTATAGTTATCTCTTGTAGACATAAAACATCAAAATAAGGAAATCGTTGTCAAGTATCCCACACCACATACTTGCGAGGTGGGTATGTAAAATCACATGCAGTCTAGCAATAGATATTCATAAATCATAGGGATATAAGGAAATATCTTCATAATCATGCCCATTGAAGGCTTAATAACTATTTTGCAAAAACCTCTACTAGGTGGTATGAATGAAATTGTCAAGTTATAGAGGATGACATTTTTCAAGTAATAACTCTCCTTCCTTTGTTCCTTGAGGCACAATTTGAGAGCACTACATAATCGCCTTATAATGGGGAAGATTTTCAAAACAAGGCAAAGATTCTTGCACATTTTCATGAGAATAAGTAACAGCATTTGTTGCCAAAGGGGTGTTATAACTTCAACATCTCCTTAGAGGTTTGGACTTCGTTGTGAGTGGGCTCCCAACATGGTTGAGCTATTGCCATGATTGATTCAGACACATCTTGAGAAGCATACAAAATTTAGGATTTAAATCCAAATTTTTACTACTTGAAGCACCCTCATTATGGTTTGACATAGAGTTGTTATTAGTCATATTTTCAAGTGGAGATAGTAGTCCATCCATCTTCACCACTTCATTCAGAGATTTCAACTAGTGGGTTTGAAACTACGCTGACATGAGAGGCCAACAAAGGGAAATATCTGATTTTGTGTTTAGAGGATTGACAATGAAAGTAAGTATTACACAAATTAATGAACAAAACTTGTTGGACATGGCATACATATCTCCAATTATCAATGGTTTCAATGAGATATCAACCTAGACGTAGACACATTTTTTAGGACAGATTAAATAAAAATTATTCAGCGCATGACAAATGAATTGAACAAAGAAAGAGGCTAGTCGATCAATGAGAGGCCAACAAGGCAAAAAAAGATTGAAGAATTCAATCCAAATCAGGAACTTAACGATTGAATGCTATAAAATATCAAAATCATAGGTCCATGAGAAAAAAACAAACAAAGAGTTTTTAACAGACCAAAGACCATGCTTAAAAATGACAAAAGCATGCTGAGAATTAATTATTTTAAAAACAAACAAACAAACAAACAAAAACACCAAACAAAAAAGCAAAAAGCAAAAACAAAACTTAAATCTTAGTCATATTTTAGATTGCATCAAGCTTAGTATCATGAATAGTCTAAGAAGATTGCATCATATTTTGGACTGCATCAAGCTTAATCCACTATCTCTATAAGAATATAGCTGGGAGCAAAGTCCCCATTTAGATATCCCTACATCCTAACATTTATAATCATATTCTACCACTACACAATGAAAATTAAGAGAGTAAGGATTGAAATATATGGACAGCTAGTTGAAGACCACCTCCAAACTTGCCGATGCCAAAGCATGGTTTAAAGGAATATGCCCCATTCACCACCCCATTCGACGTGTATAGCAGGTTAAGTGAGAAAAAATGCAATGTACGCTTCCGCTACTGCCCATCCACCATGCCTGCCTTCTCACCCCGACAATCTGATTTTCATCCATTTCAGCTCCAACCAAAGACTCTCCCAATTACACCCATTCTTCTCATCCCTTACTCAAAACTTCAAAAATTCAGAGAATCAATAGATCACATACAAGGAAGTGGTTAGGAAAAAAATCAATCACAACGAAACAACTAAGTCTGAGCACAAAGACAATTGATCCAAGATCTCTCCAACTGAAATTCACACTTTACAAGGCATTCAAACATCCAATCAATCAAGATAAAATATCAAGAAACAATTATAAAAACAGCCAAATATTAATTAACACCAAATGCCATATGAAACAATAACCATTAGCCAATACATAAAATCAATAATCTAATAAAGTAGGTCTAGCATAATGAAGGTCCATACATCAATTAAATATAGCAGGTTCAACAATTCGGTCAACATGGCTAAGTATAGCAGGTGGCTTAAGGTAGGGCAAGACAAACCCATTTCTTGTTCGCTCAATTCTTAGAAGAAATTCTGTTCATTATTCCCAATTCTCTATTCGCTTCCCTAACCTCAAAAAGAATCTCTTTTCTGTCCTTCCAACCTTTTCAGCGTCTTTTTCTAACTCTTCTACTTCCTTTGCAATTATTTGCTCTCCCTATTTAACCATTTTCTCTAATCTAGCTAATAAAGGGAGTTTAGGACCACATGTGTTGCCTGTTCTCTTGAATTTTTTGAGCTCCACTCGCACCCTTCCTACCGCTTTTTCTAACGTGGTGAAAATGCTGAAAGGAAAACCTAAAGTCCACGCATAAACAATAGCACCTCCATAACTTCGCAGTAATCGTTTTTGGCATCATTTTTACCTTCATAATATATGAAGATATAATCATCTGATTTATTTTTTATATTGGATGAAAGTCTATACCTACAAAACATGTATGCAGGTTTATCAGCTTAAAATGTTGAAAAACTTTAAAAAATAAGAAACTTTCTATAGATTCAAGAGATCATATCATAATGTACAATGCAGGTAGTTATAACTAGGAATATATATATCATTGCAGTTTCTCTTCATAACAAAAGTCTCATGCATACTTTCTCCTTTACATGACACTCAGAAATCCCAACCCGTATGCAGTTATGAAAGAATATTTTATGAATTTTATAGATAACCAAGAAATTGACTATATATTCAAGAGACAAAGTTACATGAAAATTATGAAGTTGAGATTTATAGATTGAGTTATATGATACAGATAGAAAATTGCATCGGTAAGATACAAATCATAATTAGAAAATATGGAAAAAAGAAAACATAAAAATAAGTCAACATATTGAATGCAAATAAATAATCTCATATCGAAATTCATTGAGGGGAAAATGTTGTTCAAGAGACTTATTGGGATAAAGTATTGAAATTGAAATGAACATAGAAAAACCAGAAAACCACTTTGAAATTGCTCCGATTTATCGGTTAAATAAAAATAATTACATAAAAGCCATGTATCCATATATCCAAGTAAATAAACATGAAATCAATTCATTTTTCCCATAACAGGAAAGCATAAATCCATATATCCAAGTAAATAAACTTGAAATACATCCATTTTTCCCATAACAGGAAAACTATGCTTTCTAGATGGCTGGCTGTGTTTATCTTATATGTGATATAATGTTTTAAGTGAAGGACATTTGCTACACTAATGGATCAATGATGAGTTTTATCTTACAAAGATGATGGATAGTGAAGCTCTCTCATTTCAAGTATATCCATTTGCTGGACTATGGGCTTTGCCAATAGGGAAGTAATTTCAAATCACATAAATATAACCTTTGTCTATGGGTTAGCTGATTTCCATCCAAGAATTACCAAGGATGAATTATATTTGATAAATAAATGGACTCAATGCCATGCCTATTACTAAGGATGAATTATCTGAGCTAAGGTCTAGAATCAAATGTGATGCATTTCATACGAAATGAATAAAGTTTTCATTGATCATGAAGGAAAGAGAATAGAACAAATTGCAGAAAACAAAAACTCAAACAGATTGCTACAACAATTCTTGAAAACAAGATTTTTTATTAATCTTCTTTTTCTTGTCCATACAAAGTTGTGCCCAAGGCGTCTTTAAATAGAATGTGAAAGCAAAAATAACTGAAAATAAACTCATTGTTTAACTAATCTAAAACTAACTTCAACTGCTACTGCATGCAAGTTGAGCAAGGAGTAAGACTGTTTGTTTAACTATTTGAACTAACTGATCTCTAACTATTTGCTGTTGTATGAGAGAAGGAGGGAGGTGGAACAGGCAGTTAGACTGAGGTGTAGAAATTCTCTTGTTCATCTTCAATTTATAACACTCCCCCTTAATTTCTACCACTAACTACTTCAGCATTTACAATGCCTAAATTTTGTCTTAGATAATCAAAGGTCTCCTTTGCTAACACCTTTGTGAATACATCTGCCAATTGATCTTCAGATTTGCAGAACTCTAGATGGATTTCTCCATTGTTTACTAACTCTCTAATAAAATGAAATCTTGTATCAATGTGCATGCTCCTCTTGTGAAAAACATGATTTTTTGATAATGCAATTGTTGATTTGTTGTCACAAAAGATTGGTATTGACTCCTTCTGTGCTTGTAATAAATCTGTCAATATTCTCCTCATCCAAGTTGCTTGACATGCTACTAATGTGGCTGCTACATACTCTGCTTCAGCTGATGAAAGTGTCACTATAGGTTGCTTTTTGGATGCCCATGTGACCACACCTGTTCCTAACATAAATGCATGTCCAGAAGTACTCTTTTTGTCATCAATGCTACCTACAAATTCACTATCAGTATAATCAATCAAAATAAAATCGTTAGTTGTAGAATATAAGATTCTATATTCAGTAGTTCCTGCCACATATCTCAATATCCTCTTTCCAACATGCCAATGTGAGTCTTTCAGTGACTCCATGAATCTTGAGATTAAACTAACCGAATACACGATGTCTAGTCTTGTAGCTGTAAGATACATCAAACTGCCAACTAGTCTTTTGAATGTTGTAGAATCAACATTAGACCCTTGGTCTTCTTTGCTAAGTTTGGTCCCTGTAGCAACTAGTGTAGGTGATGGTTTACAATTTAGCATCTTAAATCTCCTTAACACATCCTTTGCATATTTAGTTTGACAAATAAAAATTTCCTTCTCTGATTGTACAACTTTTATGCCCAAAAATTACTTCATTAATCCCAAATCTGTCATTTCACATTCTTTCTTCATTACTGATTTAAATGTGTCTATAGACAAATTTCTAGTGGAAATCAAATCATCAACATATAAACACACAATCAAAATCTGACCTGCTTTGTTGATTTTTGTGTACAAAGTAGGCTCACTATTGCTTCTGCTGAATCCATTGTTTGTCATGTATGAATCAATCCTACTATACCATGCTCTTGGTGCTTGGTTGAGACCATAAAGGGCCTTCTTCAATCTGTAGACTTTTTCTTCATGTCCTTGCACTTCATAACCTAGTGGCTCTTTCACATACACTTCTTCATCTAGGAAACCATTCAAGAAAGTTGATTTTACATCCATTTGATATAAATACCAATTATTTTGAGCAACTATTGCTAAAACCATTTTAATAGTATCAAGTCTAGCAACTGGAGTAAATGTTTCATTATAATCAATTCCATGTTCTTGTGCAAAACCTTTTGCTACTAACCTTGCCTTGTGATTTTCAACATTTCCATCTGCATCAAATTTAGTCTTATAAACCCATTTGACTCCTATACAATCCTTACCTTCAGGTAGATTAGTTAGATCCCATATTTGATTTCTTTCAATGGCATTCATCTCTTCATCCATTGCTTTTATCCAATGTTCCTCATTAACTGCTTCTTCATAATACACAGGATCATGAGTGAAAAGAGCAAAACTTGAACACAAATCTAACTTCTCTTCTTCTTGATTATAAATTTCATTCAAGTTTCTCATTTTCTTACCTTTTAATCTTGATCTTAAAGTAGCAAGAGTTGGATCTGATTCATCACTTACTTGTGAGTTTGGAGTAGGATGACATGCAGGACCAAATGATTCAGCTTGTTCAAACCTCCTAGGTGTTCTTATTGGAGTGCTTGTTCTTGCTTGTGGAGAGGATTGATTACCTTATAAATTTTGTTCTTCAGATTCTTCTTCAATTTGTGGAATTGGTGCTCCAATTGTGATGGTGCTACCATCCCATTCTTCTTCTTCCTTAAATTCAACATCTCTGCTAATAATCAGTTGCTTTGAAATAGGGTTATACAACTTATAAGCCTTTGATTCTTCACTATAGCCAATAAAAATGCATTTCTCACCTCTATCATCATGTTTTTTTCTCAATTTATATGGTATAAGAGAATATGCTATACATCCAAAAATTTTGAAATGATGTACACTATGTTTCTTACCACTCCAAACTTCTTGTGGAATTCAATCTCTGACACTCTTTGTTGGGATTCTATTCAGAATATATACTGCACATGCTACTACTTCTGCCCAATATTCATTTGACAAATGTTTGGCCTTCAACATGCTTCTAGCCATCTCCATGATTGTTCTATTCTTTCTCTCTGCTACACCATTCTCCTATGGTGTGTACCTTGTAGTCAGTTGCCTTTTAATGCCATGATATCTGCAAAAATCTTGAAATTCATTAGACATATATTCACCTCCTCTATTTGATCTAAGTCCCTTGATGTAATGGCCACTCTACTTTTCAACCATTGCCTTGAATTCTTTAAACTTTCCAAAGGCTTTAGACTTATTTTTGAGAAAATATATCCACGTCTTTCTACTAAATTCATCAATGAAGGTTAAAAAATAAGTACTACCTCCAAGTGATGGAATTTTCATTGGTCCACATAAATCACTATGGACTAGCTCCAATATTACCTTTGCTCTATATGAGGCTCCTACTGGAAAGCTCTCTCTATGTTGTTTTGCCAGAATGCAACTTTCACATGTACTTCCTGGCTGTTCTATTGGTGGTAATCCCTTCACCATATTTTTTCTTCTGTAACAAATTCAAACCTCCAAAATGTAAATGTCCATACCTTAAGTGCCATAGCCATGATTGGTCTAGCTGCATGGTTTTGAAGTGGGCTTCCTCTTCTCCTTGGATGCACTTAATTTGAAGAGGGAACATCCGATTCTTGGTCATCTCCACTTTTCCTATCAACCTGTCACTTGGAAACTTGTCCAGTATTATGCAAACATTATCCATAAAAGATACTCTATAACCTTTCTATACTAACTATCCAATACTCATAATATTATGCTTTAGTCCATGTACAAAATAAACATCAGGTACAAACCTTATTTCACCATTTTTTGCTAAAACATTTATTACTCATTTACCCATTACATCCACTTTGATATCATTTCCTAATTTAACTTCAGATTTTACAGAATCATCAAGACTAGCAAAGAATTTTTTATTCCCTGTCATATGATTACTGCATCCACTATTTAAGAACCAAATATCTCTAGCTTTTTCTTGAGTAACATGACAAGTGAGAAATAAGCTTCTAGGTTAGAACTAGATTCACTTGGATTAGAACTAGATTCATTTGTGTAATTAGCATTCTGCTTGTCCACATATCCTTGTTTCCTTCTGCAGTCACTTGCATAATGTCCATATTTCTTGCAGTAATAACATTGAATGTTAGATTTATCAAACCTCTGTGAACTTTGCTAGAAGTGATTGTCACCATGTCCTCTATTGTTGTAGTTTTGATTATTGTTTTCACCTTGATCTGGATTGTTCTTTCTAGTTCTGCGTCTGCCTCTTGCTCTGAAGTTTGACCTTTCTCTTCCTCTTCCTCTGCCAAATGATGCCTATGACTTGAAAGCATTCTCAAGAGAAGTATTGTTATTCCTATTCATTTTGGATTAACGTGTTAACAAAGAACCCATTAATTCATCTACTGATAATTGTTCCAAATCCTTGGTTTCCTCAATAGCTACAACTATTGCATCAAATTTACTAGGTAAACTCCTGAGTTTTTTTTCTATGATCTTCTGATCCGTTATAGTTTCTCCATTAGATCTAATTTGATTCACTATATTCAACACTTGACCCATAAATTGGTCTATTGAATCTGAATCATTCATTTGCAAATTTTCAAAACTTCACCTAAGAGATTGCAATTTAGCAATTTTTACCTTTGTATTACCTTTATAGGTAGTCTCCAAGATTTTCCATGCCGATCTAGATGTTGTTGTTGCTGTAACTCTAGAAAAATAGATTCATCTAGTGCCTGTTGGATTAGAAATAAAGCTTTTGCATATTTTTTTATGTTCTCTTTAAGCTCATCCTTTTGTGCTCGAGTTAATACCAGATGGGCAGCCTCATCCTGCGGTTCTACAAAACCATTCTTTACCAAATCCCAAACTTCTTGTGAGCAAAACAATGTTCTCATCTTAATTGCCCAAAAATCGTAATTCTTACCATTAAAAATGGGAACTTGAGGCTGAGAAATACTCTTGTTTGTTGCCATGTCTCACGCTGAAGTGACTAAATCAACAGCGGCTGCAAAGAGGATTGAAGTGCACTTCTTCCCTGTGCTTCTTCCACGATCTGACTTTGAATTTTTTTATTTTTTTTATTTGCCTGCTTTGCGAATTGCGATGGCTCTAAAAAAAATCTTGCGCGATGGCTGTGGCAGCGTCGGGATCTAAAATCCTGGCCTACGGCATCCCCTATTTCAAAAGAGTGGCGCAAGCAAGAACAAGTTTTTAAAAAAGAAAGAATTACCACAATTTATACTCACTAAACTAGGGTTTTGAACACAGATCTGAGGCTTGCCTTAAGGGCCTCAATTTTTCAATGGCCCATCTCACCATGCACTTTTGGCACTGACTTGCTTCAACAACAAATATCTTGTTTGGAAAAGTCAAAGAGGGAAATTCTGTAATTTATATGCGCCCTCTCTCAAACAAACCTGCAGGGTGTAAAAGGACGTCGCCGTCTCATCGGTCAGTGACAACAAGAAGATGAATAGCACTGTGGAGGGTTGCGGAAGAATGTTGACTGCGCTTCTCCTAAACCAAACTCTTCCTTCATGGTTGAACTGCGACTACTGTGCTTCACTCCTTTCTTGGTGGGCACCTCTCCTTGGTGCTCCTTGTTGGCTCTGATACCAATTTGAAGGAAAGAGAACAGAACAAATTGCAGAAAACAAAAACTCAAACAAATTGCTACTGCAATTCTTCAAAACAAGATTTTTTATTAATCCTCTTTTTCTTGTCCATACAAAGCTGCACCCAAGGCATCTTTAAATAGAATGTGAAAGCAAAAATAACTGAAAATAAACTGATTGTTTAACTAATCTCAAACTAACTTCAACTACTACTGCATGCAAGCTGAGCAAGGAGTAAGACTACTTGTTTAACTATTTAAACTAATTGATCTCTAACTGTTTGATGTTGCATGAGAGGAAGGAGATGGAACAGGCAATTAGACTGAAGCGGAGAAATTATCTCTTGTTCATGTTCAATTTCTAATAGATCAATTGATAAATTTTAAGTTGAGTCTTTTTCTCACCATTTTATTATGAAGGAAACTGTTATCTGTTGATGATGCCATCTTTGGGGATACTAACCATGAAAATTATTGGATTCATTTTTTACTTTTTTGTTGACATAAGTTAATAGGAGAAAAAAAGCCAAATAAAATCAACAAAATGTATTTTAATCAATAATTAGAGTTAATTAGATGCTGATAGAAATGAATGTTTATTGTGATAATTGTATAAGTGTATTGGACATAGTAAGGTACCAATCATTCTGATAATGAAAATATTATTATGAAATTAGAGTACTCTAGGTTGAGAGAAATCTTACACAAATCTCAGAATATCATGATGAGTGAAGAAGCCTCCATCGAGGGTTTATGAAAAAATTTCTTGTAAGATTCTTTAATGTAAGATAAAATTCATGCACTTGGCAATCATAGCTATCAAACAATAAATTTAAGTCACCACTTATGTACCACTTGTGCATTTTTTTTGGGCAAATGAGCTCCTTGCAGCAACATAGTCCTGCATGGCAATTACCATGGTAGAAGCCTTAATGACAAAGAGGATTTATCAATGAAATAGGGGGAAAAGACTTATGGTATAATATGAAGCATATTTTCAATCATATGATCCAAAAATATACAATTACAGCATGGTAGAAACCTTATTGACAAAGAGGATGAATTCCCCATGAAATATGGAGAAAATACCTCTGGTATGATATGAAGCCACACCAATTATATGATCCAAAATTGTACAAAAGAAGGGATTTTTTTATCAGTTATTAAATTTTTGGTCTAACTTTAGACACAAACACGTTAGGCCTCTTATGAGACTAGACAGTAGACACGGCCATTTTGTCCGACCAAGGAGACTTTTGGTTTTTTCATTTTATTGTCAGTGCATTGCAAGCCGTAAGAGATGCTGCCTCTTTGATCATAAGTAGTTTCTTTTAGTGACGAATATTCCAATTTTTAGATTTTGGTTTTGACAATTTTTTAGGGTCGACAAATGGGACCAGATCGTCAAAATTTTAGAGATATATATTATTTTGGGGGTCGGCTCGCTAACCTTTTATGAGATTATCTTCTAAAACAGTTAAATTAGCCACATATATATACTTCTCGATTCCAATATCAAAAAAAAAAAAAAAAATGAACCCCAATCAACCGAATGACATCGCAGAGCGACCACGTCGAACAAAATGGCTGAATTACAACACCGAACTTCTCTGTTGAACCAAGAAAAGAATAAGAAAACCAATTTTTCAAACCTTGAAAGACAATCATTAAATGTACAAACAAAACCTAGCATGTGCACCTTTAATCAAGAACTGGAGAAGCTATCTCTGGCAACCATGTCATGGATCCATTGGAATTTGGATAGCTTCAAAATGCATACGAAAGCATACGAATTAGCCAAAAAAATGGTCCAAATTACAAAAGATGAAACCCTAGGGGACATAAAGATTGAACCCATGCAACATTTCAATTTTTATGTCCCCAAGAGTTTAATATTTTTCAATGATTTTTTTTTGGCGACCTTGTATGCCTCAGATGGATTTTGGAATATTGAAACCTGAGGCCCGACTATCAAGGGCATAAATTTGGTAGTAGAGCAGCCGCACTTGCAACTCATCCAAAAAGACTGGTCTTACCTGCACAACATTCACGGCAGAGCCAAATGGTTCGACCAGACGGTGGCACTGAACAACTCAACCAGACAGTGGAGCCCAGTGGCTCTGGGCTCAACAGAGCTGGACGACAAAGCAGAACGACTTAATCAAAGGTAGAGACCAATGGCTTTGACCTTGATAGAGCTAGACAACTCTGTCGACAAGAGAGCCGAGTGGCTCTAGTTGTGGTAGAGCCGAACGACTACCGATGGCAAAGTTGAATGTGGCAGCGCCATTTGGCTCTGTCGTGGGCAGAGCCGTTTTGCTCTACCGTCGGATTAAAATTAATTCCCAAGATACACAAAAATATTTTTTTAAAATTCTGAAGATTAATATATTTAATTATAAATATAAATCAAGTTTATATAAATCAAGCAAACACAACATTATTATCAATCATGTCAATAATAATATACTTATAAACAATGTTATGATTTAATGATGATTTGAAAAATATTTTGAACATGCCGATTCGACAAAACTACAAATCAGATTCCCCTAAATGAATCTAAAGGGGTTTGGGATATGACCTCTTAAAATAAATCCTGACCATAAATCCACAATTCTTCCCTCCAGCTTGAGGTACCAACAAACCAAAGGTTTTTATAATTTCTTTCTAGTTTATAATTCCCTACATCTTTCGAGGCATGTGCAGAATCTCAACCTCGTTGTCAAGACAAAAAGGAGCTCGGACTAAAATTAATGGTGGAATCATGCATAGTTAGGAGAAAAAGCATACCCTTGGTAAGGAGCCCAGAACAACAATCAAAATTATAGTAGTAAAAATTGTATATAAAAAATTATCCAAGTCGAAATAGTTTCTTAATGAAATCTCTAAAACAATGAGAGGATCTCTAGGAAAAAGCTTCTAAATGTACATGTAGAGTTTCATCGGGAAATGTGATTTTATGCTTTATTTGGCTATTTAGAGATTGCATTGGCCTAATTAAAATAGAGGTATTTGCATGATTAAAGATGGCATGGCCCTCATCCAAATAAAGGTCTTTGCAAAATTTCTTTTAAAAGTAAATTGTTATCAACCTACCAGCACCTTGTGCATTTCAATTCAATCTTCATGTAATTTGATTGTAGACTTGTAAAGAACTAAGCCCATTTTTACAGGGGTTTGGAATAAGTAGAAACATACTATAAAAGATTTACAGAGGTGTACAGGGGCCCAAGGAAGCTTTATGCATATTCTGTTTTTAAAAACAAGTCTCATAGATGGGTTCGTGCGAATCAAACCCTTGTTATGTCCAAGCCAGTCTTAAAAACAATTGAACAGAGAGACAGATATGGCCATTATCAAACTCGTCACCAAAAGATCAATTATATGTTTCATTGTGATTAAAACTGTTACCAAAAAAAATTATGTTACCAAAAACGAGAAACAAGACATTGCAATTTTAACCGACACATGATATGAAATAGTCATGAATATTAGAAATAAGCTATCCCAGGGGCAACTATAGATTGACTATAAAAAGACTAGTAGCTCAATTGATATTGCACTCCCACAATAAATAGAAAATTGTTTGAATTTTAATTGGTCCATATGAATTGTAGCTCAACAATAAAAAGGTATAAAATCCTTCTCTGAAATTAATTTTATTATAAAATATTAAAATCCTTCTCTCAAATCTAATTTTATTATAAGTATTTCATTAAAATACTCCTCTCAATTTTAATTTTATTATTTAATTATTGAAATAAAAAATAATTTAAATATTTAAAAAAAAAAGAAATTCATAATATCTATAAATCTACATAACAAGCAAATTAAAATCCTTCCCTAAATTCTAACTTTATTATTTAATTATTAAATTAAAATGTATTTTAATATTAAAAAATAAATATGTACAACACAAAAAAATAAATATATACACAATAAATATGGAAAAAAAAAAAGAAAAAACGCCAGATATATCGAAACTAAGAAAGCGTGAACATGGTAATTATACACATTAAAAAAAGCATTAAATCTGACATAAATGAAACTTTTCGCTGCAAAGAAATACGGAACATCCCCAGAAGTTTAACAGAAAAACTGCGAATGCATTCACTACAAAATTGGAAGTAAATATTTTAGCAGGGGAAATATGTAAGTTGAGGCGAAACCCTGCAATGAACTGGAAACGTCTGCAAATCGAACGGAAACGTTGCCCAGCAAGAGAAAGTTTAATGGCTTTAAATTGCTTTCTGATTTGGAGCTTTCAGTATGCTTTTGTTAAACAAGTCTTGCAAGGTAGCTTACGTTGGAGTTCAGAATTGCAAAGAATAGGAGAAGGTTTGATAGCAGGGAAAATAAATTGTAGATTGCAGAACAAGGAAGAAAGGTTGATGGTTATTTTTTTCACGGCCTTGTGTTGATGGTTACTTTTCACGGCCTTGTGAGCTTGTAAGCTTGAATTCTTGGTGATAGTGGATTGCAAGCACAAACCCACTTGCTGGAGTTTCCCACATTTTTCCAAGGTAAATTTGTTTGTTTACTGATGTTTGTATCCTATACAGGGTAATGATTATGTTGCGTGGAGCTTTGATGCACGAGTGTTTAATCTTTCTTCCCTCATTTGTAAACCCTAGGGACATCTCATGAAAGTTCATAGGGTTAATGGAGATAGTTCCTAGTTGCCTCAACCATTGTACTCCCATGACCACGGCAGTACCTCCTAAGGGTATGGTGTACATATCTGAACTCGCCCATAGAAAGCTTTACATTATAATTTCCTGCAAAACGTAATATCCTTTCCACCAACTTTCATAACTTAATAGCTGGATTATATGCCCTCTTCAAATCAATGATGTTGTAATATCCTTTTGCTCTTGGTGTAGCCTTCTATTTTAGTGTTTGAGAAGTGGTGATCCAATTTAATGCATGTATTGAAATACAAATACTTTTTGAGGGTTTTGGCTGCTCATGATCAGGAACTTCTTCCTCCCTAGTTTTAGACTTTTCCATTACATCACTCTTTACTAGCATTAAACACTTTTTGGGCACTTATTTCTCAGCGATACTTTTGGTCACAATGATACCTTAGCCCTCTTTTCCACTTGTTTATGAGCTGTGATTTGGGCTACTACGTTTGAATTCAAGGTGTTGAAGGAACTCATGTCTTTTACCCCTCAATTTTGAAATTGGAACTAGAGTTATAGGTAGTGGTTATTCTTTTCCAAATTAATGCCATTTGCAGAAATTTTCAAAAAATAATAAGTCTAAGAACCCTCAATTCATGTTGAATAGCTTCACGCAAGCCTCCAACATAAATTTCCAACTTCTTTTAGGGTTTGAAATTTTAAATTCCAATGAACGACTTGAGGTATTTTGAATTTTACTCTATTTTCCTCAACCTGGTGAGTTGTGAAAAGAAGTCCCATATATATTTTTTTTATTAAGGATAATGGGTAGGGCTTTTTTGAACTAGGGTCCCAATACCCTAGAAGTGAAACAAAAAACCGAGGCCACACAACACTTGGCGATAGGACAAAGGCCGAAAAACAGCCAAAGAACATTAAAAAAGCAACATTAAAAATGGCCACATGCCATGATTTACAACAAAGTTTGCTGCCCAAAGAAAAAATAAACTAATTAGGCATCTCCCAAGTGATTTTCTTTGTGAGATATAAAAGACATTGAAATGGGATTCAAGCCCGATTTACCTTTGCCTTTCTATTATTCACAATTTTCCATTCTCCTCCCTCCTCAAGATTTGGCAGTATGGGGATGGAGATTTTCAGAGATTTTTCTTGATGTAGTGCTTGCTCTGTTACAAACATGCCTTGTCTTTCTAATGGAGTCTGGGTTGCTAGATATGGACTTATCTCTTCACTTCCCTTTGACCTCTCTTGTATCAATACAACCCCGCCTTTCTTGGATTTTTTCTCACAACTAAGAGTCTTATTCATTTGATTTTACTTCTCTGCTACCAAATCAAATTTTGAATCTATTCCCTTATTATCGCTTCCACTATAATTTGTTGTTAGTACCATAGTGTGTTTTATTTTTGCATTTTTCCACCATAATACCTGTTTCTTGAATTTAAAGCAAAGACAATCATTAACAAGATACCTTGTTTTGAAACATCTTCTGCATCTAAAGGGGATCCCTTCGTAGTCTAATGATTGCATCCATTTCCCCTTATTCTCAATTCTATTTGAGCAAGTAAATCTTTAGTAAAATCCATATAAACCAAAATTTGGGAAAAAGTGGTAAGTCCCTTGTCATCAGTCATTTTATCAGTGACCCAAAATTTATATAATGTATTATCTAATGTATTTCCAATGGACTAAAAAAGTAGATCATCCCAAAATTGAAAGGGAAGATTTATAGGCCTAACCCACATCGGTTTAACATTAAAATTTTCTGTCTAATCATTAAAATCAGGGTGCCAGGAATTAACCAACAAATTATGCTTATCCCAGTTCCAAACATCATCTTTGAACACAATCTTTTTATCTACTACTGAATCAAAAATTAAAAGAAAAAACCTCTAGCACATAGATAGATCCGAATCTTACCTTTAACCAGTTCTTGCCACTGGGATGAGATCAACTCATTCAATGCTGTCAGAGTCGGCCATAGTCCTTCAAATTTACAAATTAGGGCCTGTGACATTAACCATTCTTTGCTTTTGGCTGTCACTTCAATGTCTTGTTTATAAAAGAGAAGGACTAGAGTTTTATTTACTAAATTCACAAGAAGACTTTTGTATCCTCCCATAGCTTCAACAAAAGATTTTCCCTCTGATTTAGACTGATTCTTAACCTCCCAGAGTATGGGATCCATCCTGCCTTGTTTCCATCCTCTTGCAAACACCAGATTTGCTTCATCTCACAATGATTGTGTCTTCTATAGATTATGTGGAGAGTGTTGACCATTCCTTGCCCCTACATTGTAGGAAGACATAGGAACACTAGCCACTACTCTCCCTCCACACCTATCTGAAATGCTTTAGTTTTTGTTAGTAGATCCCTCCCCTTTGTATTCTAATGGTAAGTTTTACAGCTTTGGAGACTTGGTTATTCCTTCAACGATTTCCTGTGCCACTACCATTTTATGCAAACCACCATTGTAGATTACTTTATTATGATTAAGGTTTTGCAGGGCCATTCACAATGATTTTTTTAGAAGTCCTTGGTATATTAATTCTTATAGTGAAGTATAATTTCCTTCTAAAATTCAGTCCAAGCCAGTGGTATTTTTCTTTCTTTACAAATCCATTTATGCCATTAATAAGGTTTTACTTCCAAAATGAAGTAGCGAAGTCCACCTTCAAATATTTAGGTGTGATGTTGAGCTTGAAATATATGCCCATAAGATTGAGCCAAGAAACCATATGTCTTATTCATTGTTATAAGCCCTCTTACTCTTGATTTAATTTATACTCTCTTTGAAGAGAACATAGTCGACCCCCTCTTTATAGTGTGGTTCAAATAGATTCCAAAGGGTTGCATCTCTATTTAAACACTATTTAGAGGGGATTTGGGTTTGTAATATTAGAATAGCCCATGAATAAATATTCATAAATCATAGGGATCTAAGGATGGATCTATAACTATTCTGTAAAAAAAATGTTGGTTGGTATCCATGAAATTATTGAGTTAAAAAGGATGACATGTTTCAATCACAAATTATCCTTCCTCTGCTTCTTGAGGTGGAATATGAGAATGTAACACAAATTCCTTGTGAAGGGACACATATTGACAATATGGTAGAGAGTTTTACATAGTTTCAGGAGAACAAATAATCGCATTTGTTGCCTTAGGGGTGATATAAAAATATTGCTTCAACATCTCCTTAGAGGCTTGGACTTGGCTAGGAGAGGGATCCCAAAAGGGTTGAGCTATCACCATGATGGAGTAAGACACATCTTTAGAATGCATATCAAATTTAGGGTTTGAAGCCACATTTTTACTACTTTGATCACTCCCATTATGGTTTGATAAAAATATGTTATTATTAATACTTTGACCTAGAAATAGTGATCCAACCATCTTCACCATTTCATTGAGAGATTTCAGCTAGTATTTTTGACAGTGGGTTGGCATGAGAAGCTAATAAAGGGAAATCTATGATTTTGTATTTAGAGAATTGACAATAAATGTAAGTATTAGACAAATTAATGAATATAACTCATTGGGCATGGCTTGCATCTCCAATATGAATATCAATGGTTTTCTTGAGTTCCCATGAGAGAACAACCTTAATGCATACACTTTTTTTATGATGAATGGAAAAAACTCATTCAGCTCATGACAAACAAGTCACACTAAGAAAGAGACTAGTTCATCAAGGAGAGGCCAACAAGGCAAAGGAAGACAAGGGAATTCAACCCAAACTAGGATCTTATGGGTAGAATGCTATGAAATAACAAAATCATAACTCCATGAGGGAAAAAAAAGTAGAGATTTCTTAACAAACCAATGACCATGATTAAAAATGTCATAAATATGTTGAGAATAAATTACAGAACAAAATAAAAACAAAAAATTGGTTATATTTTTGGACTATGTCAAGCTTAATCCCACATAGAGGCCAATAAGATTACACCTAGTTTTAAAGCATGCTTTTAGAAAATAACCAATCAAAGTATATTGGACAATCCTTTTGTGAATATTGTTAAAGTCAAGAAATGGTAAAACAACTTCAAGTGAAGGTCTAATTCCTTACCTTGTAGAGTAATTTTGGTAGGAATGAAAAATATGGGTGAGTTAATCCTAATCATCCCCCGTTGAGTTGTTGAGCATTGCCTATATTTCCATTACTATGATGAGGGCTTAGACCACAAGTAGAGCCTCCTGGTTAGGGATAGTGTGCAATAGTGATACTTTATTATGGACGCAAATTGTAATATGTCCTTGGAGACTTGATCATGCACAAATTTGGCTTGGAAAGAGGGTGATTAGATATTGGATAGGGCCTATTCCTTGTCATTGATTTAAGATTTTGAAGCTTTCAAGATGTTCTTCAGAATGTGCAAGTCAATAATAGATGTGTTCTTGATAAGTTATAGATAGGAAAGAGTTTTAGGCTTGGTATATTCAAATAGGTAACTCTTAGGGTATCTTCTCATGCCACTTAAATGTGAAACATACGATCCAACCCACAAGAATGAATTAAATTTATAAAATGACCATTAAAAGACATAAACATATGCAACATAGGTGGATGACTTTGATAAATTGAAGTTGGCTGAGTATGACTAGAGGAATCCAAAAAGTAGGAAATAATGATCTGATCATCAATAGATAGTCTAATTAGGATAATAACTAAGTTAAACACATACTTGGAAACTATTGTAGTTTATTGATAGAAAATCATTAATCTTGAGCCCATAGAAGGAAAATGTACAGGATAGAATAATGCACAAGAGTCAAATATAAACACACAAGTCATGTATGGTTAATATGCATCAAGACTGACATTGTCAAGTGTCTAATACCATATGTATTTGTTATAATATTGAAAAGTATAGAGTAAAAGGATAAAGATATTACATACCTTAATTTGTAACAACATATTGTATTCGAGCAAAGGCACAAGTGTTATACTTCTCAATTCAAACCTAAACTAAAAATCTCAATAATCAATGTCCATATATGATATAAAATCTGAAGTAAAATAGAACAATGAAACATTTTAAATTTGAAGAGAAAAGACAGAATACACTATTAATTAATCGAGCTAAGATTCCCTTTAAAGCATTGCAAGTTAGGGTGATTATGCCCCAAATATAATGTCATGGGTTCTGTTAGTAGAAGGATATGAAGCATGTCTCACATGTAGTTTTATACATGTTTGTATGCATAACATATGTAGACTTTTGTATATTTTGTATAATGTAATTATTCATGTAAGTCAATAAAAGGAATGGAAGATTCAACGGTTACCTTATACTAAATAGAAGATGAAATGAATGGTCTAGAAAGTGAAGAGTAATATTCTCTCTGAAGTCTATATATATCCAACATGTGTAAGTGGATATGTTAGCTCTCTAAAATACATTTAGATTCAATAAGTCTTTTATTTTTGTGTATATGAGTTAATATTATGTCTTGAGTATGCTTTATTTGAAAAATAATGTATCCTCACTGTATTTTTTACTTTGATTTTGCCAAAGTAATGAGAAGGAAACTTTTGTTCTATGAAATGTAGGTATGATAATTTATACAGTATTCCCTTTGTAATCAAATCTTAAGAAATTTTAGTGTATTTTAGTACACCTTATCATCTTATGACTCATTAGAATAAATTAACATCTTGCGAGTTGTGTTACAACCCTTAAGACTACAACAACTAGCATGCCCTAGTGATGAAATTTAGGAACCACTATTAACAATGGTTTGTTGTCAGAACCATTAAGTGTTAAAATGGTTGTTTGGTCAAAGGGATATTGAGAGTTGGTTACACTTTAGAATACGAGATTTTTTAGAATTAAAATATGTTATGCTAGTAGTATATGCCCAAGAGATTATCTCCACTCATATATATAGAGGAATTTAAGAAAAATTTGGGTGTGAGTTGCTTCAGCTATTAGCAGCATGGCTATCTAGTGTTAGCATAATTTTAAGTATTACATTGTTTAAAATAAAACCATTTAATTAATCTACAGTTGAGGTAGTTATAGTTGAGGATAATTATGTTCTAATCAAATTTGTCTTGTATATAAGCACCTCATCTATTAATAAAATACATCTAAGAATTTACTTTCTTCATTTTGATATTAGAGAAATTGTGTGGCCAGCCAACAAGCATGCAAAGAGCATTGGATATAGAGCAACATGACAGCCAATAGAGAAAGGTGATGCATAGTAGTCAGGAATAGCATATCAGCAAAAGATGAAGTTTGAGTAGGTGGCTTTGGTGACATGGTAGTGCAATATATCCTTGAATGAGTTTTTCCAAATTCGCAGACATTTACTTTCTCTCTAAGATGTCCTTAGAAATGAAGGTAACCTATAATTTCATGAATTGATATGATAACGACTGTTGGAATATTTCTAGTTTGATGTGTAGTGTCAAGCAAGGAAGATACGTGCCAACCTAGAAGAAGGATACACTATAGATCAGGAATGTGAATAAGAATGTACTCATAAACAACCATGTCTAACTACACAGGCCTATCGAGTCAACCTTGCATGCCAAATTTTGTTTTTAAAAGAATTTTTTTTTACATTTTTGCTAGCACAGAATAATAATAATAATAAATTCTCACCCCCAGAGATCAAGTACCTCAACCCTTGAAAGGCTTGATATTATGTTTAAAACTTATGCAAAAGTTTTATTTACCTTTAATAAGGTACCTTTTTAATACATAATTTTGAAGCAATAAAATATTTTTTTTCCTTTGTTGTTATAGCTTTGTAAATAACCTATAGATGTAAGGGTCCAAATATACAACATGGATGACAAATATGCACATGATTATTTAATTCAAAGAATTATGGGAGATTGTCACTAGTAATGTGACCTATCCAAATGGAGATGATGAACAAATAGATTGTAGCAAGTCTAATGCTAAAGCCCTAATGTTGATTGGACTTAATATCACCAATGAGGTTTAACCATATATATATATATATATGTCAACATCAAAAGAGGCTTGGGATATTATGTCCACTCTCTACGAGGCAAAGAACTAAACAAATATATCCATCTATAGTCCGATATTCATACACTTAGTATGAAAGATGGAGATAAATTTGAGTTTTTACACCATGTGGTATAGCTTTAAACAAAACTAGTTACACTTGGTGAAAAGATTGAGGAAAATATACTGGTATTGATCACTCTAAGAGTTATTCCTTCTCAATTTAAGACATTCTTCATAATATTGAACATTATAAAGTAAGTCATGCCTTTTTAAGACCCAATTAATATGCTCCTCCAAGAAGAAGCCATCTAGTCAGTGTAAGGCGATTTCAAGGACAAAACATTGGTTTTCAAGCAACATGGTCAAAATTTATAGAAAGGACCACCAATGCAGCATCAACATTAGTCAAATTCTTAGATAGAAAAATGGTGGTGTCATATTTATTGCACAAATACTCATGACACTGATCACTGCTACTATAATGCCTTAACTCAAGGTACATCCAGTAAAGATGATTCCCAACATTAAAAAAGGCATCCTCATCATTAGTAAGGGAAGCAACAAGGACATGTAGTGGCACAAAATAAACTAGAGTAAGATGATGCATTCAAAGAAGAGGTAATAGAAGAAATATATTACTATGCACATAAGAATGTAGTTCTTGTCTCTTAAACCTAATCACCAATGAGCAATATTCAATTGATTTAATTAGGAGCCAATAAGCATATGAAAGGATGTTGTAAAAGGAATTGAGATTGTCACTATTCCTCGCAAGATGAGAAATTATACTCTCACAAAGGTGTTGTATGTCCCTAGATTGAAAAAATATATCTTATCTATAAGTGAACTCTTGAATCATAAGCTTAAGGTGGAGTTCCTAATCAAGAATGGCACTAAATTCTATCTCATTTGATCGGAAGGTAAGGTCACTGCTAGATATTTTTTGATGGATCATTTACTTACACTAGATGTAATTTCATCTGATGTAGTTTCTCTCTCTACCTCTACAATAGAATCTAGTACCCCCTAGCATTATCAATATGGGTACCTTTCTATTGGCTTCTTGTATCAGCGCACCTCTAGGACAATGGTATGTGTTCTTCCTCAGCTTTCCCATTCTTTGCCTATATGCACTTGATGCCTTGTAGGAAAACAACATAAGGTTCCATTTTAGCCAATTTCCTCTCATGCCAAGGATCATCTCATTGTGGTGCATACCGATCTGTGTGGGCCCATGCTTGTTACTTTTCAAGGATTCAAGTACTTCTAATTGTTTGTTTATGATTTCTCTCAAAATACTTGGGTGTTCTTTCTCAAAAATAAAAGTGAATCCTTTACTCATTTTAAGGTCTTCAACCAGCTTGTTGTGACACATTCAGGGAGGCCTCTTTGTCTCTTGCACTTAGATTGATGAGGATAATTCACATCAAAGGAGTTATCAACATGAATTAAGTAACATGGCATCAAATAACACTTGATTACTACCTATACACCCCAACAAAATATAATTTCCATGTGACGCAATCATTTTATCATGGATATGGCTCATTGTATGCTTTCCACTACAAAGTTAGAGGTACCATTCTGGGAAGACTTAACCTAGGAAACTATTTATCTTATCAATAGGGTACCTATAGAAATCTTGTAGAATAAGACATTAGAAAAGGTATGGATTGGTCATAAACCTTTTATCTCACATCTAAGAGTATTTAGTTGTACATCATATATGCATGTCATAGCTAAAAAAGTAAAGAAGATCAAAACAAAGACACTCGAGTGCACCTTATTGGAGTAAAATACTACCTCAAAAGCATAGTGTATCATGGATCCTAAGACACAAAATATTTATGAAAATCAAGACATAGTTTATGATGAGTCATCATTCGACTCATTGACATAAAAAGATAAGTCAAAACCAACGACCTCTCATAAATTAATAAGAGAATTCTTCATCAAATCAACAATATTGACATCCAAAATAGGTAGAAATAATCATCAGGGACTCACACCTAAACTCAATTCTAGATACTTCATTATGAGTCCAGGTAAGAATATAGGTAAAAAGTGAGGTTAATATCGCATTGATGAGTTAAGTTGTTGGCAACACCAAACTAGAGGCAATTTAAGAGGAATTATGTCAACCTTAGTGGATGAAAGCCATGGATACCAATATGATTCCCTGATAAAAAATAGGGTATGGGAATTGTCAATCTTCCTATAGAAAAGAAACCCATTAGCTGTAAGTGGATTTTCAAAATAAAATATAAGGCAAATGGATCAATCAACAAATACACAGCATAACATGTTACGAAGGAGTATACTCAACAAGAAGGAATTAATCATGATACCTTTACACCCATTACAAATATCAAAAGCATCATATTTGTTCACGCATTGACAACATAAAAAGGATAGAAGCTTCAACAAATGGATGTCAAAAGTGCTTTCCTGAATTGTGACCTCAAAGAAGAAGTGTACATGACCCAAGCAAAAGGATTTATTGATGAACAAGATCCAAAAAAAATATTTCATCTAATCAAGTCACTTTATGGACTTAAGTAGGTACTAAGGGCATGGTACATTAAGATAAATGATCATCTATTATAGCATGGATTCACTCATAGCCCCTAGAATTCAAATTTATATATCAGGAAGGTAGGAATAGAGATTGTCATTATTTTTTTGTATGTGGATGATCTTCTTATCATATGAAGTTTAGATTATCTCATCAAAAAAGTGAAGAATGACTTGAATAAATACTTCAACCTGATAGACTTGGGGCTACTTCATTACTATCTTGTCTTGGAGATATGGAAAAAGATGAATCACATTTCTATCTTATAGATGTAACATGCCAATAAGCTTATGATTTTGATATGGATTATGTGAAGGGAAAGAATAATGTGGTAGCTAATGCTTTAACCAGGCAACTTTCCCTTTGTTCCCTATCAAAAAATTTAGTTGATTGAAAGGCTCACATTTTAGTTGAGTATTTCAATAACCAGTTCGCTTGTGAGGTCATGTATGGATTGACACAAGATGACATGTATAATGTTTTTGATGATGTGATATACTACAAAGATAGGGTTTTCCTTGTGCTTGATCAAGGATGAAGAATAAAATATTGAGTGTCGTACATGACACACCATTAGCGGGGCACTTAGGATACTTTAAGACCTATAGGTATGTATGGGAGAGATTTTCATGAAAGGGGTTGAAGGATGATGTCCTTAACCATATTAAGGAATGTGTGGTTTATCAATAGATAAAATCCAAGAATTCATTCCCTGCAAGACTACTTCAACCATTATCCATTTTAGACCAGAAATGAGAAAGCATATCGATAGAATTCATTATGGGCTTACCCAAGGTTTAGGGTAAGAATTGCATCTATGTGGTGGCTGACAGGTTGACCAATTATGCTCACTTATTTTTTATACCATTTGAATATAGTACTCTATAAGTAGCATCACTCTTCTTTGAGGAGCCTTTTAGATTGCTTAAATTGAAAAACATAGTTAATGATTGAAATAGCAGATTCATGCATGTTTTCTGGAAGGATTTATTCAGGTTAGTCAACACATAGTTGACTAATAGTACTAGTTATCACCCACATACTGATGGTCAGATCGAGATCATGAATAAATGGGTAGAAGGTTACTTAGGGATTTATGTGGTAGGGCATCAGAAGGCATGGGTAAAGTGGTTTCACTTGGGTGAACACTGTTACAATATAACCTATCATATGAACATTGGCATGACACCATTCTGAGAACTATATAGGTATGATGCATCCTCATTTTTTGGATTGGTGATATCAGATAGTTGAGCTACCAAAGATCAAGACTAGATTGAGGAAAACTAGGACATCACAAAAACTCTTAAAGGGAATATACAATAGTCAAAAAAATAGGAGAAGATGTATGCAGATAGACACAGAGTGGAGAGGTCCTTTGATATTGGGGATTTAGTGTTCCTTTGCCTACAACGATATAGGTAATGTTCTTTGAAGAAGAGTGGTGTAAGAAAATTGAAGCCATAGTTCTATGGGCTTTATAGGATTTTGAGGCAGATTGGGGAAGTTGCATATGATTTAGAATTACCTGAGTATAGAAAGATTCAAAATGTTTTCCATGTGTCCTTCCTCAAAAATTCAATTAGATAGTATATTGAACCATCTACTAAGTTGCCACCATTGGATGAAGAGGGTAAGTTGATTCCAATATCGAAATCAATTATTAAGGTATGGGAAAAGAAACTCAAGAACCAGGCCATCATAGAATATCTACTACAATGGAAGGATTTACCAGTAGAGGATGCCACTTGGGAAGGTGAATATATTTTCCATCATCCTCATTTAAAATTGCTTGAAGATAAATAATCTTGGGAAGGGAGGACTATAATGTCCCCTTCCCATGATTGGGAGGTCTAATTGGCCTAGTTTTCCCCTTTCTTTATTATTGCCTTAGGAAAATGGGGTATGGGAGAAATAAAGGGAATATCGAGACTCTTATGAGAACTTAATGTTATGTTTTAACATTGAGATGTTTTATTAAGGGTGTTATTTTCCCCTATGAACACTAGACCCTTTTTAATAAGTATTTATTACTTATTATTCATATTTTTATTTTAAAAAGAGGGTGAATACATTTTTAGGGTTTTTTAGTTTATATGAATGGAAAATAAGGCAAAAAGGGATTATTTATGAAACTCATTCTCTTTGCTCCAAAAGAAATAAACTTACGTGTTCATGTTTTTTCTTAGGGAGTAAATTCCTTGAGATCCTTGGGTTTGGTGCAAGTGCAACTTGTTCCCTAGCTAGATGAACTATTTCAGTGAGAGGAATCAAATTCTTGAATCCCTAGTAGTAGTATTATAGCATTGAAGTATGTGGGAAGTGAAATATTTCTTAAGGAATACATTTGATATAAGAAGAGGTTCGTGGAAAGGTAGGAATAAAGACCTAGTTTCCTATGATTTGGTTTTTAAGGTTTGATTTTAGTGTGCGAAGTCCATGGGGTTTGGAAGAGTATCATGGAGGGCACATGGACCCAAAAAAGGATCCCTCTTTTACACAATTTAGCCATAGTGTGGGTGAACACAGGCTACAAAAGGTGTTAGAGGTTGAGACCAACATCTTGTAGGGTTTTAGGAGTTAGGTTCAGCTTATATAAGGGTAATTGACCCCTATAAGGTATCTACAACATTCATCTTTGGTTATAGACCTTTTATTTTTTACAGTAGGTTGCAAGGCAAATATTACAACCCAAGTCTATGCTTAAGTGCTGGACAGAGGTTCTAAGAAATTCTACAAATATATATCAACATCTACCTATAAGAGACTTCTATATGAAGATCATAGTTGCTTCTATGAACAACCTTAGCATTTTCATGCCTTGTCAAGCATCAATATTGAGGTTAGGAATTATTCTGTAAGTTGTATATATATTTGATTTTCTACATCAGTAGTTGTATTGCATTTCTATATTTGTTTATATATAATATCAAGGTGCACACAAACTATTTGATGAAATGATTAAGTACTAGAAAGCTTGAAATATTAACTTGGTCTACAAGATATAGTGAGACATTGCAAGTAAAGTGTTTGACAAAATTCCTAAGTCAATAGTACATAGGAATTCATGCAAATTTGGGTTCCAAGTGGGTTCAGGATAATTTAGTGGATAACATCTTCCCTTGATAGAAGGGCTTCTATTTGAAGAACCTCAGGCACGGCCTCCCTAGTAAATGAAACCAAAATAGAGCTTTCAGTAGGTTACATGGGTTTGATCCCCCATTTGGAGGATAACATGGAGTAGGAGAGCACCTCCAAAAAAGATGTTTTAGGTCTTGTTACTACTGCTAGAATTTATTTCCTTGTCGAACTGACCCCATTGTCATAAGCTCTCTTAATGGTGATTTAATTTATAGTCTCTTTGGAGAAAACATTGTTAACCTCTTTTTTACATTATGGCTCAAATAGATTTGAATGGGTTATGTCTCTTTTTAAACTTTCTTTGGAGGGAATTTGGTTTTGTAATATCACATATGGTCTGTCAATAAATATTCATAAATCATACTGATCTAAGGACATATATCGATAGTCCAATGTATTGATGGATCCATAACTATTTTACAAAAACCTTTCTTGGTCGATATGCATGAAATCTCCAAGTCATAGAGGATGACATTACTCAAGCACAAAGATGATCTAGATTTTATCAAGATAATTGAACAATAAAAAATTCCATTAACAAGTACAACATGAACTACTCATGATTATAATATTATACATGATGGTTACCTCTTCAAGGGAAAATAATTATTTATTCCAATTGGGTCTATGAAAGACAATATTATAAGATAATTACACAGTGGTGGTTTGAGTGGAATCTTTGGTAAAATTAAGACAATATCTTTGGTCGAGGAGAAATAGTTTTTGGGTAAATATGAAGAGAGATATGACAAGGTATGTTTGAATATCCAGGATATACTAAGTGGCTAAAGGCCATACGTAAAACACATGTTATATATGCCATTATCTATACCAAGAAGACCATGGATAAATTTTAGTATGGAATTTGTATTTGGATTACCAAACATACAGACGTAATGTTTCAATGTATGTTATTGTAGACAATTTTTCTAAGATGGCTCATTTTATTGTATGTAAGAAAATCAATGATGCCACTAGAGTAACACTTTTTGGTAGAGATGTTTTGATATTGCATGGTAGTCAAAAAACTAATACTTTAGATGAGGATACAAACAAAATCAATTTTTTAGGACTCTATGGAAAAGGTTGGGAATAAAACTACAATCTCATAGTGCACACCACCCACAAACAGATAGATAGATAGATAGATAGATAGATAGATAGATAGATAGATAGATAGATAGATAAAAGTAATAAATATGACCCTGAAAAAGTTGTTGAGATGCATATTTGGAGAGAATCCCAAGTAATGGGACTTGGATTTACCACAAGCTGAATTAACCTATAATAGTTACATGAATAGATAAATAGAAAAATCACCTATTCATATTTTTTATGTTAAAATCTTAAAGGTGTTTTATATTTGGTGCAATTACCATTTTCAAACCAGGGTAGTAATGATGTAGAAGTGTTTGCAGAGCACATACGATAGTTGCAAGAAAAAGTAAGAAGAAAGCTACATGAAAATAATGAAAAATATAAGGCAAAAACATATGTCAAAGGTATTTGAATTAGGAGATTTGGTGATGGTGTATTTTATAAAAGAGATATTTCCCCAAAGAATATAAAATACACTAAAGTACAAGAATATTGGTTCATGTAAAATTGTAAAGAAAATAAATGATAATACTTGTAAGGTGAGATTATCAAAGAATTTTTATATTTATCAGCTATTTAGTGTTTCAAATTTACATTCATTTCATGAAGAAGATGATGAATTATAAGAATATGGATTGGAATAGAATTAATAGGTAGCAAGGAAGAAGAAAAAAAGATAACGCATGTTTTGGATAAAAATTTAGCAAATACAAGATAGTGAAGCTATAACATGTATTTAGGATAGTGGAAAGGATTAAAATAGAAAGAAAACACTTTGATTTCATAATGGAAGTTGAAAAATATTGACCATGATAAATTGAAAGAGTAAAATCAAAGTAACTCATAAGAGTTGAGTTGGTTTTAACAAGAGGAGAATGATGCAGATACATATCTTTTGGAGGCCATAGCTTTTGATCCAATAACCTGCTTAAGCTCTCATTTGTTTTAAAAAATGGTATAGAAGAGGAGAATATGCTAATAATTTGCATTATCTGGTTCGATTTATTATACATATATTCTTAGAGGCATAAGTGATCATCTAAGGGTCCAAAATTATATTTTTATTTTCTCGGGGGAATTCTAAAATCTTAAAAATTGGGCATATTTATAATTGGGCACAAACTAAAGTTCATAATCATCCATTAGTTTTACTTTGGTGTGTAGTGGATAAAGGATTCTTATAGGCCCATATGAGATTGCATGTAAAACTTACTAAAAATAGTATTTTTTTAAACTTACATGAAGATAAAAGTTACTAAAAATAGCAAGTGAGGTTAACTCTAGGTAGTTTATTTATTTATTTAAGTTTTCTTAATTTGGCATATCAACTAAAATTTCAATTTTGGTTTTATTTAAATACTTTTATATAATTCTTTTAAATATTCAATAAGAATCAATAAATATGATTCCAATTATTTATATCTATGCTAACCTCTTAAATATTTGTGTCGCATATTTTTTTATAGACCCTACTACTTGAAGAGAAAAACCTAAATTATTTCTAGATTGAAATATGATCTTTTCTCTGGTATCCAAAAATACATCTTCCTAGAGCAAAAATGTGACTACTAGTAAACATTTCAACATAAATCAACCATAGAAGGGAAACATATTGAAAAAAAGGTAGATAGTCTTGCATAATTTCATGAGAAGTAATAGCATTTATTGCCAAAGGGGTGCTATAAAAACATTACTGCATCATCTCCTTAAAGGCTTTGACTTGGCTATGAGTGGGCTCTTGAAAATGTTGAGCTATCAACATGAACGATTAAGACAAATCTTGAGAATGCATACCAAATTTAGGGTTGGAATCCACATTTTTATTACATGAAGCACCCCCATTATTATTTGAAATAGAGATGTTATTAGTAATATTCTCAACTAAAAAATAGTGATCCATCCATCTTCACCACTTTGTTGAGAGATTTCAACTAGTGGTTTTGACATTGGATTGACACGAAAAGCTAACAAATAGAAATATTTGATTTTGTATTTAGAATATTAGAAATAAAATTAAGTATTAGACAAATTAATTAATAAATCTCATTGGATATGGCATGCATCTCCAATATGAATATCAATGGTTTCCTTGAGTTCCCATAAGAGATCAAACTTGATGCAAACATTTTTTTAGGACATAAGAAATTTTACATTTTAAAGCAACATTAGCATTTTCAGATGACACAATTTTGGTAGTAAGAGAGTCAAATAACACCTGCAACTCACTTAGTTTTTCATTATGTGAGTTTTGAAATAAATGAATAGTTTAGTTTTGACATTCAAATTCATGTTTTAAAACAAGAATTATGTTTTCATTTTCAATAATTTGATGCTCAAGACAATTTATTAATGTATTGTTTGTCTTGTGAAGCCACTTTAAATCCATTATTGTAAAAAGATAGAACTTCTATATGGAAAGCATTAAATGATATTTGAAGTAATATGAAGGCTTCAAAGAGCAAAACTTGATTTTTAAAAAAAACTTGAAGTGGTTTTAGCTTTAAAAAACCTATAAGAGTTTAATTTCAATTATAACACCATAAAAACCCATAGAGTGATGTAAGCGCATTGAGATAAATAATAAAAGGTTAATTGTTAAGGCTTTGGCAGAGATTTTTAAAGAAATAAGCAATATAGAGATTTATCTTAATAATATACATGAAAGATATATTATGCAATACCTAAAAACTACCATTTATATTTTATTAAAATAATTTTGTTTATTAAGATTACCATATATTACCCTTTTTTATTAGATTTTTTAAAAATAAGTTTTGAAAGGCCCTATAGCCTTATACAATGGAGAGGACTAAAAATCAAGCATTAAAGCTCTAATGGGATGACTCTACCAGCAGCAATGAAATGGGTGGCAAGATCTGCACACAAAAGGAACTTCAACCAAAAATAAAATGAAACAAATTGAAACACACACCAAGAAACTTCCATGAAATTTATGCCAAACGTATCCAAGGAATTTGACCCCTTTTTCAATGATATTCAGAAAGTTATCACAGGGTCCCCCTAAATGGAGAGATATACAAGAAGGTTGGGCATTTGTTTTTATTCTTTTTTTCTTCTTTTGAACCACTGACCATCCTTTATTTATTTTTAGACTGAATGCCTAAAGAGATATTTGCAGCTGGGGCGCAGGGTTAGGATTTGTCTTCTATTGTTGTCCCTAGAATATTATCTGTTCTAGGTGAGTCCAATTATGAGATCTCCTTTGAGGAGGACGTTGGGATTGGCACAACCTTCCTTGGAGAGATAATATCAAACAAAAAATCATCTTTAAAGTGTAACAAGCCTTTGAGATCCTTGTTTGAAGTAGGGGCTTTAGAAGAAGAGGGAGAATCCTCACTATCAGTGGCCCACTCTTCATTTATGGCCAACATCATGAGGCTTTTAGGGATGAAATATTTCCACCAATAAGAGTCTTTCTTTTTTTTGAGGAGGCTACAATTTTTTGTCAAATATCCGGTGCTAAGACAGTTGTGACAGTGAAACGGTAAGCCTTTATAGTCAATGGCTTGAGACCAGGTGCGATCTCCAACCTTCAGGGTGATTTTTTCTAGAAGATTAATGGAAGTGTCAATGTTCACTAAAATCTTATCAAGATTAATGAGGGAGAACTAGTCAATATCTTGATGCATATGTAGAAAACTACATAGAGATCTAGCAATAGCCCTCAAACTAGATTCCATCTAAAATTGAAGTGGCATATTGGGTAGACGAACCCAGATGGGTTTAATATGCATAGTTTCAGTGAGGGGATTAATTAAATGCATTAAAATGTTATTAAGACTCAATTTGGTCATAAAACAAAACATGTCTATTATACAAATCCAACTAAATTAATTTTTTTTATTTTGCACAAGAAAGAATATTTATTTTTTTTGAAATACGGTAACATTTTTTAAGTTTTTTCTTAAACTGTGATATGTGTTTTCTCAAAATTTTAAAATATTATTCTTACCCTGAAAAATCAAACCCAAAAAATTTAGAAAAACCCGAGATTGTATATCAAAAGATGTAATATTTTTGTTAGATGGGTTTTTAAAAAAACATATTTAAAAATTCCAAGATTGAACAAGATAATTATTTGTAAAACATTATCAAAATAACTACACCCAATAATGGAGTTATATGCATGTAAATAGCCTAAAAATATGTTTACAAACACTGAATAGGTAAGAGAAATATTGACAAAATGTGTCAAAAAATCAAACTTTTCCACCTAAGAACCTGGAAAGCCTAAAAGATCAATGTTAAAAATAACCTACTCTAGTACCCTCTTAAGAATTATGACAAGATCAATAAAGAAACATTGTAAATATAAAATAATGAATGTTTAAATAGAAAAAATTTATCTCAATAGCAAGCCACAAGAGAAGGCAAGACACAAGAGTTGTCAAGTGTGGAACCATTAAATAGAAAAAAAATAACACATTTATTAAGAAGGTTTGCAAAGTAAAATTATTCAAGTACAATCCCAATTGAAAAAAAGTAAAAGAAAAAGATAGATGGGCTTCAATCTATAAGAGATAAATCTCAAGATAAACTTGTATGTCTAATGATAGAGGAGAGAGCTCATCAAATAAAACTAGAATGAATGAGGAAATACTTACACAACTTTCTTGTATGTATCAAATGTCTTTGATCCCACAAGTGTAGAGGAATCTAAAATTCCCTACAAAAGGATAAAAGAGGTGTCACACCTCATAAAATCCAAAAAAAATGAATTATAATAAATTCAATGTTTTAAAAAGGCTTAGGATCAACCTAAATTAACCTAACAATATATACACATAAACGTGTTAATGCATTTAAAAATGAAAGAAGTCTAATGGAAGATCTTGTAAGATATTTCACTCTATTTTTATTACTTTTACCATTTGTTGAAGTGTATACACCCATTGTATGAAAAAATGAATTAAGGAAGTAAAGAGAGAGAGTAGAGAATTTACCGATTGTTTCATCTCATATAAAGAAATAAGAGTGAGGTCTTCATATTGCACTAGACTTCATAAGTGTTGATTCCAAACTAAATAAGAATAGGGCTATAAATGAAATATGGGTATAACTAAAATAGGCCCCTCATAACTACTCTCATTATTTATGCTATTATAAATTATTTTTGTGTTGTTTACGGTTTGTAGAAAGGTGACTGTGTGTTAATGATGGGACAAAAGGGGGTTTTAAGTGGCAATATTTTTTTAGATAAACAAATATACCTCAATGTTATTGATGATTTGAGGGTCTTCCACAAATAATTTCAACTAGTGTAGAAATAGAATTTGTAGCATTTTAAATGTAGTTTACGAGCAAATAATGTCTTTTCAATTATATTAAATTTTGTAGGTGAATATTGTGAATTTTGATGTATCACTCTTTATTTTTTTATAGTTATATAAAATTAAACCACATATCCACTAAACCTTTTTTAAATAAATAACTGCTTTTTTCATATTTTTTTATAGATATGTGGAGGAGTTGTCATATTTTTTATAATAAATAATTTTATTTTTATTAATTATTGAATTGAGCACTCATAATCATCATCATAATTATTATTATTTAAATTAGAGTCAAAGAATTATATAATGCTAAAGTACTTAAAATTTTTAAAAATATAGAACAAGTCAAAAGTTATTAACATTTTTATTTATGTGCATCTATTGGCCATTAGGACCTATTTAAGGAAAAATTAACTATTTATTAAATTAATTATTTTTTAAAAATTTATATATTAAAAAACTAGACAATCTATGTGAAAAAACTTAAATGATATTTTACATACATATATAAATAATCAAATTAAAAATGTAGGGAACTCCATGAATTTGTTTGGTGTTCATGGGTGCATAAAAATAGTCAGACTAGGGTACACATGACTAAAACCAAGGCAAAACTCAAGCCAAAAGTGGAGGAAGCATTTTTGAAACAAAAAAAGATATCTGTCTAGAATGAATATCCATTGTTGTTTGAAACGAATATTCTTTCTCAACGCTAAAATATGATCTATCTTCTGGAGGCCATAAATTTTTAATTAGGTGTTTTTTTAAGTGTATATTTTTTCAATAGGAAACCAAGTATGTAATAAAAATTTATATTTAATGAATAATATATAATATTTTAGCTTCTATGTCACAATCTATATGTTTTTATGATTAGGGTAGTGTGAATATTTATTGAAACCTATTAACAATCAATTATCTTAACCGATTGAATTTTATGATAGAAAATTACTGTAATAAAGTATTTTAAGGTAAAATATTAGTTACAATGATAATAGTGAGAGGTGAAAACATATTATACACATGAACTCACATTATAATTAAACATTTTATGTACAAATTTGTTGTCTTAATATAATTTTTTACGAGATAATTCTAGTTAACATGATTTGATTAGCCAAAATTAAGTTGCTGATAGCACCATTTGTCATTTTGTTGAGAACAAATAGCTGATAAAAATTTGAAGATAAGTGTAGCTCATATATGGTCATTTTTTTTCAAATCTACCTACATTTATCTGATTGCACCCAATCGAAGCCTAATTTAGTAAAATTTTCTAAAATAACAACATTCAATCATAACATAGCAATAAATGGTGCTAATCTATGCCCAAATTACCTTATATATGTACATAAGTATACCCACTCACACCCAACTAAGGTTTCATCTAGAAAATTTTACTCAAATAACAACATTAACTCACAATATAATGATAAATGGTTCCCATGTGTTCACAAATCTACCTTGATGTGTTTGATCTCACTTAACTAGGGTCAACTTAGATCAAAGTTCATTAAAAAATGATATTCACACATGAAATAATGACAAATCATACTTAAATATACCCAATGTTCCTCAATTTTGTCTATAATTATCTATTTGCACTTAATCATGGCCTAATCTAATCAAATTTCTCTCCAATAATAACATTCAATCATGAAATTATGAAAAATGGTGCTCCAATATGTATGAGTTTCCCCTAATCTACTTTTGTATAGCTAATTGGGCCTAATTATATGAAAATTTCTCAAATAACAAATTATATCATGAAATAATAACAAATGGTACTTTAAAAATGCCCATTTTTTAATAACGTTGCCCACATTTATCTGATCACACCTAATCAAGGCATAATATGGTCACATGTTTTCAAATAATAATATTAAATCACAAAAATGACAAGCTAATCTTATAGATTCTAATATTTCCCAAACTTTACCTGCATGTATCTATTCACACCTAATTAGGGCCTTATCTAATCAAATTTTCTTAAATAATAATTTTTTATCATAAAATAATGACAAATGGTGCTCAAACATCCATAATAGCACCAAATTAGTGCCTAATTCAGTTAATTTTTCTCAAATAATAATTGATTACAAAATAAGGAAAATTGGTGCTCATATATGCTCTAAATTTCATAAACCTAATCAAGGCCTAATCTTGTCAAAATTTCTTAATGAATAACATTAAATCACAAAATAACCACAAACGTTACTCATATGTTGCCAAGTTTCCTCAATTCTACCTACACCTATGTGATCTAGCCTAATCAAGGCCTAATGTGATTAAATTTGCTCAAATAATGACATTCAATCATAAAACTAATGACAAATATTTATCAAACATGATTGATTTCTCCCAAATCTACTTCATGTACTTGATAGCACCTTATTAGGGCCTAATTCAATCAATTTTGTTAAAATAATGACATTTGATGACAAAATAAGAAAAAATGGTGCTCATACATGCCCATTTCTCCTAAATCTATGAGCATCTATTTGATCACACCTAATTTGGACCTAATCTAATCAGAATTTCTCAAATATTGACATTAGGTCATCAAATAACGAAAAATGGTTCTTATATATTCCTAATTTTCCACAAATATATCATCATGTATCTAATCGAAGCTAATCAAGGCCTAATCCAATAGATTTTTTCAATTAACATCATGAAATTATGCAATAATGATTCTCAAACTTTTCAATTCTATAGTAAATTAGGAATATATACGAACCATTGCTTGTACCAATGTCCACACAATTGACCAAGGTGGCTATTCATCATTTGGATCAGCATGGCTAAAGTATAGTAGGTGGCTTAAGGTATGGCATAAAAAAACCATTTCTTCTTTGCTCAATTCTTACAAGGAATTTTGTTCATACTTTTCAATTCTCTATTAACTTTCCTAATCTCAAAAAGAAACTATTTTCTATGCTTACAACCTTTTCCGCCTCTTTTTCTAATTATTCTACGTCCTTTGCAATTTCTTGCCCTCCCTCAATTTTCTCTAATCTGGATAATAAAGGAAGTTCAGGGCCACATGTGTTGTCTATTCTCTTGAAATTTTTGAAGTCCAGTCCCATCCTTCTTGATGCTTTTTCTAACTTGGTAATAATGCTGGAAGGAAAAGCTGGAGTCTGTGTATAAACAATAGCACCTCCATAGCCTTCCCAGGCATAATTTATACATCGATAATATATGAAGATATAATCATCTTATGTTTTTTCTATATTGGATGAAAGTATATACCTGCAAAACATTTTATACATGTTAATAGCTTAAAATGTTCAAAAACTTTAAGGAAAACAAGAAATCTACTATAGATTTAGGAGACCAAAACATAATGTAAAATGCAAGAGGTTATAACTAGTAATACTGTTGCAATTTTTTATCGTAACAAAAGTCAAATGCATACTTTTACCTTTTACATGACACTCACAAATCTCAACCCATATGCAGTTAGGAAAGAATATTTTAATTTAAAATAGACGACCAATAAATTGACTATATAATCAAGAGACCAAGTTACAATATCTACTACTAGATATAATGTTCGTGTTCCTAACTAGAAATATTGTGATAAATATCTATCATATCATTGCCATTTCTATTCATAATAAAATCATAATTCTCCCTTTTACATGACACCAGAACAACTCCTAACCCATATGACACCAGGAAAGAATGAGTTTATCCATTTTATGTCTGTTATTAATTTTTTTAATTGACAATGGGCATGAAAGATGAGATTGAAAAGAAAACCAACTTAGTAAACAATAAGGAAGGTTGATGTCATGAACCTAGACATCTCAACCTATGACTAGAGTTGATGTTTCTGTTAGATGGACCTAGCATGATTGTAACCTTGAATTTGTAACTAACAATTAAATTTGTAGGTGTGAAGTTTATAAGAGAATATCGAGAGATAAGGCCCCCCTAGATGAGGGATGCACATGAGTTTGTGGAGCATGTGTAAACAAGCAATCTAATTTTTACTATAGGCTCCCAATAAGGACAAGTAGCCTCATTTCCAATGATATAGAGTTCTTAAAAGCACATGTTGAAAAAATAATACCCAAAAATTCGGTTGGGGATCAACCAACAACCTAAGTATATAATTACCTAGCAAGTTGAAAAACACAACAGGCCCTTCATATTGTATTGTTATGTTACCAAAAAATTTTGAGGGTATTGACTACTAGTGAAGAAGAATCGACCTAGGAAAAGTAAGGAATGATGTTGAGTTTTAGGAGACTATGAAGACACCTTTTTTATAGCATCCAAAAGGTTTCAAGTGGAAATTCTAGGAGGACTAGTTAGGAACCACAAACTCTTGCTCTATATTTATGCAACACAGGGATACCAAGTTATTGTTGTCTAGGCAAACTAGTCATAAAGATAGAGATTGAAGTCTAATCTATCAGTTTGGCATGATTCATATTGTAGGGAAGAAGCCAACATGCTGAAGAAAGGAGCCAGAAGGAAGACATATCCATTGTATCCTAAGATTGTGTGATAAGATAGATATGGAGATGTTCATTTCACATAAAGACACCATTCTCATTTGAGGCACGAACTTGGGGATGGTGGTGCATGGAAAGATGCATTGCAATTGCAAGGGGAAGTAGTTTGTTGTAAATTCTTTTGGGGGGAGTGAAATTCCAAGGATGAGTATTAGGAGTGCATTCATTTCTCTTATAATGTATGTTTTTCTATATATTAAAGAATTTATTTTTTCTATGTGCACTTGCATTCCTTGTTTTTACATTATTGTAAATATGCCAATTATTGCACTTCTATAATTGGGGAATTAGGGTATTGGGAATTTATTACTTGGACACATGAAAAAACACATTGAAACACTGGAAGGACCAAACAATCTGAATTTTGATAATTTTTCCAAAGGAATTGTGCCAAAAATGACTCTCAACTTAAGCAAGTTATTTGGCTTTCACTATTGAAACAAATTTCAACATTCCTCGCCACCTAATATACTTAAGATAAGGGATTGAGAAATTCACTCAGGATCACTTGAGATAAGGATTTCAAGGAATTAACTTTAGAGAACCAAATGAAGGTTTGAGACATTGTTGAATGTCCCTGCAACAATATGTGATGCTAAATTCATTCGTGACCTTTTTTTCTAGGGTTGCCTATAAGCACCAAAAATTGTGTTGAAGTCGACATCCTTGTATGAGATTCGCCAAATTCATGTTATATTTGATAGGAAAAGAAACAACCTTGCAAGTAAGATTGGAAGATAACATTGGGTATCCCATTACACAGAAACTTGCCTTGTACTTAGATTATAGTCTTGTAAGGATGCTCAAGTTACCCCAAGGAGAAGGGCAAGTGCTTAGGGGTACCAAAACATGGTATTAGGGTTTCATACGAATAACATGAGTGCCATCAAACTTGGAACTGCTAAAAATTAGTCTAATACCTTAAGATCCATAACTAAGACAATAGTTTCAACTTAAAGTGATTTTTTTGTCCACATGTATGAAATACTCTACTAGCATAGGATCCATAACTAAGTAATTTCAACACAATGTGCTTTATTTTCATTGAAAATACATGAAATGAAAGGCATTTTAAAGTCACTAAAGTAAATATTCCTTGAAAATGAAACCAAGCACATGATTAGGGAAAAACATACCCTCAATAAGAATTCAACATATTTAAGAAGTATGGGAGACATGAAGTTTATAGGAAAAAAACTATATTTACACTAACATTTATAGATACATGAATATATGCAAATTTGTGGACATATCCACTAAAAATATAGAAATTATGAGAAAATTTATATATAACAAAGATTTACAACATTCTAAAAAGGATAAAAATGAGAATAGTACAGTTGAATCTATGTATAGGAAATTGATTTATAGAATGAATTAAATGATATAAAGAGAAAATTGTGTATAAAAATACATATCATAATTGGAAAATCCTAAGAAAATAAAACATAAAATGATTCAACATATTGAATGCAAAGAAATAATCTCATATCAAAGTTCATCATGGGGTAAATGGTGTTCAACAGACTTCTTGGGATAAACTCATGAAATTGAATAAAAAAGTGAGTAGATAGAGCACGGTGGAAGAATGGTGTAGGGAGCAAACCCTAAGGCACGTTGTGATCGATAGAGGGCCTGTTACAACAACTGTGTCTCCCTCTATGATTTTCCCTACTATCAGGTGATTATTACTTGTGTCCTTGTGGTGATGGAGGTTATTTTAGAGCTAGATCAAAACAGCATTTTGGGTATGTTTCCTTCAAGGATGATGGTTGCTTCAAGGCTCCTCTTGGTTTGGATTCCTATGCACTTTCCCCATGTCTGTATAATGTGGACCAATTATATGAGATGCCAAAAATGGAGATTTCTCTTCCAGAGTTAAAGGCTTTAATTTTATATTTTCATGGATATATTGTTATTTGTAGATTTAATGGATTCTAGTCTCGATCGGAGGATCTATACCAATGGGTCTATCCTACCTAGATTAAATATTGTGTGATCCATTTATGCTCTAAGGGTTTCTTCATAGTTCAATTTTCCTCCCTTAAATATTATCAAAGAGTTTTTGAGGAAGGCCCTTGATTTTGGGGTAGAGTTAGGCTCTTTACTACCCCTTGGTTTTTAAATTTTGATCTCATCACTATGGTGGTGTCTAAATTGTCAGTTTGGGTTTGGCTCCCAAATTTTCCTCTTTCCAAATTAAGATAGATTTTGAGAGATTTAATCAAGGACTCTTCCCCTATGCCTATATTTGTGTGGAGGTGGATCTTAATAATGGTCCCCTAGACAAAATTTAGTTAAAACATGACCAATCCCTTTGGATCCAAACTTTGGATTATGAAAACATTGTATTTAGATGTCATTTTTGCCATCAAACTTCTAACTCTAGGGTGCATACTCTCACACAATTAAACTGAAGAAAAAAAAGATCGGTGTATTAAATCTAAAATTTAGCAGCTAGTTGAGCATCCTCGTTCAAAAGATGAAGAAGAGGAAGTCTTAATTGATAAAAAGAATTCTGAGTTCAAGAAAAAATCTACATATAGATCAACAAACAATTGTAGAACACAATCTATGGAATAAACATCTGTGGAAGATAATGTTTTAGGTGGAGGAATCAAGAGACCGCATGAATATAATACTTCTGAATCAGAGAATGATCAAGCCCTAGTTGATCCTCTATTACAAAAGGTTACTCTTCTTCCTTCCGTGCCTCCTCCAAAGCTATAGACTGAGGTTAAAAAGAATAAGGGAAAAAAAAGACGCTGTGAGATTATTGGCTATGGCTCTTTGAAATGTTTTTGATCTTGGTATTTCACTTGCTTGTGTTTATGGACCCTTGAGGCTTGTTTAGCTTGGTGGGGCTTGTTTATTGGTTAAATAATAATAATTACATAAAAGGCAATGTAATCACGTTCCAAGTAAATAAATGTGAAATACATTTGTTTTCTCATAATAGGAAAACTATGCTTTCTAGATGGCTGGCAGTGTTTATCTTATATTTGATATAATGTTTTGAGTGAAGGACATTTGCTACACTAAAATGGATCAATGATGAGTTTTATCTTACAAAGATGATGGTTAGCTAGGCTATCCAATGTGTTGGATTAGGAGCTATGCCAATAAGAAAGAAATTTCAAATCCCAGAAACACAACTTTTGTCTATGGGTTAGCTAATTCCCATCCAATAAACTGAAAAAAACAAATTCATCAGTATTGACTGGAAATTTGCAGGGAAAAGCACCTTTATATTTGTATATACATGTGCCAAAGAAAGAAATACTTTCTGCATTTACATGTGGAGTGTCGGATCAGCACATGGTTGTGTTGCTCTCAATAGAAAAACATTTAAACTGTAAATGTGTTGACAATGTGTTTGAAGTATCAATTAATATTTAAAAGCGCCAACTCTGCTAGGCATGCATAAAGACCATTCATGCATTATCCCTAAAAAATGTTTTAGAATTTAATTCTAAAGAATAATTGGATATCTTTAAAATGAACCTCCAAGTGATGATATATAGACTTCCATAAGTATAAATTTGAAAAACAAGCATTCTAAAGCAAACAAGGACCCTCTCATTGTGATCCAATAAATGATGTTTGGGTCTTCTTACGAGTATTGGTTGGAAAATAAATTATGCAGACTATAAGTATAAATATGAAAAACAAGCATTCTTAAGCAAGCAAAGAGGGAACCTATCATTGTGATCCAATAAATGTTTGGGTCTTCTTATGAATATTGGCTGGAAAATAAATTATGCAACAATGGTTAAGCCATCTAGTGGTTGGTCTAGATAAGTGGACTTAATGCTACACCTATTACCAGGCATGAATGTGTTTTATCTTGACCTATATGCTAAGGTTTAGAATCCAGTGTGATGGATTTCATGCAAATCGAATAAAGTTTTCATTGATCAATCGATGATTTTTGTGGTAATTTTTTTCCCGACATTTTATTATGAAGGAAACTGTTGATGACGCCAACTTTGGGGCACTGACTATGGAAATTATTGAATTCATTTTCTACTTTCCTATTTACATAGGTAAATAGGAGTAAAAATACAATATAAAATCAACAAAATGTACTTTAATAAATAACCAGAGTTAATTAGATACTAATAAAAATGAATGTTTTACGAGATATTTGTGTAGGTGTGGAGGATAGAGTAAGGTACCAGTCATCCTAATAATGAAGATACTCATTATTATGATTGTAGAGTATTCCAGGCTGAGAAGAATCTTGCACAAATCTCTGAATAGCATGACGAGTGAAGAAGCCTCCATCGGGAGTTGATATTCTCCATGACAAATTTCCTGTAAGATTCTTTGATGTAGGATAAAATTCATGCACTTGGCAATCATAGGTATCAAACAATGATTTCAAACCACCACTTATGCACAACTTTCCACTGAAATCTGTGATGTTAATTTTTTAAACAAGAGCAGAGGAATCTGGTACAGGGATATCCCTTCACCTTTTTACTGAGGGACACGCTTTTTTTAGGACAGTGCGCATTGATTAAAGTGTTCTACAACATTGTTCTGAAATAGATCTCCACATTTCATTTGGAAACGGGTTTCAATGCTTAGAATTAACAATCAGATTTTAAATCATACCAAGAATGTACGAAGAAATCTAACATTGTACAAGCATCATGCTGGTTCTGTGTGAGAGAGACCTGACATTTTGTCTCAGCAAGACGATTATTACATATTTCGATGCAAGTAACATTTGCTGCACAAGATGGGTCTGCAATGCAGCGTGCCAATTCCACCCTGCAAAAGAACATAGTTAATTCAAAACATTAAATAATGTTTAGTCACAGCTATAGAAGGTAAACTAATGATGTGGAGCTGAAATATTGCAATTTAGAACAAAATATAAATCTCTGTTTACATATTGTAATTTTTTAATAGGCCACCTGGATGTAAAACTTTCAGTTAAAATGGAAAAGATTGTATACTTACAGTACACAATTACCATTAAAAATATATCCTAGGATCGCTGCCATTCAAACATTGGGAGACAGAAAATGTTGGAAAATGAATTTATATGTTTTGCATCTTTCAAGTTGAAATGTCATTCTTTGGTCTTACTTGATAATGGGGCTACAGTGGCTGGCAATATCTCACTACAAGCCTTTGGGCAAATACCTCCAGCCTGTCGTGGTCCCAGGCCTAATATAACTTCGTTTGAATTCCGTAGGTGGAGAAAAGACACTAGTGCAAAAGGAGAGGCAAAAATATAACCCCGAGAAGTACCATAAAACATTTTCGTAAAGTTCTCTGGAAAGAGAATTTTTGTCATATGTGGTAACATTGATCATGGTTGGTGTTTTTTTTAAATTGGATTGTTTTTTTGTTTTGTTGGGGGAATGAGCTCCCAAAGCAGCATGGTTCCTACATGGCAATTACAACATGGTAGAAACCTTAATGACAGAGAGGATAAATTCCCCATGAAATAAGGGGAAAAGACCTCTGGTATAATATGAAGGGGCACCTTCAATTGTATGATCTAAAAATGTACAAAAGAGAGGATTTTTTATCAGTTATTAAATTTATGGTCCAATTTTAGACAAAAACATGATAGGCCTCTTAAGAGACTAGACAGTAGACAAAGCCGTGCTTTTCGACCAAGGAGACTTTTGGCTTAATCATTTTACTGTGAATCCATTGCAAGCCGTAGAAGGTGCTACCCCTTTGACCATAGGTTTGTTAAATTCAGCAGATCTACAAAGACAACTTTATGAAGCACAGAAAAAAGGAAAATGCATTAACTAACGTCATTGTTATTCACTGAATCAAATGCATAGTTACCATGTTCGGTCGAACATCCCTGATGTTCGGTTCGAACAGAATTTTTATTGCTCACCGAATATATTCGGTAATGTTCGAGCGTTCAAGTCCTGTTTTTTTTAAATCACGGCAAACATTCTGCAATTATATGTGCAGTTAGAGGTAAAAATCGTGGCAAATATTCTGCTCCTACTGTGTTGGAGGCTGAAGCTATCGATTTAATAATGCATCTGCTGTAAACCATGGCGTGGAGTCGCGATGCAGCCTGCTGTGGACAGGGTGAAGTTGGAAGGGGAAGCCAGAAGCATTGATGCAGGGACCGGTCAAGTGTCTCCCTTGCCTATGGTCTAGCGCAAAAGAGAGAAGTGTGATCGGTGTCAGGTTGGACGAGCTCAACGCTGGATGGCCATCGGCTGTTAAGGTAGGGTTTGTGTTTGTATTTATTTGCTATTTATTATTTTATGTTTTATTTTTTATTTTTTATTTTTTATATAATGTTTTGTGATTAATTTTGTTTATAATTTTTTCTTTTTTATTTTAAGATTTGTTTTCTATTTAATTTATTTTATGGTTTGTTTATAATTTTGTATTAAATTTTTTTTATTTTTTTATTTTTATGACTTTGTATTATTTATTTTATTTTTTTATAATTATATTTTAAATATTTTCATTTTATTTTTTATTTTAATTATTTTAAAAAAATAATAATAATGGTGATTTTAAGTTTTTATATGTTTTTCTATATAGTTAATTTTATCTTCTGTCTTGAATTTGAATAGATATATTTTATCTTATTAGGGTTAATAACTTAATTTTACTCTTATTATAATTGAAAACCCTAAAATTTTATAATGTTAAAATGTGTTTAATAATTTATCATTTCTATTTGTGTTTAATTTTATTTGTTAACGTGTTAAATTTTATTTGTTAACAATGTGTTAAGTTTTAAGTTATTAATTATATATCGTTTTTATGAATTTGTTAACAATTTGTTTATTTATTTTAAGTGGGTAAATAATATTTATATGATATATATATTTTTTATAATTTATAAAAAATTCCTAGCTGAACAATCGAACCGAACTTTTTTCAAAATCCCAAACTTCCGAACTTTTTCCCCCTTCCGAACAACCCAAACTTTTCGAACATGGTAACTATGATCAAATGCATAGATTTATAGATTTATAACCACTGTAGGAGAAGAATCCTAGGAGGAAAATCAGGGAACAACAGAGAGTTTCCTTTAGTTAGCTTACACTAAAGCAAGTAATAGCGAAGTTATCTCAAGTTGAAAAAGCAGTTACAAATAGTTAATTGCGCTAACACCCCCCTTTAAGTCTAACTAAGGAGACAAAATCCTGAAGAAAGGAAAGAGGAAAAAAGGAAAGAAGAAAAATCTTATGGGAACAAACCCCCGAACCCCCCGCCCCCCCTCTCAAACAAAAACTGAGCATGGCAGCGACTATGCTACAGTATCCTTCACCCCAAGAAGGTCTCGCAAATAGTGAGACTTGAGCTCAGTGAAAGTCTTCCTGAAGATGACAGCAGTCTGTTCAGAAATGGGACAGTATTGCAGGTTGATGAAGAATGCTTGAAAACAAAAGATGACCCAGTGTCTACAAACAACATGTCTTCCCTTGGGAAGAAACAAATCTATACGCTGATGAAGAAGCCACTCCATGTCCAACTGAAAAGAGGAAGGATGAAGTCTCAACATGTGTGTCTTTAAAAACTGAGTAGGAGTCTCCAAGCTTGAATAAGCCACAAAATAATCATGGTCAAAATCAACCAAGAAATACGATAAATCAAATGAAAGAGGAAACTCATGAATGTCAATCTCCAAAGACATTGGAGATGGGTTAACAACTGTGCTATAATTCTCATCAAAGAGGAGAGATAACCCCTCAAATGTGTCCTCCAAATCTGAAATACAAGTCTCCATAAACAAGTTTGAAACCCCTGTCGAGAGATCATCCTAGAAAGTTGAATCAAGAAGACTGTGGATGCCCTATTGCACGAAGCCATTAGAAGCTTTCGAAGAAGCAACACAGAGCTTAGAAGTAGCAACAAATGCAAGGACAAAAGAGTGGTCCTCAAAGAGAAGACATATGTCCTCAATAGTGTCATCTAAATCCAAAATGACAGACTCTACAAACAAAAAAGAAATGTTTGGTAGAAATTGGTCCCAATAGATTGAATCCAGAAGACATAAATGATCCCGCTACAATGAATCACTAGAGGCTCTCAAAGAAGCATCTCTGGAATCTAAATCTACAACAAGTGTTGTTGATGGGGAATCAATGAACTGATCATCCATACAATATGTGTCCACATTTGATGAGGCAGCATAAGTCTCAATATCATCAATAGCCTGGTTTTCCAAGGAAACATCACTTTCAGATGAAGATTCAATGTCTCCATACAACTATTGGATGATGATCCAAGTAGTAAAAGGGCACTCAGTGTGCTCTATGTGATGTAGATTATCCTTAGAAATAGTAAGACATATTAGTCCATAGACTATGCCATTATTATTAAGCTATGAATTCTTTTCATCATAATCACTTGGCTTAAGAACGAGTCCGAGGAGAAAGGGTAGTAGATCATGCTCAAGGCAATGATCTTTTATCCCTTTTTTCCAAGACAAAAAGTTCTTTGAAGTTAGCCTAACAACAGAATGATGAAAATGATGTTTAAGAGACATGATTAACCCCCCATAAAATGGAACTTTATCTCAGTTCATGATTACAAAGTACATGCATAATCCCCCAAGAATGAATGCAAAAAGCATAAAAAGAAACTTCTCCTTCACATTCAATGACATGCAAGCACATGAATGAAACATGCAAGTTCATGCAAAAGAATTGTTTATACTCCCTTAATGCCCTCATGGGCTGGAACAAACTAGGGGCTAAAAAACCTCATATGACCATAGCAAATGAAATCATGCTCCTTGCTCGATTTTGACATTTGTTACACCCCAGGGTGAACAAAGGAATTGCAATTAACAGCGCCAAATCAAGAGATAAATTACAATTAACAGAGATTGCAATGTGATATTCTCTTATTGAAAAATGTGTGGGGGTATGTCACAATTCAAACTGTGATCAAAATGCGTGAGGGCAAAATTAAGGCTCCAACAGCATCTAAGGCAGAAATTGTGCCCTTCACTAAGTGTAAAAATGACACCTTGCTCAGATTTGGGGTCTGCTCTACTCACCTGTAACTTTTAGCATAGAGAGTAACGAAATCTAACAAAATACATTTAATTTGTTCATCTTACTAGTCTGAAACTACGTCCAACCTACTCTGACGCAATGTTAAATTCTGCTAATCTACAAAGACAAATTTAACAAGCACAGAAAAACAAAAATGCATTAATTAACTTCATTGTTATTCACTGAATCAAATGCATAGATTTACAAATTTATAACCACCGTTGGATAATAATCCTAGGAGGAAAATTAGGAAACAATATAGAGTTTCCTTTAGCTAGCTTACACTAAAGCAAGTAGCAACAGAGTTATCCCAAGTTGAAACAACAGTTACAAATAGTTAATTGCGCTAACAAGGTTCATAATTCTTCTTTGGAGCTTGAGGTACCTCCAAACCAAAGATTTGTATAATTTCTTTCTAGCTAAATTATTTCACATTGAGGATCCTATACATCGTTCAAGGCATGTGCGAAAGGAATCTCAATCTCTTTCCCGAGACAAAAAGGAGCTACGACTAAAATTAATGGTGGAATGATGAATACTTAGCAAAAAAACCAGAGCTGTAATTTAAAGTAGCGTAATAAAAATTATATATAAGAAAAATTATCCAAGTTTAAAAAGGTTTCTGAATGCAATCCCTCAAACAAAGAGAGGGTCTCTGGGGAAAAGCTGCTAAATGTACATGTAATGTTGCATCTGAAAATCTCATTTTGTGCTTCATTTGGCTATTTAGAGATTGCATGGGCCTCAAAAAAATATAGGTGTTTGGACATTAAGGGATGGCATGGGCCTCATACAAATAAAGGGCTTTGCATGAGTTTTATTTGTAAGTAAATTGTTATCAACCTACCAGCATCTTGTGCATTTCTCTTCAATCTTGATGTAATTTGATCACATGTAGACTTGTTAAAGGACTAAGGCCATTTGTACAAGAGTCTAGAACAAGCAGAAACGTGTTGTAAAAGACTTACAAAGGTGTATAGGGGCCCAAGGAAGCTTTTTGCATCGTCTGTTTTTAAAAACAAGTCTCAGAGATGGGTTTGTGCAAACCAAATCCATTCATATGCATATATGATGAATTTTGTCATGCCTGAGCCCATCCTAAAAACAATAGAACAGAGATACAGGTATGGTCACGATCAAACTGTCACCAAAACATTAATTACATGTTTGATCATGACTGAAACTGTCCCAGATATGACAGAAATGAATTTCAATCAACCAGATTGGATGTTAGAGCAATTTTTATGCCCGCTGTTGAATTGGTTTCTGATTTGGAGCTTCCAATGTCAGGGTTTCGGTATGATTTGGTTAAACGAGTATTGGAAGGTAGCTCAAGCTGGAATTCAAAATTGCAAAGCATAGGAGAAGGTTTGATATATAGAAAAGGTACTGTGGATTACAGAACAAGGAAGATAGGTTGATGGCTATTTTCTACAGCCTTGTGAGCTTGAATTCTTGGTGATAGTGGATTGCAAACACGATCCCACTTGCTGGAGTTTCCCACACTCGATTTCTCCCAGGTAAATTGTACTCCATTTCTCTAAGTTAAGTATTGTTTGTTTACTGATCTTTGTATGTTACATGTTTAATTTCCATGTTTAATGTTTCATGTTGAATTGTTATTCTTTCAAAAAATTCTTATAATACTGGAAAATATATGAATGTATGTGCATAAGTATAGTTCTAAAGTCTGCACATAATTACACAAATCAGCCATATATTAAATAGAATTTGTTTCAATGAGTTCAACACTACTGTAATCATGCTAACTGCATATTCATCCTAAACAGGCTAAAATGATATGGTTGCATGGAGCTTTGATGTAGATGATTTGTTGGAAAGGGTAACAGCTCTAATGGCTGTGTAGGGAGAAATTATCAAAAGTATATATAGGAAAATTATACCAAATTTGAAAGGCCCAAGTGGGCAGCACACAGACAACAAAAATTGGAACAGGAGGGGAGAGGAGAGAATGAAAGAATATACTCTAAAATTGCATATATTTAAATCTGAAAAAACTTGTACAAAACACAGCTACAGCTGTATAAACATAATTCACAAATGACCTCGGAAGGAGCTTTCCTTGTTCTTTGAATGTTGTCAACAAAATACATATCTCTTGGTGCTGCTACTTTGTTTTCCCCTGTTCTCTGCTCTCTCGTCATAGGCTGCTGCTCATTCACTTTTCTGCTGCTCTCTGCCCTTGTTATGGACTTCTCTGCTCTTCCCTGTAGCTCTGCTCTATTCAAATCCCCTGTGCACTTCTTTTACAAGCTATGCTTTTTCTTTTTCTTTTTGTGTTTTATTGCCATTTGTTGCTATACATTCCCTTTTTCTTTTTATGACTACTCACCTAACACCCATTTTGCCATCCAACGCTAAATGACAATCCAAATTTCAAAATTTAAAAAAAAATGCATTTATTGGCTGCAGCTGTTATGTTTCATAGTTGGTTGTGGTGTTAGGTGGGAGTCAAAAACTATAATATTTTAACACTCCCCCTTATTTTTGACCTTCCTACCATGGTCAGTGTGACTTTTCTCAGTCTTCAAAACCTCCTTATAACTTCTTTTTATCTTCCCAAATGTTCTTGCACCTTTTTTATGCATGTCTGGAGCTTCGCTACTGAAATCTGTAGCTCTGCTAATAGAGTCTATAGCTGGACTATTGAAATCCATAGTTACACTACCAAAATCTGTAGTTGGACTATAATTCGTAGTTGCCCTGCTGAAATTTGTAGCTATCCTGCCAAAATTTGTAGCTACCCTACCAAAATCCATAGCTGGCTTGTAATCTATAGCTGCCCTGCCAAAATTTGTAGTTACCCTCTGAAATATGTAGCTACCCTATTGAAATCTGTAGCCAGACTATTAAGGTCTATAGCTACTCTACTGAAATCCATAGCTCTATTGTAGGACTCCAAAGCTACCATAAAACTTTGTAAGCCTAATATTGCTACATTAATAACCCCTAACCTTCTTCTTAGGTGCATGAAAGTGTATTTAGACAATGGCTTAGTAAAAATATCAGCTAGTTGTTGAATAGACTTTTAAAAACTAATCTTCATGACATAATTTTTGACTAACTCTCGAATGAAGTGATACCTGATTGCAACATGTTTGCTCCTACCATGAAAAATGGGGTTTTTTGACAATGTTATGGATGATATATTATCACAATAGACCATAGAAGCTCCTTATTGCTTCTCATGTAAATCAGAAAGTATCCTTCTTAACCATATAGCCTGACATGTTGCATTGGTTGCTATATACTCCACTTCAGTTGTAGAGTGACACTATCAATTATTTCTTTGAAACCCAAGATATGACTCCTGACCTAATATAAAACACATACACCGAAGTTCTCTTTCGATCATCAAAGCTACCTATCCAGTCATTGTTTGTGTAACCAACAAGTTGAAACTCATCTACTGCTACATACAAAACTCCATACTCCCTTGTTCTATTCACGCACCTCCATATCTTGCTTGCTTGCCAATGTGTCTCCTTTGGCATCTCCATATATCTTGATATGAAGATGACTATATACATGATGTCCACCCTTGTTGTAGTCAAATACATTAGGCTTCCCATTAGACTCTTATAGCGTGTGAGGTCTACTTTGCTATTGCAATCATCTTTACACAACTTAAGACTTGTGTCAGTTGGAGTGAATATAAGCTTGTTGTCCAACATCTTGAACCTATCCAAAATCTTGTTTGCATACTTAGTTTGACATATGAATATTGCCTTCGTCTATTTTCTTGACCTCTATTTCAAGAAAATACTTCAAAAACCCCAAATTAGTCATCTCAAATTCATTTTTCATAGTTATTTTGAATTTTTCAATGGACTGATTTGTATTACCGGTGAATATTAGATCATCCATATACAATACAGCAATCAAAATACCTTCCATGTATTCTTTAATGTATAGTGTGGGCTCACTTGAAATTTTTATAAAGTCGTTGCTCAAAAAGTATGAATCTATAGGGCTGTAGCATGCTCTTGGAGCTTGCTTGAGCCTATACAATACCTTTTTCAGCCTATACACTTTGTTCTCATGCTTGAGAACTTCATATCTAGGTGGCTATCCCACAGACTTCTTCTAGCACTCCAAAAATGCCGACTTCACATCCATTTGATACACCTTCCACTTGTGTTGGACAATAATGGCTATGATTTTCCTTACCATTTTTAGTTTTGCTATGGGTGCAAACGTTTCATTGTAATCATGTCTGGGCCTTTGCTTGTTCTATTCTTCTTCTCGGTCACACTCTTTTTCCATCTCTTAATGGTTCTATTCTTCCTCTCGACCACACCATTTTGTTGCGGTGTATACCTGCCTGTAAATTACTACTTTATGTCATGATCTTTGCAAAAATTAATGAACTCATTGGAGATATACTCTCCCCTCTATCTGTCCTTAGAATCTTGATGTAGTGGCCACTTTACTTCTCCACCATGGCCTTGAATTGCTTGAAGGTCTCAAATGCTTTTGATTTGTTCTTCAAGAAGTACACCCATATCTTTTGACTGTAATCATCTATGAATGTCATGAAATAGACATTTTTGAATAGGGAGGGGGTTTTATTGGACTACACAGGTTTGAATGTATCAATTATAAAGGACCTCTAGCTCTCCATGTTTTACCCATGAGAAATGCACTCCTATGTTGCTTCCCCAATATGCATCCTTCACACATCTTGTTTGGTTCTATAAAGGGTAGCACTTTCACCATGTGTTTCTTGTGAATAAGTTTCAACCCTTCGAAGCTCAAATGCCTGTACCTAAGATGCCAAATAGTAAACTCATCTACTACTATAGTTTTAAACACTGCTACGAGCTCACTTTGTATTCTCAATGAAAACATCCGATTACTTGTCATCTTGACTACAACAATCTACCTATTGCAGCCACTCTTATCAAAGATGATGCACTCACTATTCTTAAATCTGACCTCGTATCCCTTTTGGACAAGTTGCCCAATGCTAATAAGGTTGTGCTTCAACTCAAGCACATGATATATATCTTGGATTTGTCTTTTGTCACTTTGCTTGGTGCGGATAGAAATGTTTCCTTTGTCTATGATGAGAACCTTTTCATTGTTTCCCATCTTCACCTCTAATTTGATTGTGTCATCAATGTGGTTGAACATTTTTTTGTTCCCACTCATGTGGTTGATACAACCACTATCTAAGTACCTTGTTTCTTTACTACTTTACTCGGCAATGTTGCATGTTATAAACAAATTTTCACCTTTCTCATTTCTATCAGGTTCAGCGTCTTGTGTATGAGTGAAATTTGAATTTTTCTTATTCATGTCATACTCCTTTCTACACTCACTATCATATTGTCCATACCTCTTGTAATAATAGCATTGAATGTGAGACTTATCATACCTTTATGTAAATCCTCCTCTTGAAGTATTATTGGTCCTTCATCTTCCTCTTCCATGTGACTCTTGATGGCTATGCCTTCCACCTTCTTGACTGTTGAAATTTCTTCCTCTTTTTCTATTGTTTAATCCTCTCCCCCTTCCTTTCAAATTCACATTGGTCTTGAATGATTATTCATGGGAGGAGGTGATTGTACTATTCAACCTTTGTTCATGGGTTTGCAAAGAACCCATTAACCCATCCACCATTATTTGCTTCAAATTCCTTGACTCTTCTATTGAAACCACTATAGGGTCAAATCTAATTAGAAGGTTCCTCAACACCTTCTCAATGATCCTATAATCTTCAAGGGTATCACCACATGTTTTCATTTGATGGACAATGTTCATTGTCCTTATGAATAAGTCATTGATAGACTCAATCTCCTTCATTTGTAGGGTCTCAAAGTCCTTTCTTAAGAGCTTCAACCTGACAATCTTCACCTTGTCACTCCCTTGATAGGCATTTTGCAAAATATATCATCATTGCTTAGAATGGAGAGTTTCTACTATCATAAGAAAGATTGAATCAGCCAAGGCCATTTGTATGTAACTGAGTGTCTTAGCATCCTTTCTCCTATTCTCCTTTAGCACATTTCTTTGTGCTTAGGTTAAGGCATTGAAGGCTCTACCATGTCTGAGACCTCATTATACCCAATTTCAACCAACTCTCATAGCTCTTGAGAGTTGAATATAATTTTCATTTTGATGCTCCATGCATCATTTTTTTTTAATCAAACATAGGTAACTACTACCATGACCCTGAGTTCCTGCTACCATGTCTAAATGGACTCATAACCTAGTTGCTCTGATACTAGTTTTTAGAAAGAGTAACAGCTCTAATGGTTGTGTAGGGAAAAATTATCAAAAGTATATGCAAAAAAATTACACCAAATTTGAAAGGCCCAGGTGGGCAACAAATAGACAAGAAAAATTGAAATAAGATAGAGATAATGAAGGAATAACTCTAAAATTACATATATTTAAATCTAAAAAAATTCCTTGTACAAAACATAGCTACAATTGTATAAATATAACTTACAAATGACCTCAAAATGAACTTTCCTTGTTCTCTTTGATTGCTATCAACAAAATACATCTTTTGGTGCGGCTACTCTATTTTTCCTTGTTCTACTACTCTCTCGTCATAGGCTACTACTCATTCACTTTTCTACTGCTCTCTCCCTTTGCTACGGACTACTTTGCTCTTCTCTATAGCTATGCTCTGTTCAAATCCCTTGCTCACTTCTTTTACACATTGCTGCTTTTTATTTTTCCTGCTGCATTTTAATCCCATCTATTGTTATACATCCCCTTTTTCTTTTTTTGACTATTCACTTAACATCCATTTTGCTGCCCAACTTGAAATGGTAGTGCAAATTTCAGAATTAAAAAGAAAAGAGCATTTGATGGTTTCAGCTATCAAGTTCTACAAGTAGTTGTGGTGTTAGGTGGGAATCAAAAATAATAATATTTTAACATGAGTTTGTTTTTTCTTCTCATGAAAGTTCATGCAGTTCATGGAGATAGTTCCTAGTTGCCTCAACCATGGGATTCCTAAGATCACGTCAACACCTCCTAAGGGTATGGTGTACATATCTAGACTCGCCCATAGAAAGCTTTGCATTATAGCATTTCTGGTCAAATTTAATATCTTTTTTGTTAGTGCCCAAAATTGCACTAAAGTAATTGAGCCCTTTCTAAGTATAAATGTGTAATTTGTTTAGCCCACTTCATGTTTCAGGTGTTCATCAGAGGTCAAGTGTCATGTAGTGGATTAAATAACTTTCCTTTTGATCCTGGATGTGGGTTCTTTATGGAGTTAGTGTAGGGCTTTAGATTAGTTTCTTTCTTGATTCAATGTGTCTTTTCCAAGATAGTATTCAAGCTCCAAAATCACTTAAATGCTCAAAGAACTTCACAATTCAGAAATAGAAGTTGCAGGTCTAGTGGAGTCCATTTTAAATGGACAATGTCTGAGTTACAAGATTTTATGTTAATTTTGTCTTTACTAGCCTTTAGTTTGTCAAAAGCTAAGTTGAACTCATATCTGAGCATCTTAAAACCCTTGTTCCAATTTCCCTAGCTTAGGCCCTTTGATTTAAATTCAAATTTGGCAATAATAATTTACATGGGAATGCTTTAAATATGCCATGAATATAATTTAATTTTTATACTAAGGTTTAGTCATGTTTATTAACATGACCAAACCTTAATCTAAAATTCATATTTGGTCCCTTTTATATCTCGTGGTCCTTGGTACCTTTTATCGATTAACATGGTCTAACTAACACTTGGTCCCTTTGTTATAAACTTAGCTTAAAGTCCTATCCTAAAGCTTCTATCATATTTATTAGTGCACTAAAACATTAAGTTAAGACTTTATACTAAGTTCTTTATTCCCTGAACTCTGACTTAATTGTTTTCATGCTAATTTGGAGCCAATCATGTCTGACCTAGTGGATCACAATTGAATAGTGCACATTAACTCAGGGAAAGATGATCCGATGGTGCATGACCAAAGCTAAAAATTCAAAAGAATTCAAGACAAACATGAAAGTGACAAGTGTCGAGCTCATAGAGCATGATTTAAAGCTCGAGCATGTTCCCATCAATCCACGGTATGTGGCAAAGAGTATAGATTATAATCGATAGTTGGTAATAGGTCAAGACTTCAACAAAGCCCTGAGACAAATGAGAAGATGATAAGTGTTACCATTATGAGAACCCTATCAGAGATCTGATGGTAAGTGGACATGAAAACAAAGTATGTAAATTAAAGAAAGATTTTTATGGTCTCAAATAAGCACTAAGAGCATGGTATAGTTGAATTGACTCATCCCTGATTGGCAATTATCTCAACAAAAGCGACAATGAACCCACAATATATACAAAGTTTAATGAACAAGGTGTATACATGTTAAAAACAACGATGAAAGGAAAGCTTGAAATCATAGATTTAATATTGATGATATACTTACTAGGCAATGAAGTTGTTTACTCAGATGATGACATTTTCATTTATCAATCCAAGTATCCCAGTGATAGCATAGATATTACATTATTTGGTATTAGATAATGCTGATACAGCTGGAAGAATTTTCCAGATGCCTCCTTTGGCACTATTCGGTTAGCTATTTCAGGCTAACTATATTGTATATATGTTACTCCGTGTCTGTGAATAAATATATACAATTTATGCATGCAATTTATTTGGATCTCTGTCTCTAATCTGCCAACAGTTTGATATCAGAGGAGGTAGTATCGGAGCAGCTATGGGTTAGATTTTCAACGCCATTCTGATCTACAATGCCATTTACTTTATTTTGGAGCTGAGTTTAGTCAAGACCATGTCATCTCGTTAGAAAGTGATAGATTTCACCCATATTCACATGAGCATGCACACCAATGTGTAGTAATTTGTTGATAAAGAAAACAGTGTTGATGCAATTGAGCGTGCAGTTCGGCCAAAACGTTGTCCCACCACTATGTCAAGGAAAGTTAAGAGGACTTAGAGTAATGTTAATCACAAATGCCCATTTTTTATTGCATATTTCATGATCTTTTTCAATCTATTTGGCTATGTTCTTAAGATCTAACTTCCATCAATCTGCCTTCTAAAACGTTGACTACCAGTGCTATTCTGTGTATTTCTATAGATAATTCCTTCACATCGTTATTGCATATTTGGTGTCATTTAATCTTCAACTGAGCGCTTTATTTACTAATATGCATTACCGCATTCAGTCCTATTTTGCCATCCACAATTTTTTCTATTTTTTGAATCGCTATTTCTATGCAAAATATTTAGCTCTCTAATCGGCTATGCCCAAGGATTTTGCACTTCCCTACACCCAAGCACATTTTTGGTAGTGACATGTGTGTGTGTTTTTTTTCTCTACCAGCAATCTTTGGTAGATCCGTTTGGATTTTGTACGTAGCGTGTCACTTGCCAGTTGCATCCATTCCATCAATGCTTACGGCATGGAACAGTTCAACATTTTTGTCATCCATGCATGTCTGCCATCCCTGCATGACCACCGTCCCTGCATGTCAAGTTTCTGGTTCAAGTCCTATTTTTCACGGTTAGTGTAAAAGTTGATTAAGTCTTTTTAAAGTTTTTTAGATTATTTTTTAAGTTTTAAATGTCTTTTAGTATATGCGTCATGATAATATCCTTATGAGTCGATGATCCTAAGTGTAATTTATTTGTCTTGGTTCACGTTTGGAAAAAGTTAAATAAGCTATATTTTTAAATCTTTTTGGTATTAGTTAGTTTTATAATAATATTTTTTTTAGTTTTAATTCTAAGTCCATTAGAATTAGTTTATTAGGTTTTAGTGGAGTCAATTAGTGAATTTGAAAATTTTTGAGTCATTTTAATATTATGTTTATATATAAAAATTTAAAAAATGTCAAGTCGTAATAAGTCAAAGCTATTAAAGTTATTTTCATTTTATGTAAAAGATGCATTTTCAGGTGAATCCGATATCTTGAGTCAAAAGCATCAGTTATATATGTGGGAGAATCTCATCATAAAAAATGACATGAGCTTCATAATCTATTTCACTAAATAAGCAGCTTCATCAACTAGACGCTGGAGGATAATCGACATCCTCTCGCAAGTCACCTATGATGGGGTTGCATCATTGCTATGGTAACACTTTTCAGTGTATTTGTTTTATGTTGTGCGTGGTGTGATTTTTATTATGCAATGTATTTTTCAATAAAATATTGAGCATTATTTTTCAATTTGGTACCCCTGATGAAGAACATTATGGGGAGCAAAAGTACTAAATTAGCACTTGATTCTTGAAAAAGGGTTTGTGGAAATCTGAGAAACCACTGAAGTGTATAAAATAGTTGAGTTCTCCTATCTCCTCCAGGTTCGTAGTCAACCTGCAATAGAAAACCATATGGGTTTGTGGTAATCCAAGAAACCACCAAAGGTGTTCAACCGAGAGATGTACTCTTGTCACTTCCAGGGTTGTGGTAATCCTGGAAAAAAAAACCAAGGTAACACCATGATCATAAAGCCATAAAAATGGCATGCCACCTCAAAAAGTGAGTAGGCTACATGGAGAGTGTAAATCTTTTTACAGTGTTTAAAATAAGGGCGGGGGGGCAGGGCGGGCGGCCGGACGGGGGCGGGGCGGGGAAGGGTCAACTATTAGGAATATGATGCTTGTAAAAAGAATGTAATAAGAGGGGAATGATAGCATAGATATTACATTATTTGGTATTAAATAATACCGATACCATTGGAAGAATTTTCTAGATTCCTTCTTTGGTGCTATTCGATTAGCTATTTCAAGCTAACTATAGAGTGTGTGTGTGTGTGTGTGTGTGTGTGTGTGTATATATATATTGCTTTGTGTCTGTGAATAAATATATACAATTTTTGTGCATACAATTTATTTGGATCTCTCTCTCTAATTTGCCAACAACCAAAGATGTGTTAAGCAGATTTAATATGATGAATTGCAATCCTACATCAACTCCAGTTATAATAGAAACTAAACTCAATAAAGAAGAAAAAAAAATCCAATGTTGATCCAACTATGTTCAAAAATGTCATTGTAATTTTGATGTATTTCATATTAACAAGGCTATATATTATGTATGATGTTAGTTTAATTTCAATATTTATGAAGTCACCAAAAGACTCACACTAGCAAATTTGAAAAAGAATATTGAAATATGTAGCAAGAACAACATGATATGTAATTATATATTCCATAACTAATGATTTCAATTTTATTATCTATATTGGAAGTGGTTTTATAGCTAAAATAGATGATAGGAATAATATTTCTGAATATCTATTGTGTTTTGGATCAGGGGTAGTCTTATAATCATAAAAAATAACCTATTTTGATAATTTCTTCAACTGAAGTAGAGTATGTGAAAGTAACCTCTACAACATGTCAAGCAATTTGGATGCAAAGAGTATCATTAAATTGATTGTAAGAGTAGGAGAATCCAATAATAATATTTTATGATAACAAATCAACAATTGCATTACCAATGAACCACGTCTCTCAAAAGAGGAGCAAGCACATTGACACAAGATACCATTTCATCATAGAGTTAATGAATAATGGAGAAATCTATTTAAAGTTTGCCAATCTAAAGACTAATTGATAGATATACTCACAAAGGCATTAGAAAATAGTAATTTTGGAGCACCTAACATAGAATTTATGCATTATGAATACTAAAGTAGTTAGTGGTAAAATTAAAGAGGATTGTTGTAATAAAATACTAATTTCATCAAATAGGTTGTATTCCAATGGTGAGAATGATGGTGTAAAAGGTCTTGCCTAGCCACCACCAAGGTACAAATCCCAAGAGATACCAAAAAGGGATGAAGACAAGATTATGCCCTGGGTGAATTTGGTGGAATGTATACCCCTCAATCTTTCGTACTATGTAAAAGAAGCCTTCTATAAAAATAAGAGTTTCAATCAAAAATATATATAATAATTTCTCCCATAAATAGTAAATTCTATAGCTTTAAGAAAAAATATTAAATATTTATTATTGGGTTGTTAAATGACCTAGATAGTTCACTAGGGTTCTAAAATAATTATCTGCTCTCAAGACCTCTATAAACAGAGGCTATTTGTAATCTCAGTGATACCATATTTTTCATACAATAAAACTTCCTTTGAAAATCCCTCAATAGGAGCATATAACAAAACTTATTTAAGACATGGACTTGATTTAATGGATTGCATAAAGATAATACACCTATCAAGGTTATATTTAAGTTGGCCTATGAATGGCTTTGTGACAAAGTCCATTCCCTAAGATTTTGGAAACATATTTAGTATTTAGATAATTATGCATGGGTGTGCAATGACTAGGAATAATATACCGAAAATGAATTTTGTGAGGCCATTTGTTTCATCCTATTTGCATAAATTTTGGATCAAAGCTAGTATTATAATGAAAATAATAGAATCAATAGTCAACTCCTTGCAAGTCAACTTCATTTTGGGCTATGATTAAATAAGATCATGTCAAGTAAGCCATAAATATTATTTTGCATTCTTCTTTACTGGATCATCTAGATTAGGCATAATGAAAAGGTCCTTACAAATTTTATTCCATTATGAGAGTTTATGACAAATATTTCAAAAGAGGCTGATTAAAGTTGTCTAACTTACTAGAAATGATTTAATAATATAAGGATCCAAAGCTTGAGACTTTCCCTCTTCTTTGATGATTTTGCTCAAAGAAATCACAATACAAAAATATTAAGGAATAAAGAAAATTGCCTTGACAAAAATTATCATGATAAAAGAGAACATATATTCCATGCTATTTAAGACAATTTAATACCTACACTCCAACAAATAATTACAGATATTCATCCCATCAGCAAAAGCATAACTAGGCAGACTAAACAAAAGGATCCATAATAAGAAAAGTGTTATCATTATAGTCTAGGGGATGCAGTTAAAGTTACCTCTCGTATCCATGCTTTTGTATTTTTTATAGCTTTCCAGATCCATCTATTCCAACTGCTTGTATAAAATTTTGTTTTCTCTGTAAAAAGGTCAATCTATGAATGTATTTTTTTTTGGTGGGACAAAAACAAACTTTTATTTTGTAACTGGTTATGGCATGATCAAATAGATTGTGTTTACCTTCAAATTTATGTTTACCAAAAACTAAAAAGTTAATAAATTGATATTTAGGACATCGCTTATCCTTGACCCAAATCTAGCAACAAAAAGATGTATTGTTAAACCTTTTGTTCCCTGTCATAGAAGATGGAGGTAAGGTCATAACATTAAGTGGATCACCTACACAAAACTGAAAAAAAAAAAAAAAAATCATCAAATCGATAAAACTCCCTCTAAAAATGCCTAACTTGTCAAGAAGATGCTTTCCATAAAGAAAAAAGGTTTATTCATAGAGCCTTATTGACAAGTGAAAAGAATTATCTTGAGAGTGCTTGTTTAATGCAGATTGATGAGAAATACATTCACATTCATATTTGAGAAATTATTGTTGGCTCCTTTCCTTACATGGTTCATAAACTAGATATTGATACAAATACTCTCAACAACTACTATTTTTCACATGCCTAAATATCTTAATATGGGTATGGCAATTTTAAAATTGACAACAAAATTATGCAAACACCTAGTGTGGCTTATACCCTAGCTCGATATAACCCATATATGTATTCCACCTATAATAAAACTAATTACAATGTCATAAAAAGCATTGCATTCAATAGAAACACAACAAACTAGAATATAAGTGATTTAATTCTTATCTTTTCTTACTATCCTTAATGAAATGTATACATAAGTACCAATCCATCTTAGATGAACATAATATCACTAATGATGGAAGATAATACCTCAAAATAGAAGAGAACATTAAATATGGACAATGGAAAATGATGGAAGATAATAACTCAAAACAAAATAGAACATTATATATGAGACAGTGGGTTTGACAAACAAGCGAATACACCAACTTGTATGACACCCAACCATGAATAGAATAATTAAATGTATCGCTTCTTAATTCATAAATTATAAATAAGGTGGCTCAAATTTAATTTTTATACTTCAATTGAAGAATTAGAATGTTCCAACCAGAATATCAACTCAATATATGGTAATTATACTAACTACAACTATAACCTCTTCAATATTGAGATTCTTTCATCAAGTAAGATAAAAATGGGAGATTTATTTTGCATGATTTAAGATTTTTATTAATGCACATGGTGGAAACATTATGTCTATGTCTTTGGTTTAGAATAAATTATCATTGGTTGCCATGTCGGAGGAATTTCAAAAAAAAATCAAATCTAAGTTTCATCATGTTTGCTAGGAAGAAGTGAATGAGATAATGGAAAAAGCAAGGACAAAGTATGAAATAACACATCATTGAAATTAGGAAGCAAGAAATCCAATAGGACTTTATAGCCAAAGACTATTGATGAAGCATGTGCTCAAACTTCCAACATAAAGATCGATTGAAATAAGGGACCCCAAGGTCCATTATCCTCTTCAAATGAGCAAGGGACATCCAAGCCTAAATAAAAAGGTAAAAGAACCACCATAACTATTTTCAATAATAAATATGCTAAGAATTATTATGGGCATTGTGACATAGATTGGCACGTCGAAGAAATGTTTTGGAAATTAAACCCCAAGAACTATACTAGAGGAATCCCAAGAAGACCATGACCACTTAATAGAAACAAGAAAAATCAGAAGAGGTTCCAAATTTTAGGAAAATATAGATTTCACTTCTATTAGAAAGTAGGTATGTTGGAATAACGAAGTGGATGAAGATCAGGTGAATTGACTAAACTCTTCCATATTAAAACAAAAATTAAGAGCACAAGGGTTAATGTTATTTTCAATCCATTATCACTAGCAGATCTAATTTCAAAAGAATTAGTATAAAATCTTGGGTTAGAGGATATAACCATCTTCATCCATACTCATTGTTGGAATAATGCATATTTAAGCTTACCTAGGGTTAATAGGGTAAGTTATTTATTATCGACGGTAAAATTTATTTACCTCGGTTAATTTATTTTATTGTTGAGAATTTCTCAACAATATATTTGTTCGTAGTATGAGAAAACAAATAGTTTGTTTTCTCTATTTTTTAATCATTACAAATAGTTTGTTAACATGAAACAAACTATTTGTATTATAAATACTTCGCATTATATGGGAAATAAACGAGAGATTAATGAGAATATACAGAAAAATTTGTGGATTATCACCTATTTTTTAGGTGTGACAAATTTATTTATTCTCTAGAAATATTTGCAGGTTATTTGTTGTGGGTTCTTTCTCCTAGATTGATCATGTGTATCTCCTGCTCATTCTTTCATGGCATCAGAGCTTGGAGTTCCAGTTGAAGATCCTCTTCCCTGCAATTTTTTATCTTTTAACACATTCAAAAATATTATTTTATTGATGTGTTATAGATATTTTTAATTCTCTCAAATTTTGGTTTTTATTTACTATTTTTTTATGGAAAATTATGTACTTTATGCTCATTAAATGACCGTACAGATTTCCAAAATCAATTATTTTTCATGGGGGCATAGGAAATCAAGTAAGGAATCCATTCCAATTTGAATTTTTGCATTTAATTCTGGATGTATAGCTCTTTCCTTCCAAATTTTGCTGATTGGTTCCTATTGACAGACTACAGTACCTATTTGTTTTTCTGATGTGGCAGATCGTACGGTTGACTTTTTTTGAATATGAGACTTGTTAATGAAAGCTGACTCTTATATCTTTCTATAGATATGCTTTCTAATGAATTTAGATCATGGCGTACAATGTTTTGGAAGCCAACAATAGGAAATTAAAAACTATTTTTTTGTCTGCTGCATAGCTATACGGATTTATTATTTTTGAACGCCTTATGCTGCATAAAATTCAAATCTGAAATTTTCATGTGATAGCAGACTTTAAAATATTTCATTTCATGCTGAGAAGGATGGATTTGGAGTAGGTCGTACAGTCCTTTTGGCAAATCCAGTGGAGCCATTCTACATTGCTGAAAGGTGTTTTTTCCTTGGCTGTGTTTACAAATTTTCTCAAATATTTTCCTGACCACCACGCCTTGCTGGAAAAAGAGTTTATTTTCGATAAAGGCAAAGATAATTAAGCTGATATCTCACATGTGTGAGTCATTTTTGGCCTTTTTTTAATTTTTTTTTTAATTTTTAGTGGTTTAAATGCAAGTCTCTAGCTTTGAAAGTTCAAATTTGACTTTGCTAAAGCGGTTAGAGATATTTTGTTAAAAATTTGTAGGGGGGAGGTCTTGGGGTCAAATCCCCCTACATTTTTTTTTGCATAAAAGCCATTTTTTAATTTTGTATAAGCCAAGGCTAATTTTTTTTTTCGTCGGGAGACGTTAAATTGTAACGGGAGGGGTGTTTTTTTTGAGGAAAAACAAATGTCTAGATTGTTCTTGTCAACTTCAACATCTTCCTCGGGAATGGAATCTCGATTGTTTGAACCTCTAAATTCTACAAATTACCATGTTTGAAAGCCAAAAATGTAACAACTCCTTCAATCAAAGGGCTTATGGAGAATTTTTTCTGAAACGACACCTGTAGCATTCACCACTGAAAAAGACAAATATGCATATAGTTGTAAGCAGGATGAGGCTCTTGGATTGATTTGCCTCAACGTCTTAGATAATCTTCAATTTCACATTGCAGATGATACTACGCCAAAAGAGGTATGGAAAAAATTTAAAAACCTATTTGGCAAAGTTAATGAATTTAAAATTTTGCAATTAGATGCAGAATTGAGTACTCTCTCCATCAGATTTCCCTTCAATAGATGAATTCTTAGCAAAATTCAAATTTATAAGGTCACAATTGAAAGCTGGTGACAAGGATAAAAGTGATCAGGAGTGCATTTTCATGATTTTGTCAAAGTTGAAAGGACCATATAGTGTTTTTTCCTCTGCTTTTTATACTATGATGGATACATTAGGTGATGAATTCAAATGGCCTTCCTTTGAGGTTTTTTGTGAAAGATTGACTAGGGAGCAAACAAAATTAATGGCCTTAGATGCTCTACCTAGTCCTAGTCATGCTCTAATTGCTAATTCTTCTAAAGGAAAACCTTCACCTAAGTCTAAAAAGCAAGCACCTTCAAATAACCCTCCAGAGTCCACCACCCAATCACCTCATCATTCTAAATCTACTAAGACCAAAAAGTCCTTTAAGCAAAATAAGAAAACATTTGGTCCATGTAATTTTTGTGGTGGTCCTAATCATGATGAAAGTAGATGTTTTAAGAAGATGGAAGCATTAGAGGTAGCGGTTAGACAACACAAAATTGCCATTCCGTCTCCATCTCCTACTTCTGCAGGAAAAGGGAAAGCACTTTCAGCCATGGCTATATCTTCATGTCAGGATCAGTGGATTTTTGACTCAAGTGCTTCTCACCATCTCACACATTCTAAGGATCTATTGTCTTCTCTTACAGATTGCAGTACATCACATATTGTTATGTGTAACTCCTCACAGATTGAAGTTTTGGGATCTGGTACTGTTGATAAATAGGATGGATGTTTTAACAGTGTATTGCTTGTACCCCAAATCTCTTCTAATCTTCTCTCTATATATCAAATATGTAATTCTGGTACTAGTAAAACTGTGGAGTTTACTTCACATGATGTTGTAATAAGAGAATGTAATGATCCTAGTGAGATAGTTGCTACAAGTACAGTAGACCATACTGCAAGACTCTATACTTTTGATAAGTTTGAGTCTTTTATGTCTTCTAGTTCTTCACTTATAGCACATGGTAATAATCTCAGCAAATTGTGGCATGAGAGATTAGGACATTTGAGTTATGGATATATGCAACAAATGAGTACAAAACATCTTGTAAAAGGCCTTCCTAAGGTCTCATGTATTGATGGGGTGTGTCTTGGTCTAGTTGGTAAACAACATCAGGTTCCATTTCTAGTTGGTAAGGCCACACGTGCAAATGCACCCTTAGAGTTGGTTCATAGTGATTTGATGACTTTTCCAACTCGTTCTTTTTCAGGGGCTAAATATGCACTCACATTCATTGATGATTTCACTCGTAAAACTTGGGTATATTTTCTCAAGTTGAAAAGTGAAGTTTTTGAGACTTTTAAGGCTTTCAAAGCCTTTGTTGAAAAACAATCATCTCTTCCTCTTAAGAAGATATGCACTGACAATGGGGGGGAATATGACAGTAATGCTTTCTATGATTTTTGTATTGAGCATGGGATACAACATCAGTTCACTGTACCACACACTCCTCAACAAAATGGTGTAGCAGAGAGGAAGAATCGAACATTGAAAGAGATGGCTAATTGTATGATTCACTCTAAAAATTTGGGTCCACAATATTGGGCTGATGCTGTAAATTGTACAAATTACATTCAAAACCGTATGCCTCACAAAGTTGTGCAAAATATGACACTAGAAGAAGCTTGGTCTGGGATCAACCCTGATATTTCAGCTTTTCAAATCTTTGGGAGTCAAGCATGGGCATTCATCCCTGATGACAAACGTAAAGCATTGGAGAAGAAAAGCCAACCACTCATTTTTGTTGGTTATTGTGAAGATGTAAAAGCCTACCGTCTTTTTGATCCTGTCACACATGATGTGTTGTTTCGACGGGACGTTCAGGTTGATGAGCTACCCACTCCACAGGAGTGTACATCTAGTTCTTCTTCTCCCCCTCCTTCTACTGAGGATAGTGAGGATTTGCTTTCTATTGTTGATGATGATGATGTTGCACTTATTCAGCCACCACAGCCATCTTCTTCACCACCATTGCCTAAATGGGCAAAGAGCACTCTACAGGGAGCTGGTTCTTTTGTTGGTGATCCATCTGATTCTTGTCGCACTCGCTCACAGACATCTGGTGTTGCTCTTTTGGGAAAAGCTTGCACAAATGATCCAGTGTTGTTTTCTAAGGCCAATGGTATACCCGAGTGGGATGTTGCTATGTATGATGAGTATTCTTCATTGATGAAGAATGATACTTGGGATCTTGTCCCTCTTTCTAAGGGAAGAAAACTTGTAAAATGTAAATGGGTCTATAGGACCAAATATGCTGCAGATGGATCAGTAGATAAGTACAAAGCTAGATTAGTAGCTAAGGGTTTTTCACAGGTTGAAGGGGTTGATTACTCTGAGACCTTTCCCCCTGTAGCGAAGATGGATTCTATTCGGCTTGTACTCTCTCTTGCTGCTTCACATTCTTGGTCTATTTTTTAGATGGATGTGAAGAGTGCTTTCTTGCATGGTGATCTCCATGAGGAGATCTATATGGAGTAGCCTACAGGATTTGTGCAGGACTCATCATTGGTTTGTAGACTCCATCATTCTCTTTATGGCCTAAAACAAGCTCCTCGAGCTTGGTATGAGAAAATGGATAGTTTTCTTTTGAGTTCTGGTTTTATTCGTTGTGAGTTAGATCACAATGTATACATCCTGAAGCAAGGTGAGGAGCTTGTCATTTTGGTTTTGTATGTTGATGATCTCATCCTCACTGGCAGTTCAGATTCCTTGATACATGACAACAAGGACAAGTTGGCAGAGAGGTTTGATATGACAAATCTGGGACTTCTACATTATTTTCTTGGTCTTTAAGTTTTTCAGTCTTCTGAGGGCATTTTTATTGGACAGCAGAAGTATGCGACAGATCTTCTTCATCAATTTGGCATGGTTGATTGTAAGCCTACACCCACTCCATATCAGTCAGGTATTGTGTTGTCTGCCACTTGTATGACTCCTCTTGTTGATTCCACTTTGTATCGGTAACTTGTAGGTAGTCTTTTATACCTGACTCATACCCGTCCTGACATGACATTTGCTGTGAACCTTGTCTCTCAGTTCTCACATGAGCCTCATGAGAGTCATTGGCAAGCAACCAAGCATATTTTGCACTACATTCGGGGCACCACTCACTTTGGTATACATTACACACCACAAAGTTCTACACAGCTTGTTGGATACACTGACTCTAATTGGGCTGGTGATGTTGACACTCGCAAGTCCACTTGTGGATTTGCTTTCACACTTGGTTCAGGTCCAGTTGCTTGGGCATGCAAAAAGCAGACTGCTATTGCATTGTCCTCTACTGAGGCTGAGTATTGAGGTGCTGTCAAAGCTAGTCAGGAGATACTTTGGCTTCGACAGTTGCTTGGAGAGTTTGGCTTCACACATCAGGGTCCTACTACTGTTTGGTGTGATAACCAAAGTGCGATTGCTATTTCATGCAATCCTATTGAGCATCAGCGGACAAAACACATTGAGATTCACATGCACTTCATTCGACATCTTATTCAGGATGGAGTTCTTTCTTTGGAGTTTGTGCCTATAGTTGAGCAGATTGCAGACATCTTCACTAAACCTTTGGCTTCTCCTCGTTATCTTCAGTTGTGAGCAATGCTTGGGGTGAAGGAAGTTGTCCTTGGGGGGGATTTCCCATGAAGTCCTTCCTTTATTTTTCATATATTTTGATTGGTTTGTACATGGGTACCTTATCAGGCCTAGTAGCTGGGACCCATCTTTTTTTATCATTCTCCCTATGTTTCACTTAAGGGAGGGTGTTGGAATAATGCATATTTAAGTTTACCTAGGGTTAATAGGGTAAGTTATTTATTACCGAGGGTAAAATTTATTTACCTCGGTTAATTTATTTTATTGTTGAGAATTTCTCAACAATATATTTGTTCATAGTATGAGAAAACAAATAGTTTGTTTTCTCTATTTTGTAATCATTACAAATAGTTTGTTAACATGAAACAAACTATTTGTATTATAAATACTTTGCATTATATGGGAAATAAACAAGAGATTAATGAGAATATACAGAGAAATTTGTGGATTATCACCTATTTTTTAGGTGTGACAAATTTATTTATTCTCTAGAAATATTTGCAGGTTATTTGTTGTGGGTTCTTTCTTCTGGATTGATTTTGTGGATCCTGTGTCTCCTACTCATTCTTTCACTCATTAAGTTTGGTGAAGCAAGGAAATGAAATTTTATTTACCAAACAATGAAAATAAAAGTTTGGTGTTAATGGACATTGCATTGATGAAGTACAAGTAGATATTATTACCCATGATTTTAGTGTAATGCTTGGAAGCCCATACATGTATGAGAGGGATGCAATCTTCACGAGGAGAAAAAATGAGTCATAGTTGGTCAAGGATGGAGAGAGCTTTATCATCAATGCATACAAGATGAAGTCTAAAATTGCTTTGGTAAGTGCCAAAAAAGCCAAGAAAATCATCGATGCAAGTGGGAAATTTTCTTTGCATATTTTGAGAGATAAACAAGAAGATGAAATAGTGCAATGGAAGCTTCTTATAATATTCATATTATCAAAGAAAATAAGTAAATCGAAGAGCTGTTTTAGTCCTTTAAATATGTTTTTCAAAATCTCAAAGGAAAGCCAGCTAAGAATGAGGTAGATCATGATATCTCATAACTACAAAATTCACCAATTCTCAACATAAGCCTCTATATGGAATCCAGTTTAGGAGGTAAACAAATTGTAGAGGTAACTCCAAACAAATTTTGATGGAGTCATTTGATCATGCACCTCCACATATGGTTGTCCCATTGTCATTGTGCTAGAAAAATATGGAAAATGGAGTATCCACATGGATTATAGGGCCTTGAAAAAAAATCAATCAAGAACCGTTATATTATTCAAAGGATATACTATTTGTTGAATCGTTTACAGCATGCCAAGTGCTTCACAAACCTAGAGGTAAAATTTGGCTACCACCAAGGTAAGGTTGAAAGAGGAAGAAATATGGAAAAGATCATTTGAGAGAAGGTAAGGTTTCTATGAAGGAAGTGTACTTCCTTTTTCGTGTATGCAATGTGCTGCCTATTCAACAATTTGATGAATGATGTTTTGAGACCATTTATAGATTCTTGTTTTATTGTATACTCAAAACTAAAATTGGTTTTTGGAAAAAACATGGGAAGAACATCTAATGCATTTGAATCAATTGTTGTAAGATTTGAAATAGTAGCATCTCAATGAGAATAAATGTGAGGTTGACAATCATACACTAGTTCTTTTGGGCTATGTGGTCAAAGGAGGTGGATTGAACCGATAAACATAAAGGGCATTATCAACTAGCCATAATATTCTAATATAATCGATACAAAGATATTTGTGACATTTTTCTAATATTTGATGAAGTTAGGAAGTTCCTTGCTTCATTATATAAACCAACACTCCCAATGCACTCCATAACTATAAGTGATAAATCTTTTAATTAGAAAAAAAAATGCTTTTCATGAGTTGAAACATAAAATCAGCAATGCACAGAGATTGGCTTTACCTAACTTGCAACTACCCTTTGAGGTTTCAATAGATACAAACACCTATGTCATGAGTTAGATTTATTTTAAGGAGGTAAACCGGTATGTTATTATTTCAAATTATTTTATGGAGTCGATTTGGATTATCCCATTATGATGAAGAATTTATGGAGTTGTAAAAGTAGTTAAGAAATTGAAGCCTCATTTGTTAAGTAAAGAAACTATTTTCCATACCAATCATGAACCTCTTTAATATTTTCAATAAAATACTAAACTATAACAAGGGACCCAAAGTAAATGACAATCTTCAAAACTTTCATTTTGTCATTATGTATAAGAAATATGTCACTAACAAGTATACCAGTTATCTAAGACACCATTGATTTCATCCAAATCATGGTCTTGTGATTTTCCCTCGTTAGATATTTCTTGTATGGAGGCACATAATTCTTGTGATTCCTCCACAAGTCATATATGGATAAATTCCTTTCATTTACAAAGTTAGAACAACAAGTAGGTAGGTTTTTATAGGGCTAGAGACCATGTAAGGTTATGGTTTTGAGAGAAAAGGTACTTATAAGAGAACTAGAGAGATGTAATGAGTTGGTAGATACAAATATAAGAAAGTAGGGTCTAAAATGGAGTGATCATGGAAAATAGATACAAGGATGTATGGCTGAAAAAACATGTTTCTTAAAGACTTATATGGTTATGTTCATCTCTTCAAGATGATTCCAATGATTATTATGTATGCTAACCCCTTAAATATTTGTGTCACACCGTTTTTTACAAAGACCCTATTTCTTGAAGAGAAAACCCTAAATGATTCCTATATTAGAAGATAACATTTATCATTTGTATCTAAAAACACATCTACCTAGAACAAAAATATGACTACTAGTAAATAAAGATAAATATTTTAGTAGAAACTGATCATGAATTGGTTCACAATAGTCTTTGAACCTTCTCTACACATAATTTTTCCAAAATTTATGCTTTAAGACCACTCGTTAAAACTATATAATGAGAAAGAAATGAATTTTCTATAAAGCAACAATCACTCAATCATGTAGCATACATAATTCAAAATAACAACAATGGCATCCAAGTGTGAGTATTCATCCAAAATAACAATAGTAACCTTACTTAGGATGTAGATAATCATGTTTGAATTAAAGTGGATCTAATACATAAGTAATGTCATGAGAGAGAAAAATATCAAATAACATAAGTATGAATGTCATTCTGCTTCAAGGGGTACCATCCAGAAAGCATAAATATAAATAATGAAAAAAAAAATCAACGATTGATGCCCAACAATAGACTACTTAGCCTCAATTTATAACTAAAATTAGGTTGGAGCATCCCTAAAAACTTGATGGAATTGACTAGATGTAAATTAGTAATTATAGAAACTACCATTGACTAATAAAAGGTTATGTGCAAGACAAGTCGAATACTCCATGACCCCATATTTCACATGATTACAAGACATTAACTAGATGTGCAACAAATTGAAATCTTAACAATATATCCTTGGTCAAAACACCTTTCCAAGATTGACATGTTTGTTCAATTTGTCCTTGATAACACATTTTGTGTTCTCAAACTTAAGCCTACAATCTTGATCTATTATCAAGCTGATAACGAAATGTGTTTTATCATTGAATAATTGTGTGCATGAACCTTACAAAGAATGACCTTAGGATGGAACATAAATTCTTTTCAAAGAATTCCCTACTCCACCAATTAATTTGAAATAACTTTGTTTTCCTTTATATTGTTATAGGCTCTTTTAGTGGTGATTTAATTTATGCTCTCTTTGGAGGGAACATTGTTGACCCCTTTTTTACATTGTGGCTCAAATAGATTCCTATGAGTTGTCTCTACTTAAAATTTTTTTTGAGGAAATTTTGGTTGCTTCCCGTTATTCATACAAAGTAGGATGGATATAGAAGAGTTTTTTATAGCTATGAATTAGTGAGCTCAGTTTATAGTACGATACCCATGATAAGCATCAAATGAAACCTACTAAAAATTGACATGATAGATATTATAATGGCCATAATCTATTTCTCACTCTACAAATTCAAGAGAAAAACTTATGCATCTTTACCATTTTAGTGATTGAAGAATTCAATTACACAACATACGAATTAAAGTCTTTTATTTTCCTGTGTTTACAAATAAAAGGAATGCATTATATAATAAAATTTCATAAGCAAAATCCTTGATAATATCCTTTTCTCTAACAAAACTTTTTAAGAAAATCCCTCACTAATAAAATTTCATGGAAAGAAAACTCCCACGTGGAAACTTTTACTTGAAAAATGAACTAGATTTGATGGTGTGCGACAAAAGATAATACACCTGTTGAGGTTAAATTTAAGCAGGCCTATGAAGGGCTTCATGACAAAGATAACGTCCATTCCCCAAGATTTTGGAAACATATTTAGTATACGCGTGACTTTTCTAAAGCATTGATTATTGCATTGGCTAATTATGCATGGGCGTGTGATGACTAGGGACAATATACTGAAAATGAATTTTGTGAGGCCAATTATTTGTCCCGCTTGCCTAAAATTTGGATCAGAAGCTTAGTATTAATTGAAATAGAAGAATCAAAAGTCATCTCTCTGCAAGTCAGCTTCATTTTGGGTTGTGGTTAAATAAGTTTATGTCAAGTTAGTCAAAAATATTTTAGCCATTCATCTTGAGTGGATCATCTGAATTAGGCGTAGTGAAAAGGTCCTTACAAATTCTATTTCATGGTGAGATTTCATGACAAATATTTTAGAGGAGGGTGATTTAAAGCTATGTAAACTAACTAGAAATGATTTAAGAATACAGGGCTCCCAAAGCTTGAGACCTTTCCTATTCTTTGATGATTTTGCTCAGGGAAGGCCTAGTACAATAGGAGCAGAGGAAGCAATTTTACCAATCTTGTTCAAGGCTAGAAATTAGAATTCCAAACAAGGAATTGACACGTCTGGAATAACATTTCCAGTTACTAGCTCTTCATTGAGGCTTGCAATAGTTGCAGGAAATTGCGGTATCCTCTATGGGTATTTTAAGAGATTGGTTCCTAACCATGTTGATATAATGTTCCATTGACACATTAATCTTATATGATTTCCTAACGTAAATTGGGAGACTTGTTGAAAAGTGATGCTGAAGAGCCAGTTCCACCGTGGCCATGTTGCTGTTTGCTCAGTTTTATTTTTTGACTATTAGTGTAGATTTAGTTTGCATGAACAGTTTTTGTGAAGCTGAATTTAGACAGTTAATTTTTAGTTAATATATCTTTAGAAAAATAAAGCCTTAGAAAAGCTAGAGTTAGCTTTAGTTGATATTACATGCAAATTGTTATTTAGATAAATTTAGAATATTTTATTTATTAATTAGAAAAGCATGTTCACATGCAATTCTATTAATATATTGTAATTGGTCCTTATTTTCAAGGAGAAAGAGAATGATTTGAATGATTTGAAGAAGTATTTTTATCTTGGCAATTCTTATTTCTTCTACATTTCCTCTATGTTATGAATATTGCATATATTTGGCTATGAATTTTATTTGTATATATTTAAAAATCTTGAAGGCTGCTTCTTTTCTACAGAAGTGATAACGTAATCATGAATTCAAAGAGTTAATGTGGTAACCAAAACCATGAGAGCAAATTTTTTTTTTTGGATATAAATAGGAAGAACCTGACTTATGATGTCGATTGATGAGATCAGTCATGCCCTATGTACAATGATGTATTCTTGCCATGTATAATAAAATTTTCTTTGTATCTGGAAAAAAATAAAATAAAATCGTTGTGCCTTGACTTGGAAGCATACCAAATTTGTTTTCCAATAATATAGAGCACAGAGAATGAATGGCTTGTACGTTCCTGTAAAATATTTTTCATTCAACCAAACGAAATGTTTCTATAAACAAAGCCACATTTAAAATGTGGTTTCTGTGATGTGAAGTACATGTGGTGCTGTCTAACTTGTATTAAAATATTTATCATCACTTCTATTTCCCAAGCAAAGCATTTATCAAAGTATAAATAGAGTTTCCATACAGTTCTATGGATCCTTATTTCAAGGATGGCCAACTAAATGGCATAAACATATTTAACATACAAAAAATAAGCTGAAGAGACTGTCTGAAATAAAAATATTAAAGAAGAAAGAATATTGCCTTCAAAAACAATTATCACGGTAAAAGAGAATATATTTATTCCATAGTATTTAAGACACTGTAATATCTGCACTCTTTCAACAAACAATTATAGATCTTCAGTCCATCAGCAGCAGCATAAGCAGACAGACTAAACAAAATGATTCATTATAAGAAAAGTGTTGCCATTCTAGTCTAGGGGATGCACTTAAAGTTAGCCTCACTTAGCCATGCCTTTATATTTTCGATAGCTTTCCAGATCTATCTGTTCCATAGTTCGTCTGATTTGCGAAAAGGTCAATCTGTGAATATATGTTTCTTTTTGGTGGGCAAAAAACAAGTACTTTTCTTTTGTAACCGGTTATGGCAGGGCCAAATATCTTGTATTTTGTAATCTTCTCCTCACGGGAAAGCGGCCGTTTCCTTGGTTGGTGTTCGCTTGGGCAGCGAGTCTGTGTTGGTTTCGTCTTCTCCTCTTAGTGCTGTTGAGAAGGGTTTTCTGGCGGCAACCCCTTCCACCTTTGCAGCGTCTTCTGCAAAGATAAAATTTCTTCTGTTTCTGGTAGGTGTGGAGGCAGGTGCTCGCGCCCCTCCTTCCCCTGATCAGTCTACTTCTCCCCTCTTTTTTGTTGGGGGATTTTGCTGTTTCATTTTCGGAAAAGCCTCCGGAGTTGGAGATTTCTGATTTGACCATGCAGGATATGGAAGATGATCTTGGCAGTGGGATGTCTGTTTGGCAAAAGCGTGGGATCCTGTGTCACGTCCTCGGATTTTGAAAAATGGACCTCCTCTGTTTGGAGTTTGATTGTTGCACCGGCCTTTTCGATGCTGAGTGCTGGTTTCTTTTAGAACATTTTTCAATGTTCCTCGAATTGGGACTTTGTTTGGCTGACAGGCCTGTGGTTCTTTCACAATTTTGGGATCATTTTTTGTCAATGGTCTCTTTCCTTTGTTTTAGTAGAGGCGGTTATTTTAGTGGTATTATTCTGGATTAGATTGTACAATTTTCCTCCATTTTTGAAGAAAGACAATCATATTGTGTTGTTTATTAATTGTGTATATTTCTTTATCAAGTTTTATGATAACTTTTTGAGTTGCAGATTTGTGAAAGCTTGTGTTATTGTTGCTCTTTCCAACCCTATCTTTCATTCGATCAAGTTGGTCTTGTCTCATGGAAATTGAACCTATTTTCTTAATTACAAAGGCTTTTAGCTCAGGTGCTTTCATTGCAATCTTTTTGGGCATCGTACTGTTGGGTATTCTACTACAGGTCATCTTCTATCATTTGGCTTATTTGGAAGAAGAGGGTTCACTTGATCAAGACTTCATTTGACATAATCAAAGTGTCTTCTAACATTCTTTGGAGCCTTCTCTTTATTTTCCTTTCGTTGGTTTATCTTCTCCCAATCAAGAGGACCTTTTGAGAGATGTCTCTGTTGTCACCTAGACTTTGAGCCCTGCCCCTCCAAAGGCAGATGTTGCTTCCTCTTCTCGTCCCTTGTAGCGAATCTTAGTGGTGTTGTGGATTCCTCAATTAAAAAAAAGTGACGAAGAATAGATGCTGAAAGGTTAATGTCAGATGCAGAGGAATTGGTGACTAATGGTTCTTTGTGGACTATGGAGAGTTTCCTATTCTATCAAGGAAGAAGGTTAATTTCCCTCTCATGAATAATTTCTCTGATCCCTGTTGCTGTTGATTTGGCTCCTCCAGGATGTTATATTTTGGAGGATTCTCAGCTTTTTATTGTCAAAATTTTCCTTCTTATTGTTTAATTAACTTTTCTTTGTTGTTTGGTAGCTGTTTTTACAGTGATCACTGTTGGTGAATGTTTTCTTCTATTTATATTGGTTCTATCAATTTGATTATTTTAAAATATTAATTTGTTATAAATCTTTATGTAAATTGTTCTATAACCTTTCAAACCCTAAAACTTTTAAAAAGCAAAAATTTAATGTTATCTGAAAATTGTTTTCAGACATGCTTTATTTGAAAAATGAAAAGATATGTTAGAATCTAAGAAAGATGGTTCCCTTTCTCACGTCTCCCTAAAGCCATAATAATAAAAAGAGAAATTGGGATCTAAGAAAAATGTCCCCTTTTTTATATCTCCCTAGAGGCATGATAATGACGTTGTGGAGGCCATTGCCGTTCAATTCTTTGGAATGAAAACAAATTTTGTCTCTTCCGAGTTCCTTTGTTCATAAAAATTTGGTGTTCACCCTCTCCCCTCCATTTCGTAATGCTGAACAACTCGTACACACATTGCGAATTTTTATTTTATTTGGGGGTTTACCCCCTGTCATTTTCTAAGATTTTAATTGATTTGTGTTGAATTCGTTTGTTTATTTGTATTTTTGATATCTGGAAAAACACTAAAACTAATTCGTTGAAAATAAATGGTAGAGATTTCTCGGTAGCATTCACGAGGGAAAGAAATATCGCTTACCTTGAGCTGCAAACTCGTGGTGCTTTCCCGTTGGCGAGAAAATGTGGAGATCGAGCAACCTCAGCGTGGCAGAGAACCAAGAGCTCGCTCGCCTTTTCCAAAAGTCCTGCCTTGCGCTTGCAGAAGGTAACCTGACGATTGATAGGGTTTTGTATCCTCTTGAGCTGCAACTTTCCTCTCCCCATTCTTTTCTACCTTCTATTTGAATCAAAATGCAGCGGTTACGGTGTGGAAGAAGATACAGAATCAAGAGCCTCTCCCCCAAATCCCTGTATATAGGGAGTTATTATGTATCTTCGTTAATATGGCCAAGGGGAATTTCGTACTTGATTGATAAATAATTCAATAAGGCAAATTATTCCGGCTGAAATGTAATCTCAGGAAGAGGCGATTGAGGAGTACTAAAACACCGTAATGTACTCTGCTGTGATCCCGTTTAGATTCGCTGATCTGTTCCTGCAATTTATTAGCCCGTAGAGGCCTTTATTGTACCATTTTGTCATCTTTTTGTACCGTATATTACTTTTATAAACAATAAAAGATGAGTGAGTGAGTTAGTCGTGGACTCGTGAGAATGGATGTATTACGGAAACACAGTTTCTTTTGAAATTCCATCGTTAATTTAATCTTTTATTCCAATGTTATATAAATTTATGTAAAAGATGTCATTTTTTTAAAAGGTGTTTATATGATTTTGGATTTATAAAATAATAGATTAAATTCATCGAGAATGATATTTGAAAAGAGTATTGATTTAATAGGATGTTTGGATCTGGGACTCCATAAATTATGTCTTTGAGACCAAAAATATTATAATGCTCAGCATTCCTTATGAGTTTAATAAAGCTACTTGGGAATTTGTAAGGCCGACTTGTTGTAAGTGTACAAAGAAGCCTTGCAAAATAAGTCATTGGTAGCTATCATAAACAAAAGCAATAATAATTTCATCCCCAAGTCCGGTGACCCATAGTTTATTACTAGTTGTTACCTAATCACCCTTTTGAATGTTTCATATAAAATCATAGTTAAGACCTTAGCAACCCATTTCTGCTATATTCGACCTGCAATCATTAAACATGAGGAAACAGGGTTCATCAAAAAATAAATATATACTAGATAATTTAATTACAATTTGAGAAGGAATGGAGTGGGTTGCATTCTCTCACCAGAGAACCATATTTCTCAAAGTTAATTTTGAAAGTACTTATGATCTGATAGAATGACCCTTTATTCTCGCTATGAAGGTTCTGGGTTTTGGCCAATTATTTTTCTTGATAGTTTTTATTTTTTGATGCATCAGTGTGCCTCAATCAATGTGCACAAGTTTGATAGCTTTGGAATATTTCACTCCATTCGACAAGGTTGCCCTCTAGCTCATGCTTTATATGTTTTGGTTGCAATGGTGTTTGTTTATCTTCTTACTCACAAAGTAGATTGAGAAGGTCTATCAAGGGTATTGTTCTCCCTGATCATTCCTCTCAGCCCATCAAAAAAAAATTGTAGATGGCACCCATCTCATTTGCCATGAGCAAGACACTTCCTTCAAAGAGGTGCTTCGATGCCTTGACATTTTTTGCATAGCCTTGGGTTTTAATTTATAATGGACCAAACCCAATGTTATATATAGAGCATGATGTTTTTCCTGGAACGGTTTCATCCTTGTTAGTGGAAGTCGATACATAAAGGAGAGGGATTTAAATTCTTTGGTATTCATTTTGTTTTTGATAGCTCCCATTCAGATCTGTACCAGTATGTTATTGATTGAGTGGAAAATAAGATTTGATATATTAGATTTCCAAACATCTCTCTTTTGTCGATAAATTTCAGATTTGTACCAAAATCCTTACAGCCACTCATCTTTAATACTCTTCCTTTTGGTCCCCTCCAAAGCCTCATACAATAAAAATAAAAGGTTATTAGAGACTTTCTTTGGGCCAATGCTAAGCAAACTAGAAACTATAATAGGTTTTCTTGGGACATATGTTGCCTTCCTCATGATAAAGAAGGAATGGGCATCATTGATGTCTACAAACAAATTATTTCCCTTTGTGTTAAGTGGGTGGTTAGAATAATTGTTCTTGCTTGGAGTTGATGAAGATGGATGACTATTCTCTTGTGAAGAGTTAATATTATTCTTGGTTGAACTAAAAACACTTTTTTATGTGTTAAGATATGATTTTATTTCAGATATTCAGTAAAGATAATCAAGCAAGTGTTTTCTATTTTGAAGTTAGTATAATTTTTGGTCAATAATCTCACATAGAACACGACCAGATTACCAACTAGCAATTCTAGAATATCTCCATAGAACTACTTGTAAAAATCAAGTCATATAGATAGAGATAGACATAAAACATTAGAACACGATGTTTATATGTAAAGAGTTGTTTCATATTGAATCCTTACAAAATCTTGATCAAACAAGTAGCTATCAATTCTTGAGTACCAAGCTCTTGGAGCTTGCTTCAACCCATAAAGAACTTTCTTCAACTTACATACCAAAAATTATTCACCCTTTACTTCAAAACCTTGTGGCTTATATACTTCTTCTTCAATCACTCCATAGATGAATGCACTTATCATCAGTTGAAGGACTTTCATCCTCTCTCATAAGATTTTTTCCACTTGTAATTGGAGTGTCTTTGGGCTTTGAATCTTGAAGATTATACTTTTAACATGCCTTGGGCATACTTGGCTTAATAAATGAAATAGATTTTGTCAAACAAGACACATTCACTAATAGTATAGAGCACATTATTCCAAGCAATCATTCCCTTATCTTACTAGATTTAATCTTCAATAAATTGAAGAGAAATAAGTAACAAGGTTATATTTTAATTCTAATAGTAAATACAGAAAGAGACATAAATGTGTTGAGAATAAATTATTCTACATTGAAGGATCCAATGAAGATGAAGATGATGATCAAGTAGCAGGTGGAGGTGAGGATGAGCTAGAGGAGGAATTAGAAGATACCAAACTATGTCATGCCATTCACTTTCAGGTATTATCAATCTAAAAACCATCAAGGTTGTGGGGTTCCTAAAAATCAAAAGGTGATGGTGCTAATTGACTTAGGGAGTACACAACTTTATCAATAATAAGTTGGCAACGCACTTGAATTTTTTTTATCTAGATCTAGAATTTTAGGGTATGATTTTAGATGGTGGCATAGTTATTTGTTTAAAGAAATGAAATAGTATCACGATTGCCATCGAATATTATAGGCTAGACTCTCCTATGTTTTCTATTCCTATGGGTTAGGCTAACATCATCTTAGGGATCTATTGTCTCATATCCTTGATAATGATAGAGAAGAATTTCTAACAGTTTTCATGCGTTTTCATTCTGAAGGGCATAAATTTGAACTACATAGATTACATGCAAAGTCTCTAGAAGTGGTTAAATCTCATAATGTGTAGAAGATTCTAAAAATGGGGGAAAAGGGTTTGTAGCACAACCATTTTTCTTAGAAACTTAAAACCAAGAAAGTTGTCTACACACCTTGATCTAAAGAAGATTGTTTATAACCACTCAATTGTTTTTAGAGTAATTCCGAAAGCAATACCATTAAAAAGGGAACATGATCATTCCATTCGATAGTTATCAGGGAGTTAATCGCCAAACATCAAACCATACAAGTACCCATATGTCTAGAAGAGTGAGATTGAAAAGATAATAAATAAAATGTTGGAGGTTGATATTATCAGACAGCCAAAGTGCATATTCTTCCCTATGGTAATGGTGTGTAAGAAAGATGATACTTGTAGGATGTACCTGGATTATAGAGAATTAATAAGTACATCGTCAAAGTTAATTTCTTTATTTCGGTAGTTTATGATTTTCTAGATGAGTTATATGGTGTTATCCACTTTATAAAATTGGATTTTAGTTCAGGTTATTATCAAATTCAGGTCAAGAATTAGAATATAATAAGAAATCTTTTAGAATTCATGAAGACCATTAAGAGATTTTAGTAATGTTGTTTGGTCACATAAATGCACTAACTACATTCTAGAGTTTGAAGAACACTCTCTTTAAGCATTTCTTTTGGAAATTTGTCTTGGTATTATTCGATGACATATTAATATACAGTAAGACATGGGAGGAATAATTCTATCATGTGAATCAGAGAGTGATAATTCTAGAACAACATCAACTTTATGTAAAAATGTCTAAGTGTGCTTTTGGAATACAAAAGGGAAACACTTGGGTCACATTTTTTCACATAAAAACGTCAAAGTAAAACAAAATCAATGCCATGAAGAAGAAGATATTTTAATGTCCATGAGGCTAAATAAATAGCCTATGAGACAATGGAAAATTCCAAAAACCTATGAGGCAATATCAGCTACTTGAAATAAAGTGCATGGCTAAAAATTGAGTGCGTTGCAATACTAGAAAAAGCTGAGACTTACCACTATCAGGGCAAAGGACAATTGGTGTAAATTACAAGACTTGCATGAAACTTATTCTGGACTGGGAAATTTCACCAGATGATACGCTGCAAATAAACCTAAACAGCTCACCACAAACCTAACTGAAACAAATGTGAGAAACAGATATTTAAACATCCGCCAACCTATTCAACCAAAGAAACAACATGAAAGAAAATTTATGAACGGTAGAGCATCGAATTGTAGAAGGGGAAAAAAATTTATGTAAAAGGTTGCATGTTGAATTATCGATGACATGAAACTTACTATTTATTTCTTCCTAGAACGTGCCCGAATAACATGGGCGGGCAGAATTTAGATATTTAATTTGAAAGAAGATTTGTAGAATAGAAAAAAGTGACTGCAGAGAAACGTAATCTCTATTCAAAATTAATCATGGTCTCAATTCAAATTTTTTGCTAACCTGTAAAAAAGTTTAAAACGAATCTTTTTAAATAGAAATGTAAAATTAACAGGAATTTATACCATATGGGTACCACAAAAATTAAAGTTCATTATTTTTTTTCCTGCTAAAAATTTTAAAATTCGCTTGAAAATTTAATTGTACAGGCTGTCAATTTCCAGGTCTGCTGGGAGCTCCCTTCTACATTTCTGGACACACTCTATTTGGACCCAATGAATAAATGAATTTAGTGATGACAGGAAAACCAAACTGGCCCATTTCTCTTTTTGCCCAATTTTTCTTATTGGAGACCTGAAGCAATGATTGATTTTAATAATGCATGGGGAAAACTAAATTTGACCATTTTTCTTTTTGAATAGAGAAGAAATGAATAATTTTAATATTGTATATTCCATAAGGAAGGTAGAGGTTGAGAGATGTTAATGTTATTTATTTCACACGACATTCAATTGAAATAAGTAAAGATTTTAAAAGTACCATTAACCTAAGTAGTAAGGGTGAGAAATCTAGGAGCAAGTGGGCCTAGTCATTTAGTTTAGTTCCCCACTAATATCAGGAAGGTTGTCACCATTAGGGATGGTTTCCCAACAGGGATTCACATAATCTTTGTTTTCAAGTTGGATATTACCGTGTCGAGTATCTTGATCTCTGTGGTGATGAAATGGCTAAGTTTAATTGTAGGAACTTGTTGTGGGGAGGTTGCAGAGCCTACCCACTAAAATGAATCGAAGGAGGCGGTAACCTTTGTAGTGACAACCATTTTACACGACTGCAAGAGCACTGATGAGAGTGGTCGCAATGGGGGCCTTTTCCCCACTGAGTCCCTCACATGCAAATGAAGAGGAGGGCACACAAGTAAGGCATATTTGCCTAGTTATCTAACAATGTCTAGTGATGAGCTACTTGCAAAACCACTTTATTAGACTACACTAGACTCTGCAAAAACACATTTGATAAAACCATAACTTTTCTATAAGTGAAAAAATGTCTATCGAATGTAATGTTAGAAAAAACAATTGTATTTCTTTCTTTGTAAATAAAAAATTGATTTTTCAATCGAAAAGTATATCAAACCTATGTGACTTTTGTACATAACAAAGGCCAATCCCCAAATATAGTAATTTGACATGAAAAGGGTTTAAGCCAAAAGAGATTTACAAAATATTGGATCTATGTTTAATCCTGTTGGACTTTAAAATAAACCCAAAACACATGCTTGACATTCTCAAAGCATTCCATATTGTCTAAAACCTCCCAACCCACATGTGAGGAAAAGAATAAAGATACCATCACTCATTTAGCCTTTGAAACATGGATAGTTGAGGGAAGAACCATTTATATCTTTTTTTTAGTATAATTGAAAAAGGGGGTTTCAAAAACTAATTATAGTCTTTCAAACATGGTCGAAGTGATTCATTGTAATTTTATGAAAAAATATTATAAACAAAACTTTTGCAGTATTCAAAAAGGATTCCTAATCATTATTTTAGTGGTGGAATTAAGATTTTTCTTCTAGATAAGAAATCCAAAACCATTAGTGGTGGAGTTAAGATTTTTCTTCTAGCTAAGAAATCCAACAATGAATGGTTTTGGAGAATAAACGTCCAATTATGTGAATGGCCAGTCTAAATTTTTTGAGGACATGAACCTAGAGAACTTAATCAAGGGAACTTCATAAAATTTAATAATTGGGAACCAACACAACAAATGCTAATTGATAGATATCCCATCACAGTTCATTGTTTCTATAACATTCCTAAACTTGATGGATGCCTAGGAATTCCAAATAATCATAGCCACAAAATTCCTCACAATATTAATTGGAGCTATAGTAGAAAGGAAGCTTTTCAAACCTAAGCCTTTCCATGTAGATCTTCAATAGGGGCTTCCATCTAAGATACAATATAACATTAATAGATTCTGAGCCTTGATTTTTACACTACAAGCATTATATACATTAACATTTGAAAGTGGTTTTGTAACTAAACAACTTACACTTAGAGGGGATCATAAAAAGACTAACACTCTAACATAGTCATAACACGCTCTAGCTCACTAATAATCATAGAACTATAAGACTTGCACCAAATATGTGCAAGCTGACAACCATAAAATTATGTAGTGTAAAACCGCATTTCAATCTAAATGGGTTTCCTTGAAGGACATGGCACTAAAGTCCAAATCCACTAGAAATGTGTGGGAGTGGGGCCATGATGAAATACATAAGCAGTAAGATAAAATTATGGGTTTATACATTTGGTTCCATTCAATGTGAAACTAGATTGGAAAGTAGTCGAAAAGACTAATATTTAGAAAGAATTATACCAATGAAAATAACCAAGAGGCAAAGGAATAGTATGACTAAGCATAAACCATGGCCCTATCAAGCCATTTAATCACTATGTCAATTGAGCTACCTCCAAAGTTTTTTTATTACCCTACACTTGAATGTACATTAAATCTTTCAGATGCAGTGTTAGAAAAATAGTTGTATTTCTTTCTTTCCAAATAAAAAAGAGTTTTTTCACTCAAAAAGTATGCCAAAACTATGTGAATTTTACATGTAACAAAGGTCAATCTCCCATTTTATCTGTTAAGCAGCTATTTTGGTTTTGTATTAAATTTTAATAGGCCTAGACACAGATCCAAAAAAATTAAACCCTTTGTGCCTGAGTCATGAGAAAAAATTGGATCATAAAAAATAAATTAGTTATGCAATTAATTTCATTCCTCATGCTCACAAACAATCTAATACATGTAGGGAGAAGACCTTGCTTGTATGGTGCAAATTCAACCATGTTAAAATTGCCACGTAAGATCTACTATGTATATGACATCTCATTAGTAAGCTAATGTAAAAGTTGTGCTCTTTCAACTGCATCATTAGAGAGATAACGATTAACAATTCCTAAGGAGTAGTTTTCAATGTTTAACAAAACCCAAAGAATATAGTTTGTGGGGTCACATCCTTGATCAATATAATGTTGTTGTCTTTTCATAAGAGAATGCAACGACCCCTGCTCAACCCTGGTCATGATTTATTATCATAAAATAAATCTAAAACCAAATAACTGTTTTGATCATTGTGAGCACAAATCCAACTATATTTATCTCTTGCGGACATAAAACATCAAAATAAGGAAATCATTGTTGAGTATCCCACACCACATACTTGCAAGGTGGGTATGTAAAATCACATGCAGTCTAGCAATAGATATTCACAAATCACAATGATATAAGGACATATCTTCATAATCATGTCCATTGAAGGCTAGATAACTATTTTACAAAAACCTCTATTGGTTGGTATGCATGAAATTATCAAGTTAGAGAGGATGAAAATTTTCAAGTAAAAATTCTCCTTCGTTTGTTTCTTGAGGTGGAATTTGAGAAAACTGCACAATCGCCTTATTGTGGGAAAGATGTTCAAAACAAGGCAAAGAGTCTTGCACATTATCATGAGAATAAGTAATAGCAGTTTTTGCCAAAGGGGTGCTATAACTTCAACATCTCCTTAGAGGTTGAGACTTCGTTGTGAGTGGGCTCCCAAAAGGGTTGAGCTATCACCATGATTGATTTAGACACATCTTGAGAAGCATACCAAAGTTAGGGTTTAAATCCAAATTTTTACTACTTGAAGCACCCCCGTTATGGTTTGACATAGAGTTGTTATTAGTCATATTTTCAAGTGGAGATAGTACTCCATCCATCTTCACCACTTCATTGATAGATTTCAACTAGTGGGTTTGAAACTAGGCTGACATGAGAGGCCAACAAAGGCAAATATCTGATTTTGTGTTTAGAGGATTGACAATGAAAGTAAGTATTACACAAATTAATGAACAAAACTTGTTAGACATGACATACATATCTCCAATTCAAATATCAATGGTTTCCTTGAGTTTCCATGAGATATCAACCTGGACGTAGACACATTTTTTAGGACAGATTAAATAAAAATTATTCAGCTCATGAAAAATGAATTGAACAAAGAAAGAGGCTAGTCAGTCAACAAGAGGCCAACAAAGCAAAGAAAGATCGAATAATTCAATCCAAATCAAGAACTTAATGATCAAATGCTATAAAATAACAAAATCATAAATCCATATGAAAAAACAAACAAAGAATTCTTAACAAACCCAAGATCATGCTTAAAAATAACAAAAACATGCTGAGAATTAAAAAACAAAAAACAACAAAACAAAAACAAAACAAAAACAACTTAAAACTTAGTCATATTTTAGATTGCATCAAGCTTAATATCATGAATAGTCTAAGAAGATTGCATCATATTTTGGACTGCATCAAGCTTAATCCACTATCTCTAAGAATATAGGTAGGAGCAAAGTCCCCATTTAGATATCCTTACATCCTAACATTTATAATCATATTCTACCACTATACAATGAAAATTAAGAGAGTAGGGATTGAAATACATGGACAGCTAGTTGAAGACCACCTCCAAACTTGCCGATGCCAAAGCATGGTCTAAGGGAATATGCCCCATTCACCACCCCATTCGACGTGTATAGCAGGTTAAGTGAGAAAAAATGCATGTACGCTTCCGCTACTGCCCATCCACCATGCCTGCCTTCTCACCCCAACAATCTGATTTTCATCCATTTCAGCTCCAACCAAAGACTCTGCCAATTACACCCATTCTTCTCATCCCTAACTCAACACTTCAAAAATTCAGAGAATCAATAGATCACATACAAGGAAGTGGGTAGGAAAAAAATCAATCACAACAACACAACTAAGTCTGAGCACAAAGACAACTGATCCAAGATTTCTCCAACTGAATTCACACTTTACAAGGCATTCAAACATCCAATCAATCAAGATAAAATATCAAGAAACAATTTTAAAAAAATCCAAATATTAATTGACACCAAATGCCATATGAAACAATAACCATTAACCAATACATAAAATCAATAATCTAATAAAGTAGGTCTAGCATAATGAAGGTTCATACATCAATTAAATCAATGATATAAGGCCTCGCTATAATATAAAACTCAAAGTGTCCTTCAATGCACCAATGTGTATAAAATATCACATAGTGCTTGTACCAATGTCCATACAATTAACCAAGGTGCCCGTTCAACAATTAGGTCAACATGGCTAAGTATAGCAGGTGGCTTAAGGTAGAGCAAGACAAACCCCATTTCTTCTTTGCTCAATTCTTGGAAGAAAATCTGTTTATTTTTCCCAATTCGCTTCCCTAACCTCAAAAAAATCTCTTTTCTGTTCTTCCAACTTTTTCAGCGTCTTTTTCTAACTATTCTACTTCCTTTGCAATTATTTGCTCTCCCTATTAAACCATTTTCTCTAATCTAGCTAATAAAGGGAGATTAGAACCACGTGTTGCCTGTTCTCTCGAATTTTTTGAGGTCCATTCGCACCCTTCCTACTGCTTTTTCTAACGTGGTGATAATGCTGAAAGGAAAACCTAAAGTCCACGCATAAACAATAGCACCTCCATAACCTTCGCAGGTATCATTTTTCGCATCAGTTTTAACTTCATAATATATGAAGATATAATCATCTGATTTATTTTTTATATTGGATGAAAGTGTATACCTAAAAAAAACATTTTACGCGGGTTCATCAGCTTAAAATGTTGAAAAACATAAAAAAAAATTAAGAAACTTTCTATAGATTCAAGAGATCATATCATAATGTGCAATGCAGGTGGTTATATATATATATATATATATATATATATATATATATATTCCTTATTTGAACCTTCCCCATGTCCTTATCTCTACCCACCCTTTATTGGTATAACACTCTTTCCATGCACTCCATCTTCTCTTTCTCTCAACTAACCCAAATATTTTTAGAACACTTTTTAGTAAACATATATAAAAAGGTTTCTATCAATAATCTATATTCCATTAAGAACTTTGATGATGATTCAATTGTTGAATTTGTTTCTAGATGGAGAACCCTCGTCAACCCAATTACTTTTTACTTACAACAACCTAAATTGATTAAACTCTTTTCTTAGGGTTGACACTATTGTTTGTCCATAATATCTATACTATATTACTTAGTTACACACTATTTGAGATGTGCCCAAATATTTTCAACATTTTGGATACCTTAATACATTGAAGCCTTGATGCAATTAACAAGAAAATTAATCTTATTATGCATATTTTTATTGGCATGTTTTAAGACCTCTACTTTGAAATTTAGACCCTGAATTTGGTTATCCTCCTCCCTAACTACCAAAGTTTGTATCATATTTTCATTTTCTTATTGAAGAAAATTCACCTTAACCTTTCACTAAATAATATCATTCATAAACCACCTCATTATGGATTTTTTAGGTCAAGTTATTCCACCATTTCCCCCATTTTACATCTACTTGGGTTTTTCTTGTATGGGTTGTAGTGAAAGACTAGGACTACGCTCTCCTAATAAAGCCTGTGTATTCTTTTAAAATATTTTTACAAACCAAGTGTTATTTTTATGAGGTTTAGAAGTGATGACTCTTCTTCATTGCAGTTTCTCTTCATAACAAATGTCTCATGCATACTTTCTCCTTTACATGACACTCAGAAATCCTACCCTGTATGCAGTTAGGAAAGAATATTTTATGAATTTTATAGATAATCAAGAAATTGACTAGATATTCAAGAGACAAAGTTACAAGAAAATTATGAAGTTGAGATTTATAGATTGAATTATATGATATAGAGAGAAAATTGCATCGGAAAGATACAAATCATAATTAGAAAATATGGAAAAAAGAAAACATAAAAATAAGTCAACATATTGAATGCAAAGAAATAATCTCATATCGAAATTCATTGAGGGGAAAATGGTGTTCAAGAGACTTATTGGGATAAAGTATCGAAATTGAAATGAACATAGAAAAACCAGAAAACCACTATGAAATTGCTCCGATTTATCTGGTTAAATAAAATATTTACATAAAAAGCCATGTATCCATATATCGAAGTAAATAAAACTGAAATACATTCATTTTTCCCATAACAGGAAAGCATAAATCCATATACCCAAATAAATAAACTTGAAATACATTCATTTTTCCCATAACAAGAAAACTATGCTTTCTAGATGATTGGCTGTGTTTATCTTATATTTGATATAATGTTTTGAATGAAGGACATTTGCTACACTAATGGATCAATTATGAGTTTTATCTTACAAAGATGATGGATAGTGAAGCTCTCCCATTTCAAGTATATCCATGTGCTGGACTATGGGCTTTGCCAATAGGGAAGTAATTTCAAATCACATAAATATAACCTTTGTCTATAGGTTAGCTGATTTCCATCCAAGAATTACCAAGGATGAATTATATGTGTTAAATAAATGGACTCAATGCCATGCCTATTACCAAGGAAGAATTATCTGAGCTAAGGTCTAGAATCAAATGTGATGCATTTCATACAAAATGAAGAAAGTTTTCATTGATCAATCGATAAATTTTGGGTTGAGTCTTTTTCTCACCATTTTATTATGAAAGAAACTGTTATCTGTTGATGATGCCATCTTTGGATTACTAACCACGGAAATTATTGTACTCATTTTTTGTTTTTTTTTTGTTGACATAAGTTAATAGAAGAAAAAATGCCCAAAAAAAAATCAACAAAATGTATTTTAATCAATAATTAGATACTGATAGAAATGAACGTTTATTGTGATATTTGTATAAGTGTAATGGACAGAATAAGGGTCCAATCATTCTGATAATGAAAATATTATTATGAAATTAGAGTACTCTAGGTTGAGAGAAATCTTACACAAATCTCGGAATATCATGATGAGTGAAGAAGCCTCCATCGAGGGTTTATGAAAATTTTTCTTGTAAGATTATTTAATGTAAGATAAAATTCATGCACTTGGCAATCATAGCTATCAAACAATAGATTTAAGCCACCACTTCTGTACCACTCGTGCATTTTTTTGTGGTGGGGGCAAATGATCTCGTTGCAGCAACATAGTCCTACATGGCAATTATAGCATGGTAGAAGCCTTAATGACAAAGAGGATTTATCAATGAAATAGGGGGAAAAGACTTATGTTATAATATGAAGCATATTTTCAATCATATGATCCAAAAATATACAATTACAACATGGTAGAAACCTTAATGACAAAGAGGATGAATTCCCCGCCAAATATGGAGAAAATACCTCTGGAATGATATGAAGCCACACCTTCAATTATATGATCCAAAATTGTACAAAACAGGGGATTTTTTTTTATCAGTTATTGAATTTATGGTCTAACTTTAGACACAAACAGGTTAGGCCTCTTAAGAGACTAGACAATGGACACGGCCATTTTGTCCGACCAAGCAGACTTTTGGTTTTTTCATTTTGCTGTCAGTCCATTGCAAGCCGTAAGAGATGTTGCCTCTTTATGGTAGTTTATTTTTAGGGATAAATATTCGTTATTTCACGAATATTCCAATTTTTAGATTTTGGTTTTGGCGATTTTTTAGGGTCGGTAGGTGAGATCGGATCGTCGAAATTTCAGAGATATATATTATTTGGGGGGTCGGCTTGCCAACTCTTTATGGTATTATTTCTAAAATGGTTTAATTTGCCACATATATATACCCCTCGATCAAACAACAAAACATTTCTGAACCCCGATCAACCAAATGGCATCGCTGAATGACCACGTCGAACAAAATGGCCGAATTACAATACCGAATGACAATTCCGAATGACCCTGCCGAACTAGGGAAAGAATAAGAAAACTAAAATTTCAAACCTTGAAAGACAAGCAGTAAATGTACAAACAAAACCTGGTATGTGCACCTTTGAATCAATAACTGGTGAAGCTATTTCTGGGAACCATGTCATGGATCCATTGGAATTTTGGTAGCTTTAGAATGCATACGAAAACATTCGAGCTAGCCAAAAAAATGGTCCAAATAAAAAAAAATGAAACCCTAGGGGACAAAGATTGAACCCATGCAACAGTTCAATTTTTATGTCACCCAGAGTTTAATATTTTTCAATGATTTTTTTTTGGCGAGCCTATATGCTCCAGATGGATTTTGGAGCAGTGAACCCTGAGGCCCGACTCTCGAGGGCATAAATCTCATAGTAGAGCGATTGCTCTTGCAACTCATTTGAAAAGATTGGTCCTCCCTGCACAACATTCACGGTAGAGCTGAATAGCTCGATCAGACGACGGCACTGAACGACTCGACTGAACAGTGAAGCCCAGTGGCTTTGCCCTCGACAGAGCTGGATGACAAAGCAGAACGACTCGATCAATGGTGGAGCCCGACGACTTTACCCTCGATAGACCCAGATGGCTCTGCCGGCAGGAGAGCCAAGTGGCTCTAGCCGTGGCAGAGCCAAATGACTGCCAATGGCAAAGCCGAACGTGACAGCGCCATTCGATTCTGTCACAAGTAGAGCCGTTCTGCTCTACCATCAGATTAAAATTGATTCCAAAGATACACAAAAGGATTTTTTTTTTGCTCTGGGGATTAATATATTTAATGATAAATATAAATCATGTTTATATAAATCAATCAAACATAACATTATTATCAATCATGTCAATAATAATATTCTTCGATTCTGTCACAAGTAGAGCCGTTCTGCTCAACTGTCAGATTAAAATTGATTCCAAAGACACAATAATTTTTTTTAAGTTCTGGGGATTAATATATTTAATGATAAATATAAATCGTGTTTATATAAATCAATCAAACATAACATTATTATCAATCATGTCAATAATAATATACTTATAAACAATACTCTGATATAATGATGATTTGAAAAACATTTTGGACATGTCGATTTCCCAAAACTACGAATCAGATTCTTATATATGAATCTAAGGAAGTTTAGGATATGACCGCTTAAAATAAAAACTGACCATAAATCCGTAATTCTTCTACCTAGCTCCAGGTACCAACAAACCAAAGGTTTTTATAATTTCATTCTAGTTTATAATTCCCTACATCTTTCGAGGCATGTGCGGAATCTCAACCTCGTTGTCAAGACAAAAAAAAACTCTGACTAAAATTAATGGTGGAATCATGCATAGTTAGGAGAAAAACATACCCTTGGTAAGGACCCCAGAGCAATAATTAAAATTATAGTAGTACAAATTGTATATAAAAAATTATCCAAGTCGAAATAGTTTCTTAATGCAATCTCTAAAACAATGAGAGGATCTCCACGAAAACGCTGCTAAATGTACATGTGGAGTTTCATCTGGAAATGTTATTTTATGCTTTATTTGGCTATTTAGAGATTGCATCGGCCTAATTAAAATAGAGGTATTTGCATGATTAAAGATGGCATGACCCTCATCCAAGTAAATTGTTATCAACCTGCATTTCAATTCAATCTTCACGTAATTTGATTGTAGTCTTGTAAAGAACGAAGGCCATTTTTACAGGTGTTTGGAATAAGTAGAAACATACTGTAAAAGACTTACAGAGGTGTACAGGGGTCCAAGGAAGCTTTATGCAATTCTGTTTTTAAAAACAAGTCTCATAGATGGGTTCGTGCGAATCAAACCCTTGTTATGTCCAAGCCCGTCCTAAAAACAATTGAACATAGAGACAGATATGGCCATTATCAAACTCATCACCAAAAGATCAATTATATGTTTCATTGTGATTAAAACCGTTCCAAAATAAATTTATGTTACCAGAAATGAGAAATAAGACATTGCAATTTTAACCGACACATGATCTGAAATAGTTATGAATATTAGAAATAAGCCACACCGGGACCAACTATAGATTGGCTATAGAAAGACTAGTAGCTCAATTGATAGAGGCACTCCCACAATAAATAGAAAGTTGTTTGAATCTTAATTGGTCCATATAAGTTGTACCTCAACAATTAAAAAATATAAAATCATTCTCTGAAATTAAGTTTATTATAAAATATTAAAATCCTTCTCTCAAATCTAATTTTATTATTATATGTATTTCATTAAAATACTCCTCTCAATTTTAATTTTATTATTTAATTATTAAAATAAAAAATAATTTAAATGTTTAAAAAAAAAAAAAACATTTTCAAAATATCTATAAATCTACATAACAAGCAAATTAAAATCCTTCCCTAAATTCTAACTTTATTATTTAATTATTAAATTAAAATGTATTTAAATATTAAAAAATAAATATGTAAAAGACCAAAAAAAATTAATATATACACAATAAATATGAAAAAAAAAATACACCAGATATATCGAAACTAAGAAAGCGTGAACATGGTAATTATACACCAAAAAAAAGCATTAAATCTGACACAAATGAAACTTTTCGCTGCAAAGAAATACGGAACATCCCCAGAAGTTTAACAGAAAAACTGTGCATTCAATACAAAATTGGAAGGAAATATTTTAGCAGGGGCAATATGAAAAGTTGAGGTGAAACCCTGCAATGAACTGGAAACGTCTGCAAATCGAACGGAAACGTTGCCCAGCAAGAGAAAGTTTAATGGCTTTAAATTGCTTTCTGATTTGGACTTTCAGTATGCTTTTGTTAAACGAGTCTTGGAAGGTAGCTTACGTTGGAGTTCAGAATTGCAAAGCATAGGAGAAGGTTTGATAGCAGGGAAAATAAATTGTAGATTGCAGAACAAGGAAGACAGGTTGATGGTTATTTTTTTCACGGCCTTGTGTTGATGGTTACTTTTCACGGCCTTGTGAGCTTGTAAGCTTGAATTCTTGGTGATAGTGGATTGCAAGCACAAACCCACTTGCTGGAGTTTCCCACATTTTTCCAAGGTAAATTTGTTTGTTTACTGATGTTTGTATCCTATACAGGGTAATGATTATGTTGCGTGGAGCTTTGATGCACGAGTGTTTAATCTTTCTTCCCTCATTTGTAAACCCTAGGGACATCTCATGAAAGTTCATAGGGTTAATGGAGATAGTTCCTAGTTGCCTCAACCATTGTACTCCCATGACCACGGCAGTACCTCCTAAGGGTATGGTGTACATATCTGAACTCGCCCATAGAAAGCTTTACATTAGAATTTCCTACAAAATGTAATATCCTTTCCACCAATTTTCATAACTCAATACTTGGATTATATGCCCTCTTCAAATCAATGATGTTGTAAGTGCTCCCCAAATTGATAAATACCATCATCCACATCATCCTTTTCCTCTTGATGTAGTCTTCTATTTTAGTGTTTGAAGAGTGTTGATCCAATTTAATGCATGTATTGAAATACAAATACTTTTTTAGGGTTTTGGCTGCTCATGATCTGGAACTTCTTCTTCCCCAATCTTAGACTTTCCATTACATCACTCTTTACTAGCATTAAACACTTTTTGGGGACTTATGTCCTCAGTTATACTTTTGATCACAATGATACCTTAGCCCTCTTCTCCACTTGTTTATGAGCTGTGATTTGGGCTACTAAGTTTGAATTGAAGGTGTTGAAGGAACTCATGTTTCTTACCCCTCAATTTTGACATTGGAACTAAAGTTACAGGTAGTGGTTCTTCTTTTCCAAATTAATGCCATTTGCATAACTTTCCTAAAAATAACAAGTCTAAGAACCCTCAATGCATGTTGAATAGTTTCACTCAAGCCTTCAACGAAAAGCTCCAACTTCTTTTAGGGTTTCGAATTTTAAATTCTAATGAACAACTTGAGGTATTGTAAATTTTACTCTCTAAATGAACTTATTTTCCTTAACTTGGTGAGTTCTAAAAAGAATTCCCCGGTATATTTTTTTATATTAAGGATAAAGGGCATGTTTCTTTTGAACTAGGGACCCAATACCCTAGAAGTAAAACAAAAAACTGAGGCCACACAACACTTGGCAATAGGATGAAGGTGGAAAAAATAGTGAAAGAACATAAAAGAAAACAACACTAAAAATGGCCACATGTCATGATTTACAACAAAGTTTTCTGCCTAAAGAAAAAATAAACTATTTAGGCATCTCCCAAGTGATTTTCTTTGTGAGATCTAAGAGACATTGAAATGGGATTCAAACCCGATTTACCTTTGCCTTTCTTTCTATTATTCACAATTTTCCATTCTCCTCCCTCCTCAGGATTTGGCAGTATGGGGATGAAGATTTCCAGTGATTTTTCTTGATGTAGTGCTTGCTCTAGTACAAACACGCCTTGTCTTTCTAATGGAGTTTGGGATGCTAGATTTGGACTTTTCTCTTCACTTCCCTTTGAGCTCTCTTGTATCAATACAACCCCCCCTTCTTGGAGTTTTTCTCACAGTTAAGAGTCTTATTCGTTTGATTTTGATCCTCTGCTTCCAAAGGGATTTCTGAATCTATTCCCTCATTATCGCTTCCACTATCATTTCCTGTTACTACCATATTGTGTTTAATTTCAACATTTTTCCACCATGATACCTATTTCTTGAATTTAAAGCTAAGATAGTCATTAACCAGATGCCTTGTTTTGAAACATCTTCTGCATCTAAAGGGAATCCCTTCATAGTCTAATGATTGCATCCATTTTCCCCCATTCTCCATTCTATTTGAACACATAAATCTTTATTAAAATATATATAAACCAAAACCTAGGCAAAAGTGGTATGTCCCTTGTCATCAATCATTTTATCATTGGCCCAAAGTTTACCTAATGTATTTCCAATGGACTCAAAAACTAGATCATCCCAAAACTGAAAGGGAAGATTTGGAGGCCTAACCCACATCGATTGAACATTAAAAGTTTATGTCTAAGCATTAAAATCAGGGTGCCAAGATTTAACCAATAAATTATGCTTATCCTAGTTCCAAACATCATCTTTAAACACAACCTCTTTGTCTGCTACTGAATCAAAAATTAAAAGAAAAAAACCTTTACCACATGGATAGATCTAAATCTTACCTTCAACTAGTTCTTTCCACTGGGATGAGATAAACTCATTCAATGCTGGAAGAGTTAGCCAAAGTCCTTCAAATTTACAAATTAGGGCATGTGACATTAACCATTCTTCCCTTTTGGCTATCACCTCAATCTCTTGTTTATCAAAGAGAAGGGCTGGAGTTTTCTTTATTGAATTCACAAGAAGACTTTTGTGTCCTCCCATGGCTTCAACAAAATATTTGCCCCTTGATTTAGAATAATTCTTAACCTCCCAAATCATGGGATCCATCCTCCCTTATATCTATCCTCCTACAAAACCAAGATTTTTTTCATCTCACAATGATTGTGTCTTCTATAGATTTTGTGGAGAGTGTTGACCATTCCTTGCCCCTACACTGTAGGAAGACAGAGGAACACTGGCCACCACTCTCCCTCCATGCCTATCTAAAATGCTTGGGTTTTTGTCAGCAGATCCCTCCCCTTTGTATTCTAATGGTATGTTTTATAAATTTGGAGACTCGATTATTCCTTCAGCAATTCCCTGTGCCACTGCCATTATATGCAAACCACAATCATAGATCGCTTTATTATGATTAAGGTTTTGCAAGGCCATTGACAATAATTTTTTAAGAAGTCCCTAGTATATTAATTATTATAGTGAAGTATAATTTCCTTCTAAAATTTAGTCCAAGCTAGTGGTGTTGTTCTTTCTTTGCAGATCCATTTATGCCATTAATAGGGTTTTGCTTCCAAAATGAAGTAGTGAAGTCCACCTTCAAATATTCATGTGTGATGTTGAGCTTGAAATATATGCCCATAAGACTGATCCAAGAAACCATATGTCATATTCATTGTTATAAGCCCTCTTAGTGGTGATTTAATTTATACTCTCTTTAAAGATAACATAGTTGACCCGCTCTTTATAGTGTGGTTCAAATAGATTCCAAAGGGTTGCATCTCTATTTAAACTTTATTTAGAGGGGACTTGGGTTTGTAAGATCAGAATAGTCCATGAATAAATATTCATAAATCATAGGGATCTAAGGATGGATCCATAACTATTCTGTAAAAAAAATGTTGGTTGGTATCCATGAAATTATTGAGTTAGAAAGGATGACATGTTTCAAGCACAAATTATCCTTCCTCTACTTCTTGAGGTGGAATACGAGAATGCAACACAAATGCCTTGTGAAGTGACACATATTGACAATATGGTAGAGAGTCTTACATAGTTTTAGGAGAACAAGTAATAGCATTTGTTGCCTTAGGGGTGCTATAAAAATATTGCTTCAACGTCTCCTTAAAGGCTTGGACTTGGCTAGGAGTGGGCTCCAAAAAAGGTTGAGCTCTCACCATGATAGAGTAAGACACATCTTTAGAATGCATATCAAATTTAGGGTTTGAAGCCACACTTTTGCTACTTTAATCACTCCCATTATGTTTTGACATAAAGATGTTATTATTCATATTTTGAACTAGAAATATTGATCCGACCATCTTCACCACTTCATTGAGAGATTTCAACTAGTATTTTAGACATCGGGTTGACATGAGAAGCTAACAAAGGGAAGTCTATGATTTTATATTTAGAGAATTGACAATAAATGTAATCATTACACAAATTACTGAATACAACTCATTGGGCATGGCTTGTATCTCCAATATGAATATAAATGTTTTTCTTGAGTTCCCATGAGAGATCAACCTTAATGCATACACATTTTTTATGATGAATGGAAAAATTCATTCAATTCATGATAAATGAGTCACACTAAGAAAGAGACTAGTTCATCAAGGAGAGACCAACAAGGCAAAGGAAGACAAGGGAATTCAACCCAAATTGGTATCTTTTTGGTAGAATGCTATGAAATAAAAAAATCACAGCTCCATGAGGGAAAAAAAAGTAGATATTTCTTAACAAACCAATGACCATGCTTAAAAATGTCATAAATATGTTGAGAATCAATTACAGAACAAAATAAAAACAAACAATTGGTTATATTTTTGCACTATGTCAAGCTTAATCCCACAAAGAGGCCAAGAAGGTTACACCTAGTTTTAAAGCATGCTTTTAGAAAATAACCAATCAAATTATATTGGACAATCCTTTTGTGAATATTGTTAAAGTCAAGAATTGGTAAAACAACATCAAGTGAAGGCCAAATTCCTTACCTTGCAGAGTAATTTTGGTACTAATGAAAAATATGGGTGAGTTAATCCTAATCATCCCCCACTAAGTTGTTGAGCATTGCCTATATATCCATTACTATGATGAGGGCTTAGACCACAAGTAGAGCCTCCTGGTTAGGGATAGTGTGCAATAGTGATACTTTGGTATGGATGAAAATTGTAATCTGTCCTTGGAGACTTGATAATGCACAAATTTGACTTGGCCTGAGGGTGATTAGATATTGGTTATGGCCTATTCCTTGTCACCAATTTAAGATTTTGAATATTTTGGGATGTTCTTCAGAATGTGCAATTGAATAATAGATGTGCTCTTGATAAGTTATAGATAGGAAATAGGTTTAGGCCTAGTGTATTTAAATAGGTAACTCTTAGGGTATCTTCTCATGCCATTGACATGTGAAACATATGAGCCAACCCATAGGAATGAATTAAATTTATAAAATTACCATTAAAAGACACACAAACATATGCAACATATGTGGAGGACTTTGATAAATTGAAGTTGGTTGAGTATGACTAGAGGAATCCCAAAAGTAGGAAATAATGATCTCATGATCAATAGATAGTATAATTAGGATAATAAGTAAATTAAACACATACTTGGAAATTACTATAGTTTATTGATATAAAATCATTAAGGTTGAGCCCATAGAAGGAAAATTTATAGGAGGGAAGAATGCGTAAGAGTCATATATAAACACACAAATCATGTATGGTTAAGATGCATCAAGACTAACATTGTCAAGTGTCTAATACCATATGTATGTGTTATAATATTAAAAATTATAGAGTAAAAGGATAAAGATATTACATACCTTAATTTTTTACAACACTTTGTATTTGATCAAAGGCTGCAAGTGTCAAACTTCTCAATGCCAACTTAAACTAAAAATTGTAATAATCAATGTCCATATATGATATAAAATTTGAACTAAAATAGAACAATGAAACGTTTGAAATTTGAAGAGAAAAGATAGAATACACTAATGATTAGGTGAGCTATGATTCCCTTTAAAGCATTGAAAATTAGGGTGATTATGCCCCAAATATAATGTCATGGGTTCTATTAGTAAAAGGATATGAAGTATGTCTCACATGTAGTTTTATAGAAGTTTGTTTGCATAACATATGTAGACTTTTGTATATTTTGTATAATGTAATTGTTCATGTAAGTCAATAAAAGTAATGGAAAATTGAATGTTTACCTTATACTAAATAGAATATGAAATGAATGGTCTAGAAAATGAAGAGTAATATTCTCTCTGAAGTCTATATATATCTAACATGTGTAAATGGATATGTTAGCTCTCGAAAATAATTTTAGATTCAATAAGTCTTTGATTTATGAGTATCTAAGTTAATATTATGTCTTGAGTCTGCCTTATTTGAAAAATAATGTATCCTCATTGTATTTTCTACTTTGATTTTGCCAAAGTAATGAGAAGGAAAATTTTGTTTTATGAAATGTAGGTATGATAATTTATGCAGTATTCCCTTTGTAATCAAATCTTAAGAAATTTTAGTATAATTTATGATAATGTATGCGGTATGATCTTACGAGTTATGTTGCAACCCTTAAGACTACAACAACTAGCATGTCCTGGTGATGAAATTTAGGAACCACTATTAACAATGGTTTCTTGTCAGAACCATTAAATGTTAAAATGGTTGTTTGGTCAAAAGGATCTTGAGAGTTGGTTATACTTGAGGATATGAGAGTTCTTAGAATAAAAAAAAATATATGCTAGTAGTACATGCCCAAGAGATTATCTCCACTCATATATATAGAGGAATTAAAGAAATTTTTTGGTGTGAGTTGCTTTAGCTATTAGCAGCATGGCTATCTAGGTTAGCATAATTATAAGTATTACATTGTTTAAAATAAAACCATTTAGTTAATATATGGTTGAGGTAGTTACAATTGAGGATAATTATGTTCCAATCGATTTTGTCTTTTATATAAGCACCTCATCTATTAATAAAATGCATCTAAGCATTTACTTTCATCATTTTGATATTAGAGAAACTATGTGGCTAGCTAGCAAGCATTCAAAGAGCATTAGATGTAGAGCAACATGACAGCCAATAGAGAAAGGTGATGCATAACAGTCATAAATAACATATCATCCAAGGACAAAGTCTGAGTAGGTAGCTTTGGTGACATGGTAATGCAATCTATGCTTGAATGAGTTTTGCCAAATTCATAGACATTTACTTTTCTCTTTAAAATGTCCTTAGAAATACAGGTAACCTATAATTTGATGAATTAATATGATAAGGATTGTTGGAATATTTGTAGTTCAATGTGTAGTGTCAAGCAAAGAAGATATGTGCCAACCTAGAAGAAGGATACATTACAAATCATGAATGTGAATAAGAATGTACTCACAAGCAACCATGTCTAACTACACAGGCCTATTGAGCCTACCTTGCATGCCAAATTTTGTTCTTAAAAGGATATTTTTTTTTTTACATTTTTGCTGGCATAGAATAATAATAATAATAAATACTCTCCCCCAGAGATCAATCACCTCAACCCTTGAAAGGCTTGATATTGTGTTTAAAACTTATGCAAAGGTGTTAGTTACCATTGATAAGGTACTTTTTTTATACATAATTTTGAAGCAATAAAATATTTTGTTGCCTTTGTTGTTATGACTTTATAAATAACTTATAGATTTAAGGGAAAAATATAAACTATGTCAGCACCGAAGTTACTTATTTATGATGCCTAGCTCTTAAAAGGGCCAAAATATATAACATGGAAGATAAACATTCACATGATTTTTCAATTCATAGAATTATGGGGGATTGTCACTAGTAATGTGACCTATCCAAATGGAGTTGATGAACAAATAGAGTATGGCAAGTCTAATGCTAAATCCCAAATGTTGATTGGACTCAATATCATCGATGAGGTTCAACCACATATATGTGTCAACATCAAAAGAGGCTTGGGATATTATGTCCACTCTCTACGAGGCAAAGAACCAAACAAAGATCCTCCATCTCTAGTCCAAGATTCATACACTTAGTATGAAAGATGGAGATAAAGTTGAGTTCTTACGCCATGTGGTATAACTTCACAAACAACTAGTTGCACTTGGTGAAAAGATTGAGGAAAATATACTAGTATCATTACTCTAAGAGTTATTCCTTCTCAGTTTTAGACATTCTTCATAATATTGAACATTACAAAGCAAGTCGTGCCTTTTGAAGACCCAATGAATATGCTCCAACAAGAAGAATCCATCTAGTCAGTCCAAGGTGAATTCAAGGACAAAGCATTGATTTTCAAGCAGCATGGTCAAAAGTTCTAGAAAGGACCACCAATGCAACATCAACATCAGTCAAAGTCTCAAACAGTAAAATGGTGGTGTCATATTTATTACACAAATACTCATGACACTAATCACTGCTACTATAATGCCTTAACTCAAGGTACATCTAGTCGAGATGATTCTAAACAATCAAAAAGATAATCTCATCATTAGTAAGGGAAGCAATGAGGACATGTAGTGGCGCAAAAGTAGCTAGAGTAAGATGATGCATCTGAAGAAGAGGTAATAGAAGAAATAGATTACTGTGCACATAAGAATGTAGTTCTTGTCTCCTAAACCTCATCAATAGTGAACAATATTTGGTTGATTTAATTAGGATCCAATAATCATATGAGAGGATGCAAGGAGATCTTTAAATCACTAACTAACCAACCCATTAAAGATTAGGTTTAGATCATAGATGATAAGGAGGATGTTGTAGAAGGAATTGAGGCTATCACTAGTCCTCATGAAATGATAAATTATACTCTCAAAAAGGTGTTGTATGTCCCTAGCTTGATAACAAATCTCTTATCTATAAGTCAACTCTTGAATCATAAGCTTAATGTGGAGTTCCTAATCAATAATGGCTCTAAATTTTGTCTCATCTGATCAGAAGGTAAGGTCATTACTAGAGATTTTTTGAAGGATCATTTATTTGCACTAGATGTAATTTCATCGAATGTAGTTTCTCTCTCTACCTCTACAATAGAATATACTACCCCCTAGCATTATCAATATGGGTACCTTTTTGTTGGCTCCCTATACTAGCTCACCTCTAAGGCAATGGTACGTGTTCTTCATCAGCTTTACCATTCTTTGCCTATATGCCCTTAATGCATTGTAGTAAAACAACATCGGGTTTCATTTGAGCCAATTTCCTCTCATGCCAAGGATCATCTAATTATGGTACATACCAATCTATGTGGGCCCATGCTTGTTACTTTTCACAGATTCAAGTACTTCCAATTGTTTGTTTATGATTTCTCTCAAAATACTTGGGTGTTATTTCTCAAAAATAAAAGTGAATCCTTTAGTCATTTTAAGGTCTTCCACCAGCTTGTTATGACATAGTCAGGGAGGCCTCTTTGTCCCCTCCACGTATATCGATGAGGAGAATTCACATCAAAGGAGTTATCGATATTCTTTAAGTAACATGGCATCAAATAACACTTGACTACTACCTATACACCCAAACAAAATGATATTTCCATGTGACACAATTATTCCATCATGGAGATGGCTTGTTCCATGCTTTCCACTACAAAGTTAGAAGTACCATTTTGGGAAGAAGCAACCCAGGAAACTGTTTATCTTCTCAATAGGGCACCTATAAAAATCTTGCAGAACAAGACATCAAAAAAGGTATGGAGTGGTCATAAAACTTTGATCTCCCATCTAAGAGTATCTAGTTGTATATCATATATGCATGTCACAGTTAAAAAAATAAATAAGATCAAACCAAAGACACGTGAGTAAATCTTATTAGGGTAAAATACTACTCAAAAGCATATTATATCATGGATCCTAAGACATGAAAGATTTATGAATATCAAGACGTGGTTTATGATGAGTCATCATTCAACTCATTAACATAAAAAGATAAGTCAAAACCAACCACCTCTCATAAATTAATAAGATAATTATTCATAAAATCAACAATATTGACATCCAAAATGGGTAGAAAGCATCATCAAGGACTCACACCTGAACTTAATTCTAGATACTTCATTATGAGTTTGGGTAAGAGTAAATGTGAAAAGTGAGGTTAATATCGCACTGATGAGTTAAGTTGTTGACAACACCAAACTAGAGGCAATTTAAGAGGCATAATGTCAAACTTAGTGGATGAAGGCCATGGATGCCAAATATGATTCCTTGATAAAAAATAGGTTGTTGGAATTTGTCAATCTACCTATAGAAAATAAACCCATTAGCTGTAAGTGGATTTTTAAAATAAAATACAAGGTAGATAGATCCATCAATAAATATAAATCACAACTTGTTACAAAGGGGTATACTCAACAAGAAGGAATTAATTATGATACCTTTACACCCATTATGAATATCAAAACCATCAGAGTTGTTCACAGATTAACAACATAAAAAGGATAGAAGCTTCAACAAATGGATGTCAAAAGTGCTTTCCTGAATGGTGATCTCAAAGAAGTGTACGTGACCCAGCCAAAAGGATTTATTGATGAACAACATCCAAAAAAGGTATATCATCTAATCAAGTCACCTTATGGACTTAAGCAGGCACTAAGGGCATAGTACATTAAGATAAATGATCATCTATTTCGTCATGGATTGACTCGTAGCCCCTTAAATTCAAATTTATATATCAAGAAGGTAGGAATAGAGATTGTCATTATTGTTTTGTATGTGGATGATCTTCTTATCATAGGAAGCTTAGATTATCTCATCGAAGAAGCGAATAATGACTTGAATAAATACTTTGACCTAACAGGCTTGGTGTTACTTCATCACTATCTTATCTTGGAGATATGGAAAAAGAAGAATCACATTTTTGTCTCATAGATGTAATATGCCAATACACTACAAGCTTATGATTTTTATATGGAGTATGTGAAGGGAAAGAATAATGTGGTAGCTGATGCTTTATCCAGGCAACTTTCCCTTTGCTCCCTATAAAAATTTTTAGTTGATTGGAAGGCTCACTTCTTAGTTGAGTATTCCAAGAATCAGTTTACTTGTGAGGTCATGGATGGATTGATACAGGATGACAGGTATAAGGTTATTAATGATGTGATATACTAAAAGGATAGGGTTTTCCTTGTGCTTGAATCAAGGATAAAGAGTAAAATCTTGAGTGACGTACATGACACACCATTGGCAGGGCATCCAATATAATTTAAAACCTAAAGGTATGTATGGGAGAGATTTTCATGGAAGGGGTTGAAGGATGATGTCCTTACCCATATTAAGGAATATGTGGTTTATCAGTAGAGAAAATTGAAGCTTTCATTACATATAGGAATACTTCAATCATTACATATTTTAGACCATAAATGGGAAAGTATATCAATGGACTTCATTATGGGTTTACCCAAGGTTTAGGGTAAGAATTGCATCTATGTGGTGGTTGATAAGTTGAGCAAGTATGCTCATTTCTTTGTGATACCATTTTAGTATAGTGCTCTAAAAGTAGCATCCCTATTATTTGATGAGGTTTTTACATTACATGGATTGCCTAAAAACATAGTCAGTGATCAAAATAATAGATTCATGTCAGGTTAGTCAACACATAGTTGACACCTAGTACTATTTATCATTCACAGACAGATGGTTATATCAACATCATGAATAAATGGGTAGAAGGTTACTTACAAATTTATGTGACAGGGCACCAGAAGGCATGGGTGAAGTGGTTATACTTAGGTGAACACTGTTACAATATAACCTATCATATGAACATTGGCATGACACCATTTCGAGCATTATATAGGTATGATTCTTCCTCATTCATTGGCTTGGTGATATCAAATAGTCGATCTCCCAAAGATCATGACTAGATTTAGGAAAACTAGGACATCTGAAAAATCTTAAATGGAATATACAATAGACACAAAAATAGTCAAAGATGTATGTAGATAGACACAGGGTGGATAGGTCCTTTGATATTGGGTATTTAGTGTTTCTTCACTTGCAGCCATATAAGAAATCTTCTTTGAAGAAGAGCAGTCCAAAAAAATTGAAGCCATAGTTCTATGGGCTTTATAGGATTTTGAGGCAGATTGGAGAAGTTGCATATGAGTTGGAATTATCTGACCATAGAAAGATTCACAATGCTTTCCATGTGTCCTTCCTCAAAATTGGAAATGGATAGCATATTGAGCCATCTACTGAGTTGCCACCATTGGATGAAGAGGGTATGTTGATTCTAATTTACGAATCGATTATTAAGGTACGGGAAAAGAAACTCAAGAACTGGGCCGTCATAGAATATCTAGTGTAGTGGACAGATTTACCAGTAGAGGATGCAACATGGGAAGGTGAATAGATTTTCCATCATTCTAATTTACAATTTCTTGAAGATAAAAATCTTGGGAAGGGAGGACTATAATGTCCCCTTCCCATGATTGAGAGGCCTAATTGGCCTAGTTTTCCCCTTCTTTTATTATTACCTTTGGAAAATGGGGTGTCAGAGAAATAAAGGGAATATCAAGACTCTTATGAGAACTTAATGTTATGTTTTAATGTTGAGATGGTTTATTAAGGGTATTATTTTACCCTATGAACACTAGACCCTTTTTAATAAGTATTTATTACTTATTATTCATAGTTTTATTTTAAAAAGAGGGTAAATGCTTTTTTAGGTTGTTTTAGTTTATATGAATGGAAAAGGAGGAAAAAAGGGACTAACTTCATTCTCTTTGCTCCAGAAGAAATGAACTTGCATGTTCATGCCTTTGCTTAGGGAGTAAATTCATTGAGATCCCTGGGTCTAGTGTAAGTGCAACTTTTTTTGTAGCTAGTTCAACTATTTCAGTGTGAGGAATCAAATTATTCAATCCATAGTATCAGTATTACAACATTGAAGTGTGTGGGAAGTGAAATATTTCTGAAGGAATACATTTGATTGAAGAAGAGGTTCATGGAAAGGCATGAATAAAGACCTAGTTTCCTATGATTTGGTTTGTAAGGTTTGATTTTTAGTGTGGGAAGTCCATGGGGTTGGAAGAGTATCATGGAGGGTGCATGGACCCAAAAAAGGAGCCCTCTTTTATACAATGCAGCCATAGTGTGGGTGAACATAGGTTACAATAGGTGTTAGAGGTTGAGACCAATAGCTCGTAGGATTTTAGGAGAAAGGTCTAGATTCTATAAGGAGAATCGACCCCTCTAAGGTAGCTAGAACATTCATCTTTGGTGCCAAACCTTTCATTTATTATATTAGGTTGCAAGGCAAAGATTACAACCCAGGGCTATGCTTAAGTGCTAGACAGAGGTTCTAATAAATTCTACAAATATATATCAGTATCTAACTATAAGAGAATTCTATATGAAGATCCGAGTTACTTGTATGAACCACCTTAGAATTTTCATGCCTTGTCAAGCATCAATATTGAGGTGAGGAATTATTCTAGAATTTATATGTATCTCTAAATTTCTACATTAGTAGTTGTATTACATTTCTATATTTGTTTATATATAATATCAAGGTGCATGTAAACTATTTTATGAAATGATTAAGTACTAGCAAGCTTGAAAAATTAAGTTGGTCTACAAGATATAGTGAGACATTTCACGCAAAGTGTTTGACAAAATTACTAAGTTAGCAGTAAGTAGGAAATCATGCAAATTTGGGTTCCAAGTGGGTTTAGGATATTTTAGTGGATAACACCTTCCCTTGATAGCAGGGCTTCTATTTCAAGCACCTCAGTTAGGGCCTCCATAGTAAATGAAACCAAAATAGAGATTTTAGTAGGTTACATGGGTTTGATCCCCCATTTGGAGGACAACATGGAGTAGGAGAGCACCTCCAAAAAAGATTTTATGGGTCTTTTTACTGTTGCCAAAATTTATTTCCTTGTCAGACTGAACCCATTGTCATAAGCTCTCTTTATGTTGATTTAATTTATAATCTCTTTAGAAAAAACATTATTGACCTCTTTTTTACATTATGGCTCAAATATATTTGAATGGGTTGTGTCTCCTTTTAAACTTTATTTGGAGGGAACTTGGTTTTGTAATATCACATATAGTCCATCAATAAATATTCATAAATCATAGTGATCTAAGGACATATATTGATAGTCCAATCTATTGATGGATCCTTAACTATTTTACAAAAACCTTTATTGGTTGGTATGCATGAGATCTCCAATTCACAGAGGATGACATTACTCAAGCACAAAGATGATCTAGATTTTGTCAAGATAATTGAACAATACAAAATTCCATTACCAAGTACAACATGTACTACTCATGATTATAATATTATACATGATGGTTACCTCTTCAAGGGAAAATAATTATTTATTCCAATTGGGTCTATGAAAGACAATATTATAAGATAATTACACAATGGTGGTTTGAGTGGAAACTTTGGTAAAATTAAGACAATATCTTTGGTCAAGGAGAAATAGTTTTTGGATAAATATGAAGAGAGATATGACAAGGTATGTTTGAATATCTAGGATATACTAAGTGGCTAAATGCCATACATAAAGCACATGTTATATATGCCATTATCTATACCAAGAAGACCATGGATAAATTTGAGTATGAACTTTGTATTTGGATTGTCAAACACACAGACATAATGTTTCAATTTATGTTATTGTAGACAAGTTTTCTATGATGGCTCATTTTATTATATGTAAGAAAATCAATGATGCAACTAGAGTAACACATTTTCCTCTAGAGATGTTGTGAGATTGCATGGTATTCAAAAAACTAATACTTTAGATGAGGATACAAAAAAAGTCATTTTTTTTGGACTATGGAAAAGGTTGGGAATAAAACTACAATCTAGTAGTGCACACCACCCACAAACAGATAAATAGATAGATAAAAGTAATAAGCATGACCTTGAGAAAGTTGTTGAGATTCATATTTGGAAAGAAGCCCAAGTAATGGGACTTGGATTTCCCACAAGCCAAATTTACCTATAATGGTTACATGAATAGATAAATAGAGAAATCACCTATTCAGATTTTTTATGTTAAAATCTTAAAGGTTTTTTATATTTGGTGTAGTTACCATTTTCAAACCAGGTTAGTAATGATGCAGAAGTGTTTGCAGAGCACATATGATAGTTTCAAGAAGAATTAAGAAGAAAGCTACATGAAAACAATGAAAAAGATAAGGCAAAAACATATGGAATAAGAAGGCCAAAGTTATTTGAATTAAGAGATTTGGTGATTGTGTATTTGATAAAAGAGATATTTCCCCAAAGAATATAAAATATGCTGAAGTACAAGAATATTGGTTCATGTAATATTGTAAAGAAAATAAATGACAATACTTATAAGGTGAGATTATCAAAGAATTTTTATATTTCTTAGGTATTTAATGTTTCATATTTACATGAATTTCATGAAGAAGATGATGAATTATAATAAGATGGATTGGAATATAAAAACTAAGTACCAAGGAAGAAGAAAAAAAAGATACGGCATATTATAGATAAAAATATAGCGACTACAAGATAGTGAAGCCATAACATGTATTTAGGATAGTGGAAAGGATTAAAATAGCAAGAAAACACTTTTATTTCATAATGGAAGTTGAAAAATATTCACCATAATAAATGGTAAGATTAAAATCAAAGTAAATTGTAAGAGTTGAGTTGGTTTTAACGAGAGGAGAATGATGCAGATACATATCTTTTGGAGGCCATAGCTTTTGATCCAATAACCTGCTTAAGCTCTCATTTGTTTTAAAAAATGGTATAAAGGAGGATAATATGTTAATAATTTGAATTAGTATGTTAGGGTCATTATACATATATTCTTAGAGGCATAAGTGATCATCTAAGGGTCCAAAATTGTATTTTTTTTTTTTTTTGGGGGAATTCTAAAATCTTAAAAATTGGGCATCTTTATAATTGGGCATAAACTAAAGTTCATAATCATCCATTAGTTTTACTTTAGTGTGTACTGGATAAAGGATTCTTATAGGCCCATATGAGATTGCATGTAAAACTTAGTAAAAATAGTATTTTTTAAACTTGCATTAAGATAAAAGTTACTAAAAATAGCAAGGGAGGTTAACTCTAGCTAGTTTATTTATTTATTTAAGTTTTCTTAATTTTGCATATCAATTCAAATTTTGATTTTGCTTTTATTTAAAGACTTTTGTGTAATGCTTTTAATTATTCAAGAAGAATCAATAAATATGATTCCAATGATTTCTATCTATGTTAACCCCCTAAATATTGTGTCACATATTTTTTTATAGACCCTACAACTTGAAGAGAAAAACCTAAATTATTTCTATATTGGAATATGATCTTTTCACTGGTATCACAAAAATACATCTTCTTAGAGAAAAAATGTGACTACTAGTAAATAACGGTAAACATTTTAACAGAAATCAACCATAGATTGGTTCACAATAGTCCCAAAATCTTACTTGCTCATAATTTTACCAAACAATTTCCTTTGATACCACTTTTTAAAATTATATATTGAAAAAAAATTGATTTTATAGAAAGCAAAAATAATTCAATCATGTAGCATACATAATTCAAAATAACAACAAAAATAGCATACATGATAGTATTCATCCAAAATAACAATAGTAACCTAAACTAGGATGAAAACAATCATTCAAAGTTGAGTGGATATGATATATAAGTAACACTATGATGGAGAAAAATACCAAATGAGAGATGTGTGAATGTTAATCCACTTCAATGATTAACATACAGAAATAAAAAATGTAAATAATGAAAAAATAATTGTATGATTAATTCCCAACAATGGACTACCTAGCTTCTATTTATAACTAAAATTAGGTCAGAGCATCCCCAAAGTCCCAATGGAACTAACTAGATATAAATTAGTAATTATAAAAACTACCATTGACAATTCAAAGGTTGATGTAGTGCATGTTAGCTACTCCATAACCTTACATTACATGTGATGAAAAGACAATAACTAGGGGTGTGAAAAATTGTGAGCTTAATAATTTATCCTTGGTCGAAAGACATTTCCAAGATTGACATGTTTGTTCAGCTTGTCTTTGACAATACATTCGATATTATCAAACTCAAGCCTATAAGCTTACTCCATTATCAAGCTGATAATGAATTGTATTTTATCATTAAATAATTATTTGTACGAACCTTAGAAAAAATGACCATAGGATGGTGCATACACTCTTTTCAGCTAATGCCCTATGCTACTAAATGATTTGAAATAATTTTGGTTTCCTTTCCATTGTTATAAGCTCTCTTAGTGTTGAGTTAATTTATACTCTCTATGGAGAGAGCATTATTGACTCCTATTCATATTATGTCTCAAATAAATTTGAATGGGTTGTGTGTCTATTTAAAGATTCTTTAGAGGGCACTTTAGCAACTTGTAAGATCAAATATATTCCATGAATAAATATTCATAAATCACAAGGATATAATGACATATATTCATAATCTAGTTTGTTGATGGATCCATAAATATTTTCTAAAAACCTTTATTGGTTGGTATGCATGAAATCACCGAGTCGGAGAGGATGACATTTTTTAGGCATAAATTATCTTTCATATTTTTTAGATAGACTACATAAAGATTGCAAAAAAGGCTTCTGAAGGGAAACATATATAAAAAAAGGTAGATAGTCTTGCATAGTTTCATGAGAAGCAATAGCATTTATTGCCAAAGGGGTGCTATAAAAACATTACTTCAACATCTCCTTAAAGGCTTTGACTTGGCTATGAGTGGGCTCCCAAAAATGTTGAGCTATCAACATGATAGATTAAGACAAATCTTGAGAATGCATATCAAATTTAGGGTTTGAATCTACATTTTTATTACATGAAGCACCCTCGCTATTATTTGAAATATAGATGTTATTAGTAATATTTTTAATTAAAAATAGTGTTCCATTCATCTTCACCACTTTGTTGAGAGATTTCAACTAGTGGTTTTGACATTGGATTGACATGAAAAGCTAACAAATGGAAATATTTGATTTTGTAATTAGCGGATTGGAAATAAAATTAAGTATTAGATGAATTAATTAATAAAGCTCATTGGACATGGCATGCATCTCCAATATGAATATCAATGGTTTCCTTGAGTTCCCATAAGAGATCAACCTTAATGCAAACATTTTTTTAGGACAAAAGAAATTTCACATTTTAAAGCAACATTAGCATTTTTAGAAGACAGAATTTTGGTAGTAAGAGAATCAACTAAGACCTACAGTTCACTTAGTTTTTAATTATGCGAGTTTTGAAATAAATGAATAATTTAGTTTTGGCGTTCAAACTTATGTTTTAAAACAAGAATTATGTTTTCATTTTCAATAATTTGATGCTTAGGACAATTTATTAATGTATTGTTTGTCTTGTGAAGCCACTTTAAATCCATTATTGTAAAAGGATAGAACTTCTATATGGAAATAATTAAATGATATTTGAAGTAATATGAAGTCTTCAAAGAGAAAAACTTGATAAAAAAAACTTGAAGTGGATTTAGCTTTAAAAAAACTATAAAACTTTAATTTCAATTATAACATCCTAAAAAGCCATAGAGTGATGTAAATGCATTGAGAGAAATAATAAAAAGCTAATTGTTAAGGCTTTAGCAGAGATTTTTAAAGAAAATAAGCAATACGAAGATTTATCTTAATAATATACATGAAAGATATATTGTGCAATACCTAAAAACTACCATTTATCTTTTATTAAAATCAATTTTTTATTAAGATTACCATATATTACCTTTTTTTATTAGATTTGTTAAAAATAGGTTTTGAAAGGCCCTATAGCCTTATACAATGGAGAGGACTAAAAATCAAGAATTAAAGCTCTAATGGGATGCCTCTACCAGCGGTCGTGAAACGAGTGGCATGATCTACACACAATAGGAATTTTCACCAAAAAAAAGTGAAACAAATTGAAACACACACCAGGAAACTTCCATGAAGTTTCTACCAAACTTATCCAGGGGACCTAACCCCTTTTTCACTAATATTTTGAAAGTTGTCACGGGTTCCCCTTGATGGAGAGACATATAGGAAGGTTGGACCTTTGTTTTTCTTATTTATTTCTTATTTTGAAGTAGTGACCATCCTTCCTTGTTTTTAGACTGAATGCCTAAAGAGATATCTATAACTTGGGAGTAGAGTTAGGATTTGTCTTCCACTGTTGTCCCTAGAATAGTATCTTCCCTAGGTGAGTCCAATTATGAGATCTCCTTTGAGGAGGAAGCTGCGATTGGCACAACCTTCCTTGGAGAGATAAGATCAACCAATAAATCATCTTTGGAGTGTAACGAGCCTTTGAGATCTTTGTTTGAAGCAGGGGCTTCAAAAGAAGATGGAGAATCCTCAATTTTAGTGGAACACTCTTTGTTTATGACCAACACCATGAGGCTTTTAGGGATGAAATATTTCCACAAAGAAGAGTCTTTTATTTTTTAGGACACTTCAGTTTTTGGTCAAGTGTCCAGTGCCAAGACAGTTGTGATAGTGAAACGGTAAGCCTTCATAGTCAATGGCTTGAGACCAGGTGTGATCTCCAATCATCAAGGTGATTTTTATAGAAGATTATTCAAAGTATCAATGTTCATTAAAATCTTAGCAAAATTAATGAGGGGGAACTAGTCAATATCTGGATGCATTAGAAAACTACTCAGAGATCTAGTAATAGCCCTCAGGCTGGATTCCATCCAAAACTGAAGTGGCAAATTCAGTAGATGAACCCATATGGGTTTAATATACATAGGTTTGATTAGGGGATTAATTTAATATATTAGAAGTTTATTAAGACTCAATTTGGTCATGAAACAAAACACGTCTATCATGCAAATCTAGCCAAATTAATTTTTATTTATTTTGCACAAAAAAGAATAAAATAATTTTTTGAAATAAGATAACATTTTATAAATTTTCTCTTAAACTATGATTTGTGTTTTCTCAAAATTTTAAAATAATATTCTTACCCTAAAAAATCAAACCCAAAAAAAATCAGAAAAACCTGAGATTGTATATCAAAAGATGTAATATTTTTGTTAGATGGGTTTTTTTAAAAAATAAAATTTAAAATTTCAAGATTGAACAAGATGATTGTTTGAAAAACATTATCAAAATAGCTACACCCAATAATGGAGTTATATGCATGTAAATATCCTAAAAATATGTTTATGAACACTGAATAGGTAAGATAAATATTGACAAAATGTGTCAAAAATTTAAACTTCTACACCTAAGAACTTGCAAAACCTAAAAGATCAATGTTAAAATTACCCTGCTCTAGTACCCTATTAAGAATTATGCCAAGATTGATAAAACAATGTTAGAAATTTAAAATAATGAATGTTTAAATAGAAAAAAATTATCTCAATAGCAAGCCACAAAAGCATGCAACACACAAGAATTGTCGAGTGGGGAACCATTAAATAGAAAAAAAATCACACATTTATTAGGAAGGCTTGCAAAGTAAACTTCTTCAAGTACAATCCCAATTGAAAAAATAAAAAGATAGATGGGCTTCAATCTATAAGAGATAAATCTCAAGATAAACTTGTATGTCTAATGATAGAGGAGAGAGCTCATCAAATACAACTAGAATGAATGAGGAAATACTTACACAACTTTCTTGTATGTATCAAATGTCTTTAATCCCACAAGTGTAGAGGAATCTATTTTTCCTTAAAAAAGGATAAAATAGGTGTCACACCTCGTAAAATACAAAAAAAGTGAATTATAATAAATGTAAAGTTTTAAAAAGGCTTAGGATCAACCTAAATTAACCTAACAATATATACACACAAACATGTTAATGAATTTAAAAATGAAAGAAGACTAATGGAAGCTCTTGTAAGCTATTGCACTTTATTTTTATTACTATTACCATCTATTGAAGTGTATGCACCCATTGTATGAAAAAATGAATTAAGGAAGCAGTGAAAGAGAGTATAGAATTTACCGATTGTTTCATCTCATATAAAGAAATAAGGGTGGGATCTTCATATTGCACTAGACTTCATAAGTGTTGATTTTGAACTGAATAAGAATAGGTGTATAACTGAAATAGGGGTATATCTAAAATAGGCCCCTCATAACTACTCTTATTATTTATTCTATTATAAATTATTTTGGGATTGTTTACGGTTTGTAGAAAGGTGACTGCGAGTTATTGATGGGTCAAAAGGGGGTTTTAAGTGGAAGTAATTTTTAGAGAAACAAATAACCTCAATGTGATTGATGATTTAAGGGTCTTCCACAAATAATTTCAACCAGTGTAGAAATAGAATTTGTAGCATTTTGAATATAGTTTATGAGCAAATAATGTTTTTTCAATTATACTAAATTTTGTAGGTGAATATTGTGAATTTTAATGTATCACTCTTTATTTTTTTATAGTTATATAAAAAGAAACCACATATCCACTAAACCTTTTTTAAATAAATAAATGATTTTTTCATAGTTTTTTATAGATATGTGGAGGAGTTGTCATATTTTTTATAATAAATAATTTTATTTTTATTAATTATTGAATTGAGCACTCATCATCATCATCATCTTCATCATCATCATCATCATAATTATTATTATTTAAATTAGATTCAAAGAAATATATAATGCTAAAGTACTTTAAATTTTTAAAAATATAAAATGAGCCAAAAGTTATATACATTTTTATTTATGTGCATCTATTGGCCATTAGGACCTATTTAAGGAAAAATTAATATTATTTATTAAATTAACTATTTTTAAAAATTTATATATTAAAAAACTAGATAATATATGTGAAAAACCTTATTTGATATTTTACATACATAAATAATCAAATTAAAAATGTAGGGAAAGAGTAGGGAACTCCATGAATTTGTTTAGTGTTCATAGGTGCAGAAAAATAGTCAAACTAGCGTACACATGACTAAAACCAAGGCAAAAATCAAGCCAAAAGTGGAGGAAACATTTTTGAAACAAAAAAAGATAGCTGTCTAGAATGAATATCCATTTTTGTTTGAAATGAATATTCTTTATTCAACGCTAAAAGATGATCTATCTTCTGGAGGCCATACCTTTTAAATTAGGTGTTTTTTTAAGTGTATATTTTTTCAATAGGAAACCAAATATGTAATAAAAATTTATATTTTTTGAATAATATATAATCTTTTAGCCTCTACGCCACAATATATGTTTTTATGATTAGGATAGTGTGAATATTTATTTAAACCTATTAACAATAAAATATCTTAACTGATTAAATTCTGTGACAAAAAAAATACTATAATAAAGTATTTTAAGGTACAATATTAGTTACAATGATAGTAGTGAGAGGTGAGAACATATTATACACATGAACTCACATTATAATTGAAAATTTTAAGTACAAATTAGTGTCTAAATATAATGTTTTACAAGATAATTCTAGTCAACATGATTTGATTAGCCAAAATGTGTACACTTGATCCTTACTAGAAGACTATTGAAGATTATGAAGCATCTAATTTTTTTCACTCATGTTTAGGTGCATTTAGGTTTTCCTAACTCCCATCATTTTAGATAGAGATGAAAGGATTTATAGCTTTAAGAATCCAAATGAGCCACTAGAGTTTGGAAAAAGGGGTACTAAGAAAACACCTAATGTGCTGAAGGATGCAGGAAGCCACTAGAGGTCTATGGTAGCTATCTGTTTTGTCATCTTGCACTAGGCCAAAGATGGACTTGAAAAATTAGGTTGGGGCTAACATGATCAAGCACATATAGGAGCATGCATCTCTAATTGGTCTAGCCAAAATAATGTAAGTATTTGAATGAAAGAAATAATGCATTCTAAAAAGGAAAGCAAAGTTATCTAAATAAGTAAGAACTACCAAGTAAGGAACATGATTCATAAACATGAACTCTAGGAAATGAAATATGATTTCAAATCAAAGATGTTTTCAAAGGGAATGAGTTCATGAACATTCAAAATATATCCTAAATGATCGTTCAAATAAATCTAACCTTAGAATGTAGTCTTTAATCCTAGTAATAACACTACACTAAGCTAATAGATTGATTTCACCTTGCAAGCAAGGTTCCCTCAGATCATGCTCAAATAACAATGTAATAAATCTACCAATGGAGAGTCCAAGTTTGACCTAGATTGGATGAAGACCAAGATATAGTTTAGAGCTTTGTCCTATCTAATGCCAATAATCTAGGAGGGAAGGTAAAGTAGCAAGCAAGAGATGTGAGGTCTCCAATTCAAGTGAACAAATCATTTACAAGGCTAAATGATGCAACATATGATCACATACAACAGGGGCAAGAACAACTAAGTAGTGAGTCAATCTAGGTTGAATCAACTAGTGAATCTATGAATTTCCAAAAGGGGAGTTCAAAGAAAGTTGAGGAACTATGTAACATGTAGTGGATGAAATCAATAGAGGTGAAGAATTGTCAACAGATCAAGTAAATATAAAGTGAGATGAAGAGCTATCAGATCAATATCAACCCAAGGGAAAGAAGAGGGAGTGAGATGCATGTTTGTACCTAATATAAGGAATCAAAAGTGTGAGCAAGACTAAAACTAGTGGTTTTTGGTTGTTGTGAAATAGACAGGACCGAAAATAGACACATTCTTGGTAAGTTACAGTGTAGGCCATTAGAAAACAGAAAAATGGGTGGCATAGGCCACTAATTCTATATAGTTAGTGGCCTAGACTGCCCAAGTGTTAAAATGGGTCAAAGCAGGGCCCCAAAAGGGCCCTGAAGGGTGCAAGAAGGCCCATAATGGCTTAGGTAAGTGTGTGAAGGTTTGAAGGAATGCAAGGAGGCTTGGAAGGGTGCACAAAAATTAGGGATCTCTCTGAATGGATGACTAGGATTAACAAAGACTCTCAATGTCCAAACTATATGCATGAAGAATAAATATGTAATGATTGGGAGGAATAGTGTTAGAGGAATCATAATTATAGTTTTTTTGGCATATTTTGGACTACTTTGTGGGAGAGAATAGACACCATGTTTAATAGGTATACTACATTACATCCACAAACATATAGACAAACCAAACTAATCAAAATAACATTGATGTAGATCTTAAGGGGGTATAATATAAGACATCCAAAGACGTGAAATGATAAATTTTCATATGCAACATTCTTTTGATAGGTTAGTACATACATCCACTAGTTAGTCACCTTTTAGAACATGATTTCATTATTTTATACCTAGCCTTGTTGATATTATTTTGGGGAAGCCAAAAAGGATTGAGAAGGAATCAAATTTAATAATTGATAGGTCTCAAAAATTCATTATCAAGATCAAAAAATTCCATATTCAAGTTCAAGAGAAACCCAACAAGTCTCAAGCTAAGTACAAATCCCACTTTCATAAAAAAAATTCCAAGTTGGGAATAAGGCATGGATTTACTTAAGAAATGATAGAATTAAATGCAAAGGAAAGAATCTTATGACTATAAATTTATGGTCCTTTTGAGATCATATATTAGATGGGTAGTGATGCTTTGAAGATCAACCTTCCTCCTTACACGAAGATGTACTCAATTATAAATGTTGAGAACTTACATATCTTTGATCCTTTTATGCTAGAAGAAGAAGATGAATTTCCATTTTTTACTTCAATTGAATAATTTACACCAAATACACTAAAGTAATTGAAGGAAGAAATGTTACTTTAAATGAGAAAGGATCACAAGCATTGGTATTAAAGTGGTTCAACAAGGAAGTAGATGAATTATATCCTCATCTTTTAAGTGACTAATTTTTTAGGGACAAAAATCCTCCTAAATAGGGAAGATGTGATTCAAAATGAATCAATTGAGATTCAATAAATATGTTATATCACCTTCACAATCATATAAAACACACTATGAACTCAAAAATGGCAATTCAAATACCAAAGATGACAAGATAAGCATAAAAGAAGGAAATCAAACACAAATATAAGATTGAACCAAAAAAAGGTCCTATGAAGTATTTTGACCCCTAGTAACTCCTTTGAAGGTTTAGGATGAAGAAACATGCTCATCATGACAAATCCATCCCAAGATAAGCTTTTCATCATAGTCATACAAGCCTGATGTGTTTAGCTTGAGCCAAACTTGTAATAATGTAGTTAGACATGTTTTGTACATGCCCAACTAATCTATATATGGAAGGATTGGGATTAGAACATTCAAATGGAAGCTCAATCCATTCAAATAGTAGCATGTTGAGTTTGAACTACTAATAAGAGTCTATGAAGGTTTGTTAACAAACTTCAAGCATAAATAATCATGAATGGGTGTTGTAAAAGACATAAGAAATTGGTTTTAAGGTTGTAACAAAATATAGGAAAATTTTGTATCTTAATTCTCAATCTATGCAGTGTTTTAGTTGCAAAGAAAGTGTGAAGGCCATTTTGGGAATGACTTGTCATCTCACAATGTCTTGTGAATCTCCATAGTTGAGCCATGGTTCATATTCATGTAGATTGAAAATTTGGAAAGTATAAATAATCACATATTCACTATAGTTTTCAGCCACAATGGGTTTATCCACAGTAAAATTTGTGTTCAAGGTGTTGTGTATGTTGTAATTTACTTATTTTCAGGTTCCATGTTTATTTCTCTCGTGTTTATTTTTTTTCAGAACTATGGAAAATAATGTAGCTCTATGTTAAAGCTAATTTCATGATTAAAGCACTTAAGAATAGTAGTTTATTCATTTGAATACACTCATACTTTAGAAACTGGTTTGACAAATTTTACATTACTATAACACACAATAGATTCACACTTTTAAATTTTCAAATGAATGCTATTAAATGATCCTCCAATGGAATGTTTCATTTGTGTACATTATTTTTTTCAAAGGCTATGAGATGAAATGAAACCTAATAGGAAGCTTAAATATAAGTTTATGAGACAAAGGAAACTATGAAGATCTTTGAGATTACACAAGTAAGGCTAGTCCTTGATGGCTTCAATCTTGTTTGGGTTTACACTTATACTCATATTTGAAGTGTCTTCAAGATGCATTTCATGTTTAATATGTTCCTTCTTTGTATTTATATAGATAAGGAGATCATTTATATAGAGAAAGACAAAGGAACTAGTGAAGGCCCTTAGTATGTCACTTATTAGGGGTATGAACATATCTCATGCATTGGTTGAACTGAATAGCATGATTAACCATTCATATAAGCCTTATTTTGTCTTGAAAAATTTATTTTAAACATCTCCTTCATTGATAGGTACTTGGTGATATCCATATTTTAGGTTGATTTTGGTTAATTATTGTTCACCTTGAAGATTGGTCCAAAAGATAATTGATATGCATTAACAAATATTAGTTCCTGATAGTGATTTTGTTGAGTATGTGATAGTCTATGAATAGTTGTCATAAACCATCCTTACATGGAGAAAGTGCTATGGTCCTAATATAAGGAGATGCTCTTAGATTCATTGTTTGCTGGTTGATGAGTTCTTGAGTATGTCATCTAATCTCGTTATGCTTCCATAATGATCTATGATAAAGTGTGTTGGGATGCATGTGGAATATTATTAGATTGGTTTGATGCTTGACAAAGAAGTATATTGGGATGCATGTGGACTACTATAAGATAACCATAAATTATTGTAGGAGTTGATCCAGTTGCTTATTTTCTATTGAAGGATGTGTAGTATGCATAGTAAAAGAGTGATTCTACATTTTAGTGCACGTTATCATCTTTATGTGGATTGAAAAGGACACAAATATGTGCATGTGAGTTGATTCTATTTCATCATTATTGATTTTAGGATGGCACTAATCTTCAAAGGGGACTCTGGGAGGTGCTATATATTTCCATTAAACTCAATGGGCCAACATTTTGGCTTAGCTTTGTAGGATCCATTGCAAACATAGACATATGGTCTCTGAAGTAAGCACATAAATTTTGAGGGATGATATGTTTTAAGTGACTTGGTTGCATGTATGGTGGATAAAATTCTTTAAGGTACACTAACACGACCCCTTTAGTTATTTGTCTTGGTAAAGCCACTCGAGGGATTATGATAGATGTCGTATGATAATTCTTAAGCCAATTCAAAAAAAATATTCTAACTTCCATTGTCAATGATGTCATGGGATTGGTTTTCCTTTTACCTAATTTTTATGTCAAACAACACACTCATTTTTTTGGCTAAAAATAGGGATCCTTTTTCTTTTGAGATAATTATTTGTAGTATAACTCATGATTATGTTCTTAGTAAATTGGCTTGAATATTTGTGATGCTTCATTTGAGATTCAACTATACCTTTAAAAATCATGGTACCCTTTGCCTAGGTGTAAATAAATTCTATTGATTCTTTGTTTCAAGTCATTTTATCACATTTGCTATAGATTTTATCATGTGAATGTTCATCCTTAAATCTCTATTTTTATGTAAATGACTGGTTTCAATTCTTGTATTTATCGATTGCCTCTCATATAAAATTTGCTTTATTTTATCAAAAAAATATACTTAGTTGATTTTATTATCTTCTCATAAGTTTTCAAAAAGCACTGGGCCCTCAAGATTCTTCCATGCATCCAAATCTTGTTGACACATGACTTTAGAGTCAAATATTCATGAAAAATGACTAAGTCCTTTTCAAGCCTCAGGGCTTTGAGATCATACCACATGGCACGATCCCAGTGACCTATCCACTCAGAACCTTGAGAGCATTAAGACACTATCATGACAGCCCTAAATTTGATCAACATTGGTAAAGTTCATGCCCCTGAGTCTTTAAAAAGATGTTGTGTGGCACCATCTTAGAATCTTAGGATCTTGGAGTGATTACAACATTAGGCCAAAGCATGAAGATTCCAGGGGCTCAAGAAAAATCCACATGACATTATCTGAGTAAGTTAAGACTAAAACCTAGGAGGTCGAGAAGAATCCACGTGGTCATGGTGATGATGGAGGTAGAGAATGAGGTAAAGCTTGAGAGTGATGATTGATTGCCAAATGGAAAAATAGACCCATAGAAATAAGCCAATAGCCTAATGAAGGAGAAGGAATATGACATCAAGAAAGAGCCATGTGGCAATGATGACATCAAGAGATCTCAAGAAATAAGATTGAGATTCGAAGAAATAAGATTGATTGCCCATTTGGCTTTCAGAACCATTAACACTCCCAAGAGGGTTGTGTGTTAAGTCTAGAAAGCATAGTTGAAGTATAACTAGTTCCTCACTAATTAAAATGCCTAGAAGTGATAGATTTTGGGCTAATAAAGGAGTGAAGTGATCTAGGAGATGTTGAAATCAAGATAGGGATGGTTCTTTCATTTAATCATTGCCTAAAATTAAATGCAAAAGTTTGCATAGGGCATGGTGAAATGGCAGTTCCAAGAAAATCCCAATGATAATTTTCCATCAATATATGAATTTGATTACAACTAGGCCCCCAAATTGAATTAAAAGTAGTCAGTATGGCATGAGTCATCATATGGCTTGTGCATGGAATAAGGCCAAAGAGAGACAATGAGCATAAAAGATAAAATGTCCATCTTAAAGAGGTGTGGCCTCTAACTGAAAATTGTGGTTAAGCTAGTGAATATATCAAAATCTCAACCACGTTCCCCAATCATCATTGAATATTGGTAATTATCCTAGTAGTGGGTTGAGTGAACTTCATGGACAAATTTGTCTATATAATGGATGTTAGGAATTTTGGGGTCAAAGTGCTATTGAGATTATGTTAGTATTGCACCTACCTTCCCTTGGTGTTTTCACCTTGACTATGCATCCAAGGGTGGTCAACATTTAGGTATCAAATTGTTACTAGAATTGGCCTAGATTACATCAATCTTTTTCTCACACCTTTAACGTTAATTGCTTGTTATGGGGTACTGATTTAAACATAATGTTTTTAGAATGTTGAATACATATTTTATTATATTTTATTCATTTAGTATCTCTGGTCTTTTTATTTAACTAGTTAATTGGTGCTAGGACTGTTAATGTGCTTATTTACAGATGATTGCTTTAGTTGTGTTGTGCCATAGTTATCATAACTAGTCTTTTGAATTTATTCATGTTTTTTAGACTTCTTGCATTCATTGTGTGCAACAATTTCAGAGTTGAAGATATTATATATTTATAATCGATTTAATAGATAAATGGTTATCATGATTATCCTTAGAAACTTTTCCACTAAGAAGCTCACATTTGTGCAACAGTAGATCAATCACACGGTGGTATAATTATGGTCATACATGATTTTCAATTAAGTGGTATCAAGGAGTTTGTTTAGATAAAAGACATCCTCTCTTTTCGGTCCTACCCTTTCTCTCTTTTACCATTTTTTAGATGATGTCCTACACTAGTTTAAGGTTATGATATGAATTATAGTGAATTAGATATTGATTCTGTTAAAGAATTTATTCTAAATAGAAGAGAATCTTATGAATTAGTTAGGGACTTCAACTTTAGGTTTCAAAAAAGTCTTAACACAATCCACTTTAGTCTTAGACCTCTTGAATTATTTGTTCTAGATATGTATTTGCATGATTTAGACCCCCTAATAACCATATTTGTAAAGATGTTTGCAGCAAATATTTTGGCCTTGGATTTTGTAGAATCCAACAAGTAGAATATTAGTTGCCTTACCTTTATCCAAGGCAAATAGAAGAGTTTTTGGATTTACCAAAGTTTATAATAGTACATCAACAAACTACTCTCTATCTCTGTTCCATTAGAAGCCTTCTATTTTGATCATGTGGGCCATTAAGCTTCTTTTATTAACTATGATTTGCTTACATTATTCTCCTTGAACCTATGGGTCAAATTTTAATAACTAATGGGCTCCAAGTAACTGAACCTCTTATATAGTTTTTTCAAAACTTGAGGTAAATGCTTCCAATGCTTATCCTTAATCTGATTTTGGAACTAAGGTTGGTGACTATTTTGAACGTATGCTTTCTATTTACCTTGGTTTCATAGGGAAGAAATTACAAGGTTGGTTCATTGAATACACGGACATCCTTATCTTCCTAAGGACACTGACTAGAAGAACCTTACTACCGTTAGCAAGTGGAAGTCACGTTGCACTAGGTTTTCAAACCCACCCTCCCAATATTATTGGGCTTGTTTTTTAGATTAGTGTACTTAATTTCCCTTCTTTCTATCTTATTTTCTTAGGGTAGTTTCCTTATTTTCTAAAGTATCTCTTTGTTTATATATATGTGAGTTTTATGCTTTTCTTATTTTTTTAATGTTCTATTTCAACATTCTAGTCTTTTTTTATCCTTGGCATCTTATTAAACTAATGAGCTATGTGCTAAAAATGAAATCATTGAGCAGAAAGAAGAACCCTGTGGATTTCCATTTCTTGTGTTAGTGGGTTGAGGAACCTCAAATGGTGGCTATATCAATGAGATAATTGTTTGACACTTTAAAGTTAGAAAGTGAAAAGTCACATTTGAGTAATGACATAGGTTGATTTAGTTTTATTTTATGCATTTTTTGAACTTTGGAGACTTGTTATTCTAGACAGAACATGCGGATTTTAAAAAGGTTTTTTTTCTTGTCCAAAGCCATTAATTGCACTTAATTAAGCATCTTAAGCAAAGAAGAAACATTGAGCTAGTTTAGGTTTATCTTGGTAATTTGACTTTTTTGAGTCTATTAGTTTACCCATGACTTGGTCCTCGACCCTCAATAGACTGAACCTAGAAATATTTTCATAAGAAAATTTTGAAAAGAATAAAATTAAAAAAATTAAAAAATCTAAAGTCTTCCTTGAAATGGTGATTTAGGCAATCTCCACTGCATGCTTTCCATCCTAGTTGGTAGTGCAGTAAAGCCTTGAGTGGGAATATAGGTATCTTTGTCAAAGCTATAAAATTTTGGCTAGCAGTAGAACAATGCCAATGCCATTCCTTCCAAGTTGAACAACAAATATTTTCCCTCTCAAAATTTTTGGTTGTCTAAGTAATTCCAAATTATTTTATGTGAATTCAAGATCTATAAGGAATTATTCACTTTACACACATCGATGGTCTAAGGGTAAATTGAAATTTAGCATGCCACAGGTTGAATCAGAATTAGTGATTTTATATTTTTGATTTTTCCTAAGGAACTATTCGTAGTTTGTGCTTGTGTTCAGGTGTGAAGGTTTACATCATAGATTTCAATGTGTTTTAACCATATTTTGTGGATTCTAAATGGTTAACATCATTTTCCCTATAGAGGTCACCATTTTTTGTTGTATCAAATAACATGCCCCATTCTCAAGATGAAAATAGGGACCCTCCTTCTTTTGAGTTAACTTTTGGTAGTATAACTCATGATTATGTTCTTTATAGTAAATTAGTTTGAATATTTATGATGTTTCATTCGAGACTTAGCTAAATCTTCAAAAATCATGATGCCCTTTCCCTAGGTGTAATTAAAGTCCATTTCTTCTTCTTTTTAGATAATTTTATCGTATTTGTTATAGACTTTATCATGTGAATATTCGGGCTTAAATCTTTATTTTATGCAAATTACGGGTTTTAATTCCTATATTTATTGATTGTTTCTTATATAAAATTTGTTTCATTTTATCAAAAGTCTTTATTAGTCAATTTTATTATTCTTTCATAGGTTTCTAAAAGCCCTGATCCTCCATATTCTTCCACACATCAAAATCTCATTGATGCATGGCTTTGGAGTCAAATCTTTTTGAAAATATTCTATTTCTTTTAAATCCCTAGGCTCTGATATCATGCCACATGGCAGGATTCCAATTACCTGACCCCTGAAAACCTTAGAACCTTTGATTCTCAAGATCATTAAGGCATTAACCTGGTGGCCTTAAATTTGATTGACATGGGTAAAGTTACGTGCCCCTGAGTCCTTGAGAAAATGCCATGTGGCACTTTCAAAAGCTTGGGATCTTGAAGCAATTATAACATTAGCCCAAAACATGAAGAGCCTGAGGGCCTGATAAAAAGTCACATGGAAATGATAGAGTAAGTAAAGACTAACATTTGGGAGGCCAAGAAGAAGCCATGTGGCCATGATGATGATAGAGATAGACAATGAGGTAAATCTTGGGAGTGTTGATGGATTGCCAAGTGGAAAAATGAGACCCATCAAAATAAGACAATAGCCTAATGAAGGAGGACTATGATGCTGGAAAATATCCATGTGGTAGTGATGACATTAAGGAATATTGGGAACTAAGTTTCACAACTCGTTTAACCATCAAAATTGTCAAGAGTCCTAAGAGGACTGTGTTAAGTCTAGAAAGCATAAACAAAGTGCTATTTTTTTTCATAAACTAAAATGCCCAAAAGTGAGAAATTTTGGGATAATAAAGGAGTGCACTAATCCAAGAGATCTTGAAATCAAGCTAGGGATGGCTATTTCATTTAATTAGCCCATAAAATTAAATTTAGAAGTATGTGCAGGGCATGGTTTTATGACAGTCCCAAGCAAATCCTAATGATAATCTACTAATAATATTTGAATTTGATTATAACTAACCCCCCAATTTAAATGAAAATTGGTTGGTATGGCATGATTCATCACATGGTATGTGCATGGAATAAAGCCAAGGAAAGATAATTAGCATAAAATACAAAATGTATGTTTTAAAGAGGTGTGGATTCTAATTGCAAATCATGGTCATGCTGACAAATTTGTCAGAATGTCAACCATATCACCCCATCATCATTGAATATGTGTAACTTCCCCAATAGTGGATTGAGTAAACTTTACAAGCCTATATGTCTATATAAGGGACGTTGTTTTCCCTTTGAAAAGGTCAGGGCTTTTGGGGTTGAAGAAATGTTGGGATTGTGTCAAGATTGCACTTACTTTCCCTTGGTGTTTTCATCTCGCTTGTGCATCTATGGGTGGTCAGAATTTAGGCATTGAATTACTACTAGAATTAGCCTAGATTACTCTAATGTTTCTCCCATGTCTTCGACCTTAATTGATTTCTAGGGGTATTGATTGTAACATAATACCTTTTAGAATGTTGAATACATATTTTATTACATTTTATTTGTTTAGTGTCTCTAGTGTTTTGATTTAGTTGGTTAATTGGTGCTAGGGCTTTTAATATGCTTGTTTGCAGATAATTGCCTTGGTTATATTGTGTCATAGTTACATAACTAGTATTTTGGATTTTCTCATGCTTTATTTTAGACTTCCTACATTCATCATGTGTAGATGTTGTAGAGTGCAAGATAGGCTATATTTATAATCAATTTAACAGATAAATGGCTTTCATGAATATCTTTAGAAACTTACCCATTGAGTATCTCACATTTGTACAAAGACTAGACCAAACACACAGTGGTATAAATGTGGTTAGGTATGCTTTTCAATTATATGGTATCAAGGAGCTCGTTTAGAATAAATCCATCCTCTCTTTTCTACCCTACTCTCTCTCTCTCTTTTACCTTTTGTGGATGATGTCCTACTCTAGTTTAAGGTTGTGATATAAATTACAGTGAAGTATATTCTAATTGTTTTATCAGTAGAATCAAGTAAAGAATAGGGTATAGATAAATAATAAGCAATCAAGTAAATGAACATGAATTCTCATATCAATTAAACCTCTGGTGGTAGCAGTTATTGCTCTCAGAGTAAACTTAGTTAAACTACTCGGTCCTTGGGTTGAACCAATATCAAACCTAAAATTAATGAGTAGACATTTCATCCCATGATTATTACCTTTCTTTGTCCTCTCAAAATAGTTAATCCAATATCCATTTCCATGGAAGGTTAGTTGGAGTGACCAACACTAACACTCATTGGATATGAAATGTGCATTCTCATTATTCTGGCAACTCAACTAGTGAATGAACTAGTTTGATTGTAGCATTTGAATAAGTCAGAGTTGTTATTGTAAATTCAAACCCTTGATTCTTCTTTGATATGGATTGGGCCATAATGAAAACTAGTGTCTTAATCATGTTTCACTTTTTGTGACCATGGCTAGTGGCTTTACAAAAATCACACTTCTTACTATTTTTTGCTTTATTCTACACTTTTCCTTGAGATGCATCCATCTACAAAGGGTATGGTCTATGTTGTAGTTTCCATTTGTGTTTGTGTTACATCACAAGTGTGTTATTCATGTTTTTTTAGGGCTTTTTTTTGTGCACTAACTTTTATGAACATGTGTTCTTTTACTTGGATAAAAGTTTGAATCCCTCATCAATCTTTGAGGCATTGAATCTTTCTTCAATCTTTGAGGCATGATGACATACCTTTCCCAATGTTGTGTATTTGAGGAAATCCATCTCAATGTGGATGTATTGATGAATTTTATTAGTGTATTAGAGGGCATTGTTGTGTTTAGTATAACACACTAAATCTTGCTAGCAAGGAGTGACACTTGTTGGTATAAACTACCATCAAATCTTTCCACTAACTAAATAGTTTCCATTTTAGGTATTGGTCATTATAGAATTCCAAAGGTTAATGTTCCTCATACAAATTTTCTGCGAATTTGTACCAAGTGTTAGTAGGGTCTTTTTCTAGGGTGTGTTTGTTGTTGATAAATTCCCCTAGAAAACCATTAAAGGGGCAATCTAACTAGTATAAATGGTGATCTTATCTTCATTGATGTAGTGATTAGTGAAGAGATGTATCTAAATGTTGCATCCAACAATCAAGTGCTTTGGCATCAATTATTCCTTATAACATCAATATGTTGATTTTGAATAGAACCTTGAACAAAGTGTGGTCTAGAACAAGGGATTCCCATAAGTTGAGGCATCCAAGGATCTAGAGGCTCATAGGTGCAGCAATAAATCATAAAACTGATGAAAAGAGTAGTCCTCTATTTCTCCAATGCTTCTTCCATGAACTATTAGACATTTTTGAGGTCTTTGAACATTTTTAGGGGAATTGGTTATCTTTGTCCTTGTATATATGCTAGAATAATCTTGTCTTATATGGAGCGTTGAAACCCATAATATTCCAAGAGGGAACAATGATCTCCCTGTGCATATGTTTTTGGCCTTATCCAAGGCCTCTTATTGAATTTGGCTTTAGATTCTAGAAAAAGCACACCTTGCTTTATCATTTTTACTTCTGAATTTTTATCTTTTTCTCGATGTATTGTACAATCAATATTTTTAATGGTTAACCATTTTTCCAAAATATAGTTCTTTATCTTGGTTTACATGCTCTGTGATAACCTATTCTAGGAAAGTCCTCTCTGTTATCCCTAGTGGCATCCTCTTTAGGGGTGTGAAAATCATTTTCCTTTCCTAATGAAGAAGAGGGTAGGGTGGACTCCTCCATGTCATCCCCAATGGCATCCTATATAAGGGTCCGGGAAGCCTTTTTCTTGCCTAATGATGAAAAGGGTATGGTATAGTCCTTCCAAGGGATTCCTCTTCTATCCACTAGGAGTAGTTTCTAAAGAATCATTCCTTACAAAGACTCCTTGAATGCTTTTGGGATCAAGGCGAAGTTATCAAATATTGTTTTGCATGGATTAAGGATTCAGGGTTTTAGCCTTGTTTATTTTTTCATGTCATGTTGAAACTCTTAAATACTTTTTGTGTCTTGGTTGTTTATTTCTCTATGTGGTTTGTAAATTGTTACTATAGTCTAGGTAATGTTCTTTAATTTTTAGAGGGCAATCCCTATCCAAATGCCCATGGACATGACAAACTATACATCAAAAAGAGGATGCCATTATAACTGATGGTTGTTTCCAAACCAATTTCTTTAATAGTTTAATTAGAGTTTTCTAGGCAATAGTTTACTAAGATCCACTTGAACACAAATGTGGCTACAAGAAGCCAATGTTTGCATCAAGCAAGAGAGGAAATGCAAATAAATTTACAGAGTTTCACCATTCCTTTCCAGATTTGATTTCTCTTTAGAGCTCCAATAGAAGATTGAAGAATATAACGCACACAAGAGTTTTCTTGGGTTCTTATGGAAATAATTCAAAGCAAGGGCTCCATGATCTAACAAAAAAATCCGAATTGTTATGGTAACCCCAACCCTCGAAAAATGGTGCCATGTCTTCCTCTAAAGTGAATACTATAGGTGAGGAAAACCCCTTGGGCCTTTCTTGATCCATAATTAATTACTCTATGAATAAGCATGGCACCAAAGAAATCTTTTTTCCAGATGAAAAGAACCATAAGAATATATTTAACTTGAATTTTTTTTTAAAAAAATGTATTTTTAAAAAATACTACTAATTGTAATAAACAGAAATCCAAAGTTCTTAACCATTTGTGACAGAAAAATAACTACTAAATATACTTAACGGAATAGAATAAAACATACATCCACACAAATGAAATAAATCTTTAATGTTGAGAAACACTTAAGGTGAAAATCTCCACAAGATAAAACAAGGAACTAAACACCGTATGCCAAAGATCCACAGATATATATTCACTTGGGAGCAATTATACAATGATTTCTGATACAAAAAAATGTACAGTGGACTCTTCTATCTCTAGACTGCAGTCCTCTGGGCCTCAAAACAAGCCTTCCCCTAGTGGATAATTTAAGATACACAAAAATGCTACAGTGGACTATTCTATCTCTAGATTAGTCCTATAGCCCTTAAAACTAGCCTTCAAGGATAATTTAAGATTGCTTCTTTTTCAATTCCTTGTTCGGTAAATAAAAGGCAAAACAGTTTTTGTCAACTGAATAATCTCTTTGCTTCCCTTATCGTTGGGGTATTTGATGGGATGCCTCAACTTATTTTCTTGGCTCAGGAATAATCATCACTTGGCCGAAAACTGGGTCAGATTTACTCGGTTTTAGACCTTTTGGCTCGTTTTCCTTTATTTTCCATGAGATATGTCTACCTGAAACTAAAGCACACTTCATCAATTTTCTCTTTAAACATATACTTGTTGGCATCTGTGTCTTCCCAGTTGGAGCGAGGGAGAAATAGGGTGCTTCCCCTAGACGGCCTGCAAGTGGCTGCCTCCCCTTCAGCCCATAAGAGAAACAGAAGGATCTCAGAGTAAAATAGATTTCTACATGAAAAGAATCAGTAAATGTCAAAGCAGAAGCAGGGTAATCCAGCAAGGCCAAAAACAGAAGCAAATGTGTAGAAACTCTATTTTGAGGAGGCATAATTAATTAAGAGCACTGGTTCCCAAGTCCCAATTCTTTTCAAACATAAGTTTCAACACTGGTTTGAAAAAAACGTTCAAACATGCCTGATGAGTATAATAGAATGCAAGCTTCTCATTCAATCTTGTCAAGCTTTTCAAACATAAGTTTCAACGCTCTGTTAACAGTTGAGTGTGTTGCAAGACTGGGAAGAGCTCAGACTTATCAGTATCAAAACAAAGGACAACTGGTGTAAGCGCAAGGCTTGCATGAGACATATCCAGCTGGGAAATTTTATTTCCCAAAGATATGCACCCTTCAAATAAACCTAGACAGGGGAAATCTCTCCATGCAAGCTCACAACAAATCTAACTGAAACAAAAGTTCGAAACAAACACTTAAAAATCCACCACCCCACTCAACCGAAGAGAAAACATATAAAAAAATTATGAATGGTAGGGCATTGCGTTGTAGAATGGCGGAAAACATACCAGAGTTTGAGGGCAGAGCTCTAAAAAGAATGTCTGGCAATAAAGTTAACAGTAATGTACAGCATAAATTGGTGCGGCACTGCAACCTACGTGGTTGATCTCACAACCATGGAGTCCGATAATTGGAGATTCGTATCTAAAAGATTGCATGCTTGAGTTATCGATGATATGAAGCAAGATCCCACAACCATGGAATCAGTCTGGCAATAAAGTTAACAGTACTAATGTACAGCAAAAATATATGCATACAACCGACGTGGTTGATCCCAAAACCATGGAATATGATAACTGGAATCTAGATATTAAATTTGAAAGAAGATTTTATATTTGAAAAAAGACTACAGAGAAACTAAACTGGGAACTAGGTCTGGAATTTCTATATTTTAAAAAGAAAGGTAGTCTGTATACCCAACCCGAAAAACAAAACAAAACAAACAAACAAAAACAAACAGTAAATCATATTCATATATAAATGAAAAGGTATTAGAGAGGAACTCAAAATTTGTACACCATCAGCTCTTTTCGATAACTTTAAAAATGTTTAAAACTGATATTTTAAAATAGAAAGGTAGTCCCAAAAAAAAAGAAAACTTACAAAAATTTACTGTTTGTTATTTTTTCCGGCTATAATTATTTATGGTCTACTGTAATTTGTTAGAACTGCAGTTAATTTCTCCACTCTGCTCGTTTAGTCTCCATCATGCACGCAGTTTACATGATCAATTGTTTCAGTCACAACACAGTTTGCATGGACAACTGTTTCAGTTACAGCAGTTACCCATTAGTTTATTTCCAGTTTTTGTTTATTCTTTAATTCTATTTATGTGAACCTGATCACAAATTTTGTGACAGAGAAGTAATAAAAATTCAATACAAATTTTCGTTGCTGTAGCAATCAGTTGGTGTACATTATTTTTGTTATTTTTATTTCTCTCTATCCTCCAACAAATTGGTATCAGAGCTTAGGCATTGAACCTGGGAAGCAGCAGAAGATCCAAAAGAAGATCGTTTTTTTTTTAATATATTTTTATTTTTTTCTTTAGCAGAATAGCGCAGCTAGCTAAAGAGCAGACCCAGAGCGCTGGAGATAAGATCCAGGGAGGAGAAAGGCTGCAGCAGTAGCAGAATCTTGCAAGTGTAGATCTTTGAGGAGAGATTGAATGTTGTAGCATTTACTAATTTTTTTGGTGTGGTCTTTCATCTTGAGACATGGCAACAAACAACAACGTTTCTCAGCCCCAGACTAACATTTTTAATGGTAAGAATTATGATTTTTGGGCAATTAAAATGTGAACATTGTTTTGCTCACAAGATGTTTAGAATTTGGTAGAAAATGGCTTTGTAGAACCACAGGGTGAGGCTGCCCATTAGGCATTAACTCGAGTACAAAAGGAAGAGCTTAAAGAAAACAAGAAAAAGGATGCGAAAGCTCCATTCCTAATTCAACAGACAATGGATGAATCTATTTTTTCTAGAGTTATAGCAGCAACGAGATCTAAGTCGGCATGAAAAATCTTAGAGACTACCTATAAAGTAATACAAAGGTGAAAGTAGCTAAATTGCAGTCTCTTAGGAGAAATTTTGAAAATTTGCAAATAAATGATTCAGAGTCTATAGACCAGTTTATGGGTCAAGTATTGAATATTGTGAATCAAATTAGATCTAATGGAGAAACAATTGTTGGGTTGTGGAGCTAAAAGCTTCAACTCTTTGCAAACTGAAGGAACAAAAGGTTGTTGAGATCCATGAGCACCGGCGTTGGCAGCAGGACCGACGTCGGTCGTGACCAGTGCAGAAGACCACCGGCGACGGCAGGGAGTTGGCCGACGTCGGTAGAACTAGGCAAGCAAGGACCGGCGTCGGTCGCATGTGTGTTCCAGAACTGTTCGTTGTACGGACAGTTAGTTAAGTGAACGAAGTGTTTACATGTCAAGGCCAGTTAGAGTCTTGAGCTACGAGGATAGTTGTCTAAATTAAGAGTCTAAGTTAGTGTTTAAGTCTGGGATCTATTTATAGACCCATTGGCATGTATTGTATAAGTACAAGATAAGGAAGGCAAGGAAGTTCCTTCTGGGTGTGTAAGATCTTGAGTTGTAGGTTGTTGGAAGCTCATAGGAGATCTACATGTGAGTATGGTCTGTTGAATTGCAGGTTGCAGGTTCATGGGAGATCAACTTGAAGTGCTTTAGAGTGCTTGGTGAACTGGCAGAGTTATTACTGACTGGTTGGAGAAGTGAACACCAATTCTGTTTGTAAGTTCGTTGTTGGGACCATTTTTTTGGTAGGAGAGTGTTGTAGAAGAATTACTGTACACTTGAAGTGTGGCAAGCCTCTGTAAGGTGGAAGAGTGTGGCGGCTCTTTATTGTATTCTTTTCTGTAAAGTGTTAATACAAGATAGTGTATTGTCTCTCATATTCTGTGCTATTGGTGAATTTTAGTTACTTGTATTTTTGGGTATTTCTGCATTTATAATTGCTTATATTTGGTAATCATACTATGCTCTTTCTGAGGAGCAAGATCCTAACAAAGTGGGATCAGAACAGGTATTGTTCTTGTGATCCCCCAACAAAGTGGTATCAGAGCTGTTGGTTGGGATACTAACAGATTGGATTAGATCTAGTTAGTGTGTTTTGATTACAGGTTACTCACAGGGTTTCTGTTTGAGTGGGAGTTGAGCAATAGCAGAAGACAATCAACTACGAATGGAAAAGTTTAATGGCAAGAACTACCAATTGTGGAGGATGCAGATTGAGAATTATCTGTATCAAAAAGATTTGTACTTACCGTTGGGAGGGGTTAGTTGCAAACCCTCGGATATGAAAGATGAAGAATGAGAGGTTCTTGATCGAAAGGCTCTGGGATCTATTAGATTGAGTCTTGCATCCTCTGTGATTTCCAGCTTATCACAGTGTAAGACAATGGTGGAGTTGATGGAATCTTTGGCAAATTTATATGAAAAACCCTCAGCTTTGAATAAGGTATTTCTTATGAAGCGTTTATGTAATTTGCAAATGTTAGAAGGTGGATCTGTTCATAGCCATCTTAGTGATTTCCATGGTTTAGTAAACCAGTTAAGTTCAGTCAATATTGTATTTGATGATGAAATTAGAGCTCTCTTAATCTTGTGTTCATTACCTGAAAGTTGGGAAGGTTTGGTAATGGCAGTTTCTAATACTGTGTCTCCTTCAAAAGTCTTAAAAGTGGATGATGTTGTGAGCGTGATCTTGAATGAAGAGATATGCAGGAAAAACACAGGTGAGTCATCAGGGAATGGTTTGAGTGTTGAAGGCAGAGGAAGGCAAAGAGAGAAGATAGAGCGTGGGAGATCAAGGTCCAAGATAGGCAAGAGATCCAAGTCCAGGTATGGCAGAATAACCTACTGGAAGTGTGGAAAGCAAGGGCACTTAAAGAGAGATTACAGATTTGGTGAAGATCAGCATGAAGAACATGAAGAAGAAGTAGATGTTGTAGATTACGCTACATGGGATGCTCTGGTATGTTCTTTGGATAAAGTAGAATCTTGGGTTTTAGATTCTGGTGTCTTTTTTCATGCATCCCCACATAGGGAATTTTTTCATGAGTATGTCCAGGGAGACTTTGGAGAAATTTGTGTAGGGGATGGTAAGCCTTGTCAGATTGTTGGCAAAGGGAAAGTGAAGCTAAAACTGCAGACAGGTAAGACATGGGTGTTAAAGGAGGTCATGCATGTCCCAGTTCTGGAGCGGAATTTGATTTTTGTTAGAAGTTTGGGTGATGAGGGTTGCACAGTAACTCTCACAGCGGACTCTTGGAAGGTTACCAAGGGTACACTTGTTGTAGCTAGAGATAAGAAAGTAAGTACGCTTTATCTATCTACTTGTATTACTGATTCTCTTTCTGGGTTATTTACTTCAGCTGTAGATTCGGAGATGTGGCTTGATAGGCTTGGTCACATAGATAAAAAGGAGATGCTTGTTCTTGAGTCAAAGGGTATGCTTTCGGATTTGGAAGGTATGGATCGTGATTTCTGTATGCAGAAGAAGAAGGTAACGTTTCTTGAGGAATCCGATGTTAGTGACAAGAACAGGAAAGCCTTGGTTTCCAAAGAGAAGGTGACGGACAAAGTTCAGCACAAGGTGCAGAGGAATTCTGAGCAGAGCAAGGGTGTTTTGGACAAGGGTTTGATCCAAAAAGAGCTCGCGAGAAAAAGTCAGGTCTCACTAGAAAAACACAGAGACCGACGTCGGCAGGAAAACTGGCATCGGCATCCAGACAGGGACCGACGTCGACTATGTGCAGCCTGACATCGGTGACTCAGGGTAGATAACTACCAGCGTCGGCCAGGGGAAAATGATGTCGGTAAGGACGCAGTCACAGAGAACTGACATCGGTCGGCTGCAGACTGAGATGTGACTGGCATCAGTTACTGAGATGAATTTTGGGTGGACAGCGAGCTGTCATGGAGTCTCAAGCACCCATATGGAGGACTGAAGGCATAAGTAAGTTCTTAAATTCGTCATTTCCCTTCTTTACACTACTTGTTGCTCACTTATGGCATAGGACCAGGAAGTTATTGAAGAAGCAGAACAGGTAGATCCAGGAAACAGTGGGAGCTTGGCATGGATGAGGATGTGATTCCTTGGAGGAGAACCAAACAGGTGTTTTGGCTAGAGTTGTCAGCTGGAAGTAAGCACTGAGAGATGAATGGATGTTCAGGATGAAGAAGAGCAAAAATGGATACGTGAAATGGAAGATCAGGGTATATGGTCTTGTATTAGCTACAGGGCAATGGAGGTTTGTTCATTGTGTTTTTTTTACCAGGTTGGATAATATTAGCTACATTATCCTATTACTGTATGATGTGCTTGTTGCAGGGTTACATATACAGGGTATTGCTGAACTAAAGGTAAAGCTAGTTCAGGTGTGTGTCATGGAGAATCTGGGAGCAGCAAGATTTTTTGGCATGAATGTGTTCTAGAGACATGGAGGTCACATGTTGACTTTGTTTTAGGATGATTGTGTGAGGCCGATTAGCACGCCGATGGTTGGACAGTTCTTAGAACAGGTGTCTTGATTCACATAATGAGGTTGAGTGCATGGTATGTATTAAACCTGAGTTTTCTCAAGTAGTGGGAGTTGTCACAAGTTGGAGCCAATTTGGGAGAGAACCATTAGAGGATAGTTCAGTGGATTCTTACAGGGACTAGCAGCAGGTGCACATGCTATGAATGTTCAGGTTATTTTCTACATAGTTTGTAGATGTGGATGTGGCAGGTGATTTGGATGACAGGTTTTGCACCACAGATTTTGTGGTGGTTGGTATTCAAGAGTGTTCTTGAGGAGGGATACAAAGCCAAGGGAACAAACTAGATTGAGTACAGGTATAGGTACAGGTTGCAGCTGTTTATCTCCAAGTGGGAGATTGTTGGGTTGTGGAGCTAAAAGCTTCAACTCTTTGCAAACTAAAGGAACAGAAGGTTGCTGAGATCCATGAGCACCGACGTCGGTAGCAGGACCGATGTTGGTTGTGACCAGTGTACAAGACCACCGGCGACGGCAGGGAGTCGACCGACGTCGGTAGAACCAGGCAAGCAGGGACCGGCGTCGGTCGCCTGTGTGTTCCAAAACTGTTCGTTGCACGGATAGTTAGTTAAGTGAACAAAGTGTTTGCATGTCAAGCCCAATTAGAGTCTTGAGCTGCGAGGATAGTTGTCTAAATTAAGAGTCTAAGTTAGTGTTTAAGTCTGGGATCTATTTACAGACCCATTGGCATGTATTGTATAAGTACAAGATAAGGAAGGCAAGGAAGTTCCTTCTGGGTGTGTAAGATCTTGAGTTACAGGTTGTTGCAAGCTCATAGGAGATCTACATGTGAGTATGGTCTATTGAATTGCAGGTTGCAGGTTCATGGGAGATCAACTTGAAGTGCTTTAGAGTGCTTGGTGAACTGGCAGGGTTATTACTGACTGATTGGAGAGGTGAACACCAATTCTGTTTGTGAGTTGGTTGTTGGGACCATTTTTTTTGGTAAGAGAGTGTTGTAGAAGAATTACTATACACTTGAGGTGTGGCAAGCCTCTGTAAGGTGGAAGAGTGTGGCGGCTCTTTATTGTATTCTTTTCTGTAAAGTGTTAATACAAGATAGTGTATTGTCTCTCATATTCTGTGCTATTGGTGATTCTAGTTACTTGTATTTCTGGGTATTTTTGCATTTATAATTTTTTATATTTGGTAATCATACTATGCTCTTTCTGAGGAGCAAGATCCTAACAAAGTGGGATCAGGTCTTTCATCTTGAGACATGGCAACAAACAACAACGTTTTTCAGCCCCAGACTAACATTTTTAATGGTAAGAATTATGATTTTTGGGCAATTAAAATGAGAACATTGTTTTGCTCACAAGATGTTTAGGATTTGGTAGAAAATGGCTTTGTAGAACCACAGGGTGAGGCTGCCCATCAGACATTAACTCGAGTACAAAAGGAAGAGCTTAAAGAAAACAAGAAAAAGGATGCGAAAGCTCCATTCCTAATTCAACAGACAATGGATGAATCTATTTTTTCTATAGTTACAGCAGCAACGAGATCCAAGTCGGCATGGAAAATCTTAGAGACTACCTATAAAGTAATACAAAGGTGAAAGTAGCTAAATTGCAGTCTCTTAGGAGAAATTTTGAAAATTTGCAAATGAATGATTCAGAGTCTATAGACCAGTTTATGGGTCAAGTATTGAATACTGTGAATCAAATTAGATATAATGGAGAAACAATAATAGATCAGAAGATCATAGAAAAAATCCTTAGGAATTTACCTAACAAATTTGATGCAATAGTTGTAGCTATTGAGGAAACCAAGGATTTGGAACAGTTATCAGTAGATGAATTAATGGGATCTTTGTTAACACATGAATCCAGAATGAATAGGAATAACAATACTTCTTTTGAGAATGCTTTCAAGTCTTAGGTATCATTTGCCAGAGGAAGAGGAAGAGGAAGGTCAAACTTCAGAGGAAGAGGTAGAGGCAGAAATGGAAGGAACAATCTAGATCAAGGTGAAAAAAATAATCAAAACTACAACAATAGAGGACGTGGGAACAATCACTTCCAGCAAAATTCACAAAAGTTTGATAAATCTAACATTCAATGTTATTACTGCAAAAAATATAGACATTATGCAAGTGAATACAGAAAGAAACAAGGAGATGTGGACAAGCAGAATGCTAATTACACAAATGAATGTAATTATAATTCTAGAAGCTTAATCCTCACTTGTCATGTTGCTCAAGAAAATGCTAGAGATATTTAGTTTTTAGATAGTGGATGCAGTAACCATATGACAGGGAATAAAGAATTGTTTGCTAGTCTTGATGATTCCATAAAATCTGAAGTGAAATTAGGAAATGATAATGAAGTGGATGTAATGGGTAAAGGAGTAATAAATGTTTTGACAAAAAATGGTGAAAGAAGATTTATTCCTGATGTTTATTTTGTACTTGGACTAAAGCATAATCTTATGAGTGTTGGACAGTTAGTACAAAGGTTACAGAGTATCTTTTATGGATAATGTTTGCACAATTCTAGACAAATTTATAAATGACAGGTTGATAAAAAAAGTGGAGATGACCAAGAATCGGATGTTCCCTCTTCAAATTTAGTGCATCTAAAGGTAAGAGGAAGCCCACTTCAAAACCATGCATCTAGACCAATCATGGCTATGGCATTTAAGATATGGACATTTACATTTTGGAGGTTTGAATTTGTTACAAAAGAAAAATATGGTGAAGGGATTACCACCAATAGAGCAGCCAAGAAGTTCATGTGAGAGTTGCATCCTGGCAAAACAACATAGAGAGAGCTTTCTAGTAGGAGCTTCATATAGAGCAAGGGTAATATTGGAGCTAGTCCATAGTGATTTATGTGGACCAATGCAAACTCCATCACTTGGAGGTAGTTCTTACTTTCTAACTTTTATTAATGATTTTAGCAAAAAGACTTAGATATATTTTCTCAAAGAAAAGTCTGAAGCCTTTGGAAAATTTAAAGAATTCAAGGCTATGGTTTAAAAGCAGAGTGGCCTTTACATCAGGGTACTTAGATCAGATAGAGGGGGTGAATATATGTCTAATGAATTTCAAGTTTTTTGCAGATATCATGGGATTAAAAGGCAACTGACTACAAGGTACACACCATAGCAAAATGGTGTAAAAGAAAGCAAGAATAGAACAATCATGGAGATGGCTAGAAGCATGTTGAAGGCCAAACATTTGTCAAATGAATATTGGGTAGAAGTAGTAACATGTGTAGTGTATATTCTGAATAGAAGCCCAACAAAGAGTGTCAAGGATCGAATTCCACAAGAAACTTGAGTGGTAAGAAGCATAGTGTACATCATTTCAAAATTTTTGGTTGTATTGCATATTCTCTTATACCATCTAAATTGAGAAGAAAACTTGATGATAGAGGTACGAAATGCATTTTTATTGGCTATAGTGAAAAATCAAAGGCTTATAAGTTGTATAACCCCATTTCAAAGAAAGTGATTATTAGCACAGATGTGGAATTTAAGGAAGAAGAAGCATGAGATGGAAGCATTGATAAAACCATCACAATTGGAGCGCACCAATTCCCCAAAATGAAGAAGAATCTGAAGAACAAAATTTTCAAGGTGATCAATTCTCTCCACAAGCAAGAACAAGCACTCCAATAAGAACACCTAGGAGCTTAACACAATGTGAATCATCTGGTCATGCATGTCATTCTAGTCCCAATTCACAAGTAAGTGATGAATCAGATCCAACTCTTGCCACTTTAAGATCAAAATTTAAAGGTAAGAAAATGAGAAACTTGAATGAGATTTATGATCAAGAAGAGTTAGATTTGTGATCAAATTTTGCCTTTTTCTCTCATGATCTTGTGTATTATGAAGTAGTTAATGAGGAACATTGGATAAAATCAATGGATGAAGAGATGAATGCCATTGAGAGAAATCAAACATGGGATCTAATTAATCTACCTAAAGCTAAGGATTGCATAGGATTCAAATGGATTTTTAAGACCAAATTTAATGTAGAAGGTAAGATTGAAAAGCATAAGGCAAGGTTAGTAGCAAAAAGTTTTGCACAAGAACATGGAAATGATTATAATGAAACATTTGCTCCAGTTGCTAGACTTGATACTATTAGAAAGGTTTTAGCAATAGATGCACAAAATAATTGGAAAGTATATCAAATGGATGTCAAATCAACTTTCTTGAATGGTTTCCTAGATGAAGAAGTGTATGTGAAACAACCACCAGGTTATGAAGTGCATGGACATGAAGAAAAAGTCTACAGATTAAAGAAGGCCCTCTATGGTCTCAAGCAAGCACCAAGAGCATCGTATGGCAGGATTGATTCATACATGACAAATAATGGATTCAACAGAAGCAATAGTGAGCCTACATTGTACACAAAAATCAATAAAGAAGGTCAGATTTTGATTGTGTGTTTGTATGTTGATGATTTGATTTTCACTGGAAATTTGTCTGTAGACACATTTAAATCAGCAATGAAGAAAGAATTTGAGATGACAAATTTGGGATTAATGAAGTATTTTTTGGGCATTGAAGTTGTACAATTAGAGAAGGGAATTTTTATTTGTCAAACAAAATATGCAAAGGATGTGTTAAGGAGGTTTAAGATGATGAATTGTAAATCAGCACCTACACCAGTTACTACAGGGACCAAAATTAGCAAAGAAGACAAAGGTCCTAATGTTTATTTTACAACATTCAAAAGACTAATTGGTAGTTTGATGTATCTTACAGCTATAAGATTGGATATCATGTATGGGGTCAGCGTAATCTCTAGATTCATGGAGTCACCAAAAGACTCACAAAATATGTGGTAGGAACAACAAAATATGGAATTTTATATTCCACAACTAATGATTTTCGTTTGATTGGTTAAATTGATAGTGATTTTTCAGATATCATTGATGACACGAAGAGTACTTCTAGACATGCCTTTCTTTTTGGAACAGATCTGGTCACATGAGCATCCAAAAAGCAACTTATAGTGACACATTCATCAGCTGAAGTAGAGTATGTAGCAGCCACATCAACATCATGTCAAAAAACTTGGATGAGGAGAGTATTGACAAACTTATTACAAGCATAGAAGGAGTCAATACCAATCTTTTGTGACAACAAATCAGCAATTGCATTGTCAAAAAATCATGTTTTTCATAAGAGGAGCAAGGACATTGATACAAGATTTCATTTTATTAGAGAGTTAGTGAACAATGGAGAAATCCATTTGGATTTTTATAGATCTGAAGACCAATTGGCAAATATATTCACAAAGGCATTAGCAAAAGAGAGTTTTGATTATCTAAGATAAAATTTAGGCATTATAAATGTTGAAGTAGTTAGTGGTAAAAATTAAGGGGGAGAGTTAGAACTATAGTTAATTTCTCCACTCTGCTCGTTTAGTCTCCATATGCATGCAGTTTGCATGATCAATTTTTTCAGTCACAACACAGTTTGCATGGACAACTATTCCAGTTATAGTAGTTAACCATTAGTTTATTTCTAGTTTTTGTTTATTCTTTAATTCTATTTATCTGAACCTGATTGTAGATTTTGTGATAGAGAATTAATAAAAATTCAATAAAAGTTTTCATTGCTATAACAATCAGTTGGTGTACATTATTTTTGTTATTTTTATTTCTCTCTATCCTCCAACATAATTTATGATTTCAAACCACAACCTAAAGTAGAGCAGACAGCGTATCAATTTCCAAGCCTATTGGGGACTCACATTTATATTTTTTGGAAGTTAATGAATAAATGAAACCACAACCTTTGTTTCCTCTTGGATATAAACATGTTGAGTGTCTTGATTTCTATGGGAAGAAATGGCTATATCTAACTATAGGAACTTATCATGGGGAGTTTGTAAAGCCCACCCAATGTGTTGAGTCAGAGGGGACAAGCTTTTTACTGATGACCTCTTGCATGACTATAAGAGCACTGATGAGATTGGTTGTAGTGGGAGTAGTGGTTGAGCCCCATTACATAAAAACCAATAAAAGGGCACACAAAGCATAGTATAGGGTGCATTTCCTCAATTATCTAATAAAGTATGGAGATGAGTTAAATGCAAAGTAATTTTATTAGCCTACATTTGAATCTATATCTATATAAACACAGTTGATATAATCTTAAATTTTTAATAAGTGGAAAATTGTTTATCGGATTTAATGTTAGAAAAAAAAGTTGTATTTCTTTTTTTCCAACTAAAAACAAGAATTTTTATTGCAAAAATTTTATAGGTAACAAAGGCCAATCCACACATATAACAATTTGTCATGAAAAGGGTTCAGGTGAAGGGGTTTTAAAAAATCTTGGATCAATGTCCAAGTCTATTGAAGTTTAATATAAAATGAAAAAAATGTTTAATATTTTCATTGCATTCCATATTTTCTAAAACCTCCTAACCCACAAGTGAGTAAAATAATAAAGATACTATCACTAGTTAAGCCTTTAAAACATGGATAATTGAGGGGAAAACCACTCATATCTATTTCTAGTAGTATAATTGAGAAATGGGGTTTCAAAAAACCACTTATGATATTTCAAACATGGTCGGAGTGATTTCAATGCAATTTTATGTAAAAAAAATTTAAACATTACTTTAGTAATATTCCGAAGGATTCCTAGTCTCTATTGTAAAGGTGGAATTCGACTTTGACTTCTACCTAAAAAATCCATGAATGAGTGACTCTAGAGAATAAAATCTAAATAGTGTGGATGTGTCATCTGAATATTTTAAGGACATGAACCCAAGGCATTTCATCAAAAGGAACGTCATGAAATTGATAATTTGTGGACCACCACAACAAATGCTAATAAATAGATAACCCAACATAACTCACTATTCCCATACCATTCCTAGTCTTGATAGATCATTCCTAGTATTTCCAAATATTATTAGCCATAAAATTCTCCAAAGCATTAATTAGAACTCTAGTGGAAAGAAGGGTTTTAAAAACCTAAGCATTTCCATGCAAATATGTCATAGGGACTTCTAACTAAGATACAATATGACATTAGGATGATCTAAGCCTTGATATGTGCATTACAAGCATTATATGTATTAACATTTGAATGTGGGGTTATCACTAAGCAACTTGCACCAAGAGGGGTTCATGAAATACTAACACTCCAACATAGTTGTAATACACCCTAGTTTGTTGATCATCAAAAAGTAAGACGTGCCAAATATTTTCAAGCTAATGACCATACAATCGCAGTTTTAGACCACCTTTCAATCTAAATGAACCTCTTGGAGAAAGTCCAGATCTATTGGATATGGGTGGGAATGGGGCTATGATGCAATACGTAAGTTTTAAGATAAAACTATAGGTTTTCTACCTTTGGCTCTTTTAAATTTCATTCACATTAGTCCTCAATGACAATCCCATTGGCTTGCTTCATAACTTGCACAATATAGTTGCCATAGTGGTGAATGAAGCTAGTAGTCTAACTGATCACCTCATTCCACCACTCAAACCAGTTGGCAGCATACGACGAACATGGAGCAAAGTTCCACACTTTGGAAATGAGTCAGATAGTGCCCTCATGGATGAGAAGGAAATTGTTCAAAAATAATTACTTGTGTAGGACTTTAAGATGTTCACCACACCTCTCCACTCTGTAAGTGATAGGACTATGATTAGAAAAGATAATTTTTGATTGACTATGAGAATTTGTTTGTTAACTGAAAAGGAGAACACATTCAAAAAACATGACATTGCCCAACCATTTGAGGACCCTATCAACACCAACTTGGAAATTGGACCAAGTATACTATGGCCTATTAGTTAATGTGTGACATCGGAGGAGTGGATCCCATCTATGTTTAAAATAATAAAATGATTTATTTTCTCCCATATACCATCTCATCAGAAGAACACCAACTTAGTCTAAGAATCTCAGTCATATTGAAGTCAACACATATCGTGTCCTTAATCAAAACACTTTCAACTCACACCTACAAGCCATGGTTGCTTCTCTCAAGTGAAAGTTCAAAATTATAGAGATCCATGCAACCAAAAGGGCACACAATAGGCCCTATTTATATTGACTTAAGATAGGGGATTCGGCCTCAAAGTATTTATTTCATTCTCTATAAACCAAACAATCCAAAGAGCATATCAAATCCATCACGCTTGTACATAAGTGCCTCAATAATCTACTAAAAATTTCCTTATCTTTTCTGGATCATCAAAAGATAGTGTTCCAAGCCCAAGATGATTCAGTGGAAAGAACACAAGATTTATAGGAATGTTTGGATGTACCACCCTGTAAGTTAATCCTTTAAAACCAAAAATACTATTATGTTTCTCTTTCTCTTGATGAGCTCTTTCATGTAATTCAATGCATGGCCAATGACAAAGTACTAGGGATTGATGGCTTACCTTGTGAGTTCTAGAAAGCTACTTCACAATTTTTAGGGCTTGACTTGTTGCAAGTTTATTAAGAAGCCCAAAAAAAGAAGTCATTAGGATCTATCATCAATAAAGAGAATATTTAATTCATCCCTAATTCTGGTGACCTAGATCTTATTACCAATTGGCTCCCAATCACCCTTTTGAATGCTTCTTGTAAAATCATTGCCAAGTCCCTAACATATCACTTCTGCCATATTCTATCATTATATCTGAGCAAACAAGCTTCATTAAACAAAATATTTAGTGTATAATTTAATTATAAACTAGGAGGATTGGAATGGGCTTGGGCCTCTCCCCAGAAGACCATCTTTGTTAAACTTTATTTTGAAAAAGCTTATGTTTGAATAAAATGTCCCTTTATTCTTGCTTTGCTTAAGGCTCTAGATTTTAGCTAATTCTTTCTCTTGGGAATACAAACTTTTTTTTTTGATGCATTGACTTGCCTCACCATCAATGGGTACAAGTCCAATAGCATTTTACTTTTTCACTCCATTCAATAAGGTTGCACTCTACCTCCTACTTTATATGTTCTCATAATAAAGGCATTTAGTTACCTTCTCGCTTATAGAGTAGATTGCAAACTTATCAGGGATATTATTTTTTATGATCACTCCTCTCAGGTCATCAATGATTATTTTTCACATGATACCTTCCTCACTCTCAATGAGCAATAATCTTCCTTCAAAGTGGTGCTTTGATGCCTTGACAATTTTTACAAAGCCTCATGGTCTAATTTGTAATGGGATAAAACCTAGTGTTGTAGATAGTTAATGATGCCTTTACCTAAATGGATTCATCCTTATCAATGGAATTGGATACAAAAAAAATTAAGATTTAAATTCCTTGGCATTTCTTTTACTTTTGTTAACTCTTCTTCATATCTATGGCAGCATGTTATTGATAGAGTGAAAAAATAGATTTCATATTAGATTTCCAAATCTCTCTTTAGCTGGTAAATTTCTAAAGCCTCATATGAAAAATTAGTAAAGGTTCTTAGAGACTTTATTTAAGTCAATTCTAAGAAAACTAGAGGTTATCACAGGGTTGCTTCAGACAACTGTTGACCTCCTCATTATAAAGAAGGTATGGACATCATTTAAGTCTAAAGATAAAGCATTGCCATTTGTGCTAAGTGGGTGGTTATAAAAACTAAAGGTAAATGAGGCTTATAAAATCCTTCTAAGGAACTAAATTTCTACAGGTACCCCTATGGTAAAAAAATTGGAAAAATATCGGCTTACACACTATGTTGAATACTATTGCTCCTATTAGAATAGTAGGTTCTTTTCTCTGCTGAGAGTGTATGGAAAGATTTTGAAGCTATCAAGCCTTTTATAAAATGGGGTGGAGATAAATATCTCATTGGTATTTATTTTATCAACCATAATATCTTATGGTCCCCTATAATGACCAATACTAGTCTTCCTTTAGCAAAAATGCCAAGTATAAAAGCTTTGCATGTCCATTTGAAAAATTAAATCACACTATTAAGGATTCAATTTCTTCTCTATATTATATAGCAAGGAATCTCCTAAAAGACAAATATAAATTAATTAATACATACATACCTTCCATTTTGTGCATCCAAGAGTTGATGCCTTATGCCATGCCATAAATTGGGTTTACAATCTTCACTTGCATGGTGGAAGGACTAAAGCTGAAATTGTGACACCCAGTTCATGAATATTTCTCATGGTCTCATTTATCAAATCATGGGCCCATTCTCTTCTACTATGGACAAGTTAAATATGATTAAGAATTGAAATTCTTTGTTTAAGATCATAGTTAACTGAATTTATAATGCCAAGTTTGAACCCAAGCTCACACATTTTCTTTGGTGACTAGTTTATCAAGACATTCTTCTGAGGAGTACCTCTTATAGATTGAAAGTGTTCAACCCATATGTCTAGCTTGTTCTATATCTAATTCCTTAAAACATCTCTTTAGACATGTCCAAGAGCTCAATCTACCTAACAATGGATTCACAACATTTTCCAATCATGCCCACTTAAAGCCTTTCTCTTGGGACATAGTTTTTTGGGGGGATAAATCTCAATGGTTTGCCTATACTAATTTTATATGAAAATTATTCACATCTATAATTTTATTTTAGCTATGAAAATATAGGATTTTATTCCATTTTTAACAATTAAGAACCAGATTAACATTTTTTTTTTGTTAATGGCAAGGTGATTTCTATACTTAAGTCCTTCAAAGATCTCTTTGGGTGTGTCCAAGAGCTCAATCTACCTAACAATGGATTCACAACATTTTCCAAACATTCCCACTTAAAGTCTTTCTCTTGGCACATGGGTTTTTGGGGGGATAAAGCTCAACGGTTAGCCTATATTGCTTTTATATGAAACTTCTTCATAGCTATAATTTTATTTTAGCTATGAAAATCTAGGATTTTATTCTATTTTTAACAATTAAGAACCATATTCACATTTTTTATTAATGGTAAGGTGATTGATATCTCTTCAACTCTTATGCAAATCCAAGCTCAAGCTGAGAAGGTGGCACTAGAGTTTCAATACTTGCAAGAGATGCTCAACCGTTAGGAGAGTGTTCCCTACACCATGAGTCATGTCTACTTTAACTATCCACCTCATGGATCCCTTCCTTTGATAACCAAAGTTTGATGGAGCTAATCTTATAATTCCAACTACTTATCCACTCCTCCCTAGCCAGGGAGTGGGGAGGATGGGGGACGGTTAGGTTATGCAACCATTATGTGGAAGTTCATTGTTGGCCCATTATAATGGAGCTTATCTATGTAGGGGGTGGTACATTTATTAGCTTTTTCAACTACCCTCTAATCAGGGCATCACTATTTCATAGGCACTCATGAAACCAATACAGATGGATGGGTGGTGCCCGATCCTTCTTCAACTAAGTCTTTCACTTGGAGCGTCCAACCTCCTAAGGATGACCCACCTCCACCTCCTTATTCTTGAAGATAAATGCTCTTTTTATGTAATCTTGTGAACTTTGGGTTTCCATGCTTAACTGACAATATTTTATTTTGAGCTATGTCCTCTCATCAGCATAGAGTTTGGATCATGCATTATAACTGACTGCTTTATTTTTATAACCATGCTTGTATTATTATTACAAATTGATTAACAAAAAATAAAGTGATGCTTTCCAATAGTACTTTCCATTCAAATAGAAATAGGATTCGAAAGTGGTCAGAGAGAATAATATTTGGTAAGGTTTATACCAGTGAAGGGAAACAAGAGGCAAAGGAAAAGTATGACTGAGCAAAAATCATGGCCCTATCAACCTATTTGAGCACTATGTTAGATGAACTACCTCTAGAGCAACTTTTTTATCCTACACTTAAATATACATTTACTTTTTCAGATGTAGTGTTAGAAAAAGCATTTATATTTCTTTCTTTCCAAATAAAAAAGAGAATTCCACTTGAAAAGCATGTTAAAATTATGTGAATTTTGCATGTAACAAAGGTCAACCCTGAACTTTATCTTTCAAGCATTTGTTTTGGTTTTATGTTGAATTATAATAGGCCTAGAGATAGATCCAATATTTTTAAGCCCTCTTGGTTTGAGCAATGAGAAAATTTTGGATCACAAAATAAAATATCACTCATATAATACAATGCCTTATGCTTGCCAACAATCCAATTCATAGGGAGAAGACCTTGCTTGTTTGGTGCAACTTCAATCATGTTAAAATCATGACATAAGATTCATTATGTATTTGATAGCTCATTAGTAAGCTATAACAAAAGTTGTGCTATATCAACTGCATCATTAGATGCATAAAGATTAATAATTCATGACTAGTTTTCAATGTTTAAAAAACCCAAAGAGTGGGTAGTGGGCTCACATCCATGATCAACGTAATGTGGTTTCCATTTTTTAAAATACATGACTCTTGCACAACCTTGGTCATGATTTCTTGTTAGAAAAAGAATCTCAAATCAAATAATTTTGTTGATAGTTATGAGCATAAATCCAACTATTTTTATCACTTACAAACATTAAACATAAAAATATGGAAATTGATGTTGGGTATTATGCCCCAAATACTTGCAAGGTGGGTTTTAAGATCACATGTAACCCATGAACAAATATTCATAAATCACGAGGATCTAAGTACATATCTTCATAATCCCATCTGTCGATGGCCCCATAACTATTCTGAGAAAACCTCTATTAGTTTGTATGCATGAAATCATCAAGTTGGAGAGGATGAAAATTTTTAGGCACAAATGATCCTTCCTTTATTTTTTGAGGTGGACTATGAGAACATTGCACAAATGCTTTGTGAAGGAAATATATTGAAAATAAAAGAGAGAGTCTTGCATAGTTTCACAAAAAAAGTCAATAGCATTTGATGCCAAAAGAGTACTATACAAACATTACTTTGATGTCTCCTCAAACACTTGGACTTGGCTATGAGTGGGCTCCCAAAAGGGTTGAGTTATCACCATGATTGGTTTAGACACATCTGGAGAATGAGAAGAGACTAACAAATAATTAATGTCATCATAAAAATGTGTTAAGACTTGCTTTTTTTTAGAGGATGAAAAGACAAGTAAAGATGGTTCCTTGTCTCATGTCTCCTTAAAGTCATGAGTGTGACATTGTGGAGGCCATTTCCATTTAAATTATTTGGAATGGAAATAAAATTTGTTCCTTTTTCCCATTAAAACTTTGGTGTTCAACCCCTGTGCCTTTCAATTAGGTTTATGTGGGACCATACAATGACCATGGAAAAGAAATGTATCGTATGCCTCATTTGTTCATGACATTGTGGAGGCCATTCCCATTCAAATTATTTGGAATGTAATCAAAACTTGTCCCTTTTTCCTAGTAAAAATTTGGTGTTCAAACCCTGTGCCTTTCAATTAGGTTTATGTGGGACCATATAACGACCATGGAAGAGAAATGTATCGTATGACTCATTTTATATAGGGAAAGTGTTTTGAAAATTTGGAATTTATTTATTTATTTTAAATTATTCCAATTGTTTTTAAGTGTTTTGATATAAGGAAATTAAAAATTATTTTTATTTATAGAATTTTATTATAAAAAAGAAAATTGGTTTTTATTTTTATATAAATTAAAAAAAATAAAATAAAAAAGTTGGCTCTTTAATATATTATATATTTTAATATTTTTATTAATGATAGGTTAGATTTATAAATTTATTTATTAATAATTTTTTTAATTAATTTATTTTTATAAGAATCTATCTAATCGAGGGGATATTCAAAATTTATATATGTTGGGATCAGTAAGAAATTTTGAAAAGTTTGTTAAAATTTATTTATTTTTAAATTATTCTTTTTTTTTTCTAAAATGTTTTGATATAGAAAGATTAAAAATTATTTTTATTTATTTATTTATAAAGTTTTATTGTAAAAGAAATTTTTATTTTTTTATAAATTAAAAAAAAGAAAATAAAGAAGTTGGCTCTTTAATATATTAGATATTTTTATTAATGATGGGTTAGATTTATAAACCCATCTTGTTAAAGTTATTTATTTTTTATTAATACTGATTTTTTTGAGAAAGTTTAAAAAAAAAATAATAATAATAATAATTATATGAATCTATCTAATTAAAGGTATATTCAAAATTTATATATGTTAAGATCAATAAGAAATTTTGAAAAGTTTATTAAAATTTAATATAAAAGAATAATTTAAATTTTACGTAATCATATTTTAATATCCTAAATCATAATAATATTTTAATATTGTAATATCCTAAAGAATAATTTAAAGGTGAGGTCACAACCCAACAACAACAACAACAACAACAACAACAACAACAACAACAATAATAATAATAATAATAATGACATGCTTCATAATTGTAATTATAGCATTTTAAAGGAAATCTTCTAATTAAAATGTGAAATATAAAAAGAAAGTTGTTTGATAGAGTGGTTAGAGGGTTGTAGTGATTCCAAAACACACCATTTTAAATTCCCATCACAATGATATGCATTAAAAGGGGACCTAATGTGGGGCGGGGAGCAAGGGATTATGTAAAGAGAATATAATATTATTATTTTAACTATTTATAATTTAGAGGTAAATGTATTATGTTTAAAAATAAAATATAGATATATCATAATTCAATAATGAACAATATTCAAATTTAAATTGTTTAAAAATGGATTGATTAATTTAATGTTGGGGAGATTATGTAAATAGAATAGAATATTATTGTTTTAATTTTTTATGGTTTAAAGGTGATTGCACTAAATTTAAAAAATAAAATATAGATATATGATAATGTAATAATTAACGATATTTAAATTAAAAATGTTTAAAAATGGGATGAAATTACTAATAAATGATTGCAAATAATAATAAAAAGAAAAAGGATTGAAATGAACACATCTGAGGATTGTGACTAGATGTTAAAATTGGAAGTAGGGTTATGAGATTGGGATAGAATAATCTTTGAGATTTGATTACAATTTGAAAAAAGGTCATAATTAGTTAAGCAAAGATTGTATCATGGTTAGAAGTAGTAGAGGGTTGATTGCATCCATCAATTTTGTCTTGTACCACCAATTTTATCTTTTGTAGGTTTTCAAGGTATGTAATTTTATGGATCACTTCAACAAATGCAAATGAGTAGGTTCATGGCTTCACTTCATAAAATTGATAGGAAGAATTATTTGATTAGATTATTTGTTATTGATGCCATAATGTTGTAAGAAGGATAAAAATGTAATTTAAGTTGGTTGAGGAAACATCTTGAAGAGCTAAAGCTACATATCTTGCACGCTTCAAATTAAAGCCAATATAGTTATAGTACTTTATGAGTGTAATCGTAACCCAAGTGAGAGATAGGGATTCACCTTCACTCCCGAGATAATAAAGTAGAACCATATTGAAATTCACTTAGACCTTCTTTAGGCACAATTATGTAGCTAATTTAAACCCTTAAAATCACTCAAAAATGCTTGAAGAGAAGAGTTAAAGATTCAATAGTATGCATGCCTAAGAGTTTATAGAATAAATGATTGATCGATACTTGTAATTGAAATACCTCTAGGAAGCTTTGTGTTATGTCTTTAACCTATAGCATGTCTAGAGATATGTGTGTTTGATCTATGGCCTACATGACCTTTTGCCTTATCTTGTCACATTTCTTTATGTTTTCATATTGTTAGTAGGGTCGACCTATGGAATAACCATAGCCTTAATAGTCCTCCTAGCCTCTCCTAATATATATAAGAAGTAGTGTTTAGAACTTGAGGATCATATTAGAATTTTGGTTCTTGTTGGATGTTTGTGGAGGTTTCCTTGAAATGGTTTAGTCTTATTTATCTAGTATTATGCTGTATTATCAACTATTGGTATGCATATGCTTAGTTTTCTTTTATTATTATGATATATTATTGTTGATATTCTCTTGATATTTACATTTGCATCCACTATTGTGAATTTTTGTGATCTATTTAAGTAATTTTATTCCAAGTGGCATCAAGTCTTTAATACGAGCAAGGTCCTCCGACATAATTTTTTCTTTAGATTTAGTATAGCAATTTTTTGTGCGCTAAAGGATAAAAAAAACATAGCATCTGATCCAAAACAAATTTAGTATAAATTCATCAATGTAGTATTGTTTGGGGTTTTTTATTTTTATTTTTAAAAAGACTAGAATTTTTTGCATCCTTATAAATTAGCAGTGATTGGGTTTTTATCAAAAAGATGATCATAATGGTAGAAGTTTGGTACATTTTTTAGACCCCAAAAACCTAAATCCTATATTTTACACACCCTACACCCTAGATTCAATACATGGTCGATCCAAACACTCAAGGTTATAAAATAGGGAAAACCACTCTAGGAATAATGGCTATTAAGGAAGATATGGATTATGAAATTTTGAATATAGGTTTTTTTGTGTTGGTTACCCAACTCAAGGTAGTTGTGAAAATCATGGTTAAAAAATAAGATTTAGATGTGGTCAAAGATGACATGGATGTAATGAAGTGAGATTTGATCCAAATCAATGTAACATTGGCAACTATCTTGGCTTGTATGTTGACAACACCATAGTCCAATCTCTCTCCATCAGGCATCTGGGTTCTCTCAAATAGAATAATCCAAGTTCAAATATGGGTTCAAGGAACATGTTTTCAAAAGTGGAAGTGGCACAAGTTTGATCGGAAAAATACTTTAATAATTTTGATGGGTGAAATGTCTAAGACCAAATGTAATAACTTATCATGGGGAGGTTGCAAAGCCCACCCACTATGTTGAATTAAAAGAGGTGATAACCTTTGTAGTGATGACCATCTTACACAACTATAAGAGTAAAGATGAGAGTGGTCTTAATGGGGGTTTCTCCCAATTGAGCTCCATCATGTGCTTGATGAAGAGGAGGGCACACAAAATATAGTTTAAATCATGTTCCCCAAATATCTAAAAATGTCTAGAGATGAGTTACCTACAAAACCACTTTATTAGCTTACACTTGATTCTACATAAACACATTTGATATAACCATAACTTTTCTATAAGTGGAAAAATTCCTATCAGATGTAGTTTTATAAAAAATAATTGTATTTCTTTCTTGAAAAAAAAGGAATTTCTAATTGAAAAGTATACCAAACCTATGTGAATTTTCTAGGTAACAAAGGCCAATCCCCAAATATAGGATTTTGACATGAAAAGGGTTCAAGCTAAAATGGTTTTACAAAATATTAGATCTATGTGGACAATCTTGTTTGAATTTAAAACAACCCCAAAATAAATTCTTGACATTCTCATAGCATTTCATATTGTCCAAAACCTCCCAACCCACAAGTGAGCAAAATAATGAAGATACCATCACTCGTTTAGTCTTTGAGACATGGATAGTTAAGAGGAGAGCCAATTATATATTTTTTATGAGATAATGGAAGAAAAGGGTTTCAACAAACCACTTATGGTCTTTCAAACATGGTCAAAGTGATTTTATTATAATTTTATGCAAAAATTCTATAAACAAAACTTTTGTAGCATTCAAAAAGGATTCATAGTCACTATTGTGGTGGTGGAATTAAGATTTTGCTTCTAGCTAAGAAATCTAAGAATGAATGGCTTTAGAGAATAAAAATTGAATTATGTGAATGCCTTGTCCAATTTTTTTAGTACATGAACCCAAGGAACTTAATCAAGGTAGAGTTTTTTTAGTGGTGAATCTTCATTAATTTACAAATATTCCATTTTTTTAAGTCATTATTTGACGATTTTTGTGGAGTGGCCAATAGGGTAGGATCGCCTAAAGTTTTGGGGTCAAATTTAATTTCAAGGAGAGGTTCACCTACATTTGAATATAAATTTCCTTATATAAATGTAATTCATCGATACCTCAAAAGCCAATCTTGAGGAATTTTCCATATATTGTCGGGTGACTTTAGGAATTATTTTGGTGGTTTATATTTTAGGTTCTAATAGGGCTTCAAAAATCATCATTTTACATCAAGGATGAAATTATTTCTTTTACAATATAATTTCTTAGTATTTTTTACAATTTTCAATAGGCTACAGGTAGATGCTGGTAGGTTGCCTGTAGGTGGACAGCAGTAGGTTGCCTGTGGATGGACACCGGTACTCTATGGGTGGAAATCAATAGGTTACCTATGGGTAGCACTAATAGACTGAAGGCATTCATCTGTAGGTAGTCTACCAGCTCTCACCTACAGACAACCTACTAGCATATGTTGGTAGTCTGTGGGCATTTTCTAGTAGTTTGCATGTAGATGCCTATATTTTGTAGGTGGACATCAAATTTTACATTACTTTCAATTGGGTATAATATACTCCCACACACAAATATGGTAAATAATAATCCCACATGCATACCCAAGCACCTTCTCATTAGTAAGAGACAATATAATACTCTTCCCTTAACCTTTAATATTCATGAAACAATGTGACGAGCACATAGCATTGGCATTTTTCTGTATAGCATTGGTGGTTACTTGCACCATGCTGGCATTCACCAGTATGCTATGAAAAATCTCCAACACCATATAGACAAATACCAATACATGATGTGGATGAACACTAACACATGAAGTGGATGAATGCCAACACCATCATGTGGTGTTTAGCATTTGTCAACATGTTGTTAACATCCATCTGCATATTGTATACATCCACAAACATCATGTTAATGTTCATATTCCCTCTACCATCGCTCACCTAAATTGCTAATATGTTCACTTGTGTTCCATCATCATCTATCTGTATCATGTTGTCATTTGACTTTACCTATGATATGCTAGCATTCACCTGCACTATGCTATTGTTCATCTGTAAGGGTTAGAAAAACCTAGTAGGCCTTATGTGATTCTCCATTTGATATCACATGATTCACCTGTGCAATGATACACCTTTTAAACTGATTCACCACCATTGTGAATATGATTCACCTCAAGACCTCCATAGTTTTTTTTTGTGGCCCACTAAAATGAACTCTAAATCAAAGGAATTGCATGAAAAAAGATAATTGAGGAACACCACAACAAATGTTAATCATATATATCCCATCATAAGTCATTATTCTCATAGCACTTAATGGATTCCCAAGATTTCAATTACTCATAGCCATAAAATTCCTTGCAATATTAATTGGAGCTCTAGTAAAAAGAAGGGTTTTATAACCTAAGCCTTTCCATGCATCTCTTTAACAGGGACTTCCAACTATGATATAATATAACATTAATATATTTTAAGCCTTGATATGTCTACTAAAATAATTATATGCATTAACATTTTAAAGTGGTGTTGTAACTAAGCAACTTGCACTTTGGAGGGGCTCATGAAAATACTAACACTCCAACGTAGTTGTAACACAATCTAGCTCACTAACCATCATAGAGTAAGAATTGCACCAAATATGTGCAAGTTAATTACCATAATATTATGTAGTGTTAGGCCACCTTTCAATCTAAATGGGTTTCCTTGATGAATAATGCACTAACATCCAAATCCACTGGAAATGGGTGGGAGTGGGGCCATGATGCAATACATTAGTAAGATAAAATTATGGGTTTTATACCTTTGGTTATTTTTAATTCTATTCAATGTGAAACTAGATTGAAAAGTGATCAAAGAGTAGTATTTATCAAGATTCATATGAAAGAAGTGAAATAAGAGGCAAAGGAAAAGTACAATTAAGCATAAATAATGACCCTATCAAACTAGGTGAGCACTATGTTAGTTAAGCTACTTCCAAATCAACTTTATTAACCTACACTTGAATCTACATTAAATATTTTAGATGTAGTATTATTAAAAATAGTTTTATTTATTTATTTCCAAATAAAAAAGAGAATTTTCACTCAGAAAGTATGCCAAATTTGCAAATTTTGCATGTAACAAAGGTCAATCTCTAATTTTATTTGTAAGCAGTTATTTTGGTTTTGTATTAAATTTTAATAAGCCTAGATGTAGATCCAAGATTTTTAAAACCTTTGGGCCTGATTGGCAATAAAAAATTGGATGATAAAATATAAAATTGTTATGCATATAATGCATTACTTCATGCTTGCCAACTATCTAGTGCATGTAGTGAGAAGACCTTACTTGCATGGTACTACATCAGCCATGTTAAATTTTCCACATAAGATTTATTATGTATTTGGTAGTTCATTAGTAAGATACCACAAAATTTATAATATTTAAATTGCATCATTAGAGGGATAGAGATTAATAATTCTTGAGTAGTTTTCAATGTTTATCAAAACCCATAACATCTAGTTTATGGGGTCACATCCATGATCAACATAATTTAATTGTCATTTTATAAGAAAAGGTAAATAATATTATCCAACCTTGGTCATGATTTATTTTCAGTAAAATAATCTAAAACCAAATAAATTCATTGATAGCTTTGAGGATAAATCCATATATATTTATCTCTTCAAACATAATATATCAAAATAAGGAAATTATTGTCGAGTATTGCTCATCACATAATTGCGAGGTGGGTATGTAAAATCACATGAAATTCATGAATAGATATTAATAAATCATAGGGATCCAAGGACATATATTCATAATCATATCCATTGAGGGCACCATAAATATTTTGCAAACCCTCTAGTTGGTATACACAAAATTGTTGAGTTAGAGAGGATGACATTTTTCAGGTAAAAAATATCCTTCTTTTGTTTCTTATGGTGGAATTTGAGAACACTACATAATATCACCTTATTAAGGGAACATATTGAAAACAAAGTAAAGAGTCTTACATATTTTCATAAGAACAAGTAATAGCATTTGTTGCCAAAGGGGTGCTAAAAAATAATTATTTTGACATCTCTTTAGAGGGTTGGACTTGGTTGTGAGTTGGATCCAGAAAAGGTTGAGATATTTTCATGATTTATTTAGACACATCTTGAGAAGCATACTAAATTTAGCATTTAAGAACACTTTTTTACTACTTGAAGCATCACCATTATGGTTCAACATAGATTTGTTATTAATCACATTTTCAACTAGAGATAATGGTCCATCCATCCTCACCACCTCATTGAGAGCTTTCAACTAGTGGTTTTGACATCATGTTGACATGAGATAAAATAAAGGGAAATATCAAATTTTATGTTTAGAGCATTAATAATGAAGTTAGGTATTACACAAATTAATGAACAAAACTTGTTTGACATGGAATTTATCTTCAATCTGAATATCAATGGTTTCCTTGAGTCCTCGTGAGATATTAATCTTGACATAGACACTTTTTAAGGATGTATTAAATATAAATTATTCAGCATGTGACAAATAAATCAAATAAATAACAAGTCTATTTAGTTAATGAGAGGCTAGTAAGGCAAAGGAAGACGAAGGAATTCATCCCAAACCAAGAGTTTAAGGATCAAGTGCTATAAAATAAAAAAAAATCATAGGTCCATGTGGAAAAAAAAACCTAGAGTTCTTATCAAACCAAGGAACATGCTTAAAAATGACAAAAGCATGTTGAGAATCAACAAAATTATTTATATTAAAAAAAAAAAAAAAAAAAAAAAAAAAACTTTTTCATATTTTGAATTGCATAAAGCTAAATCCCATGAGGATTCCAAAAATATTTCACCTAGTTTTCAAGCATACTTTGATTAAATAACCAATCAAAGTCTATTACCCAAGCTATCTTCAAGCATTATAAAAGTTGAGAGTTGACAAAATAACATCAAGTGAAGGCTCAATATCCTTACCTTGTGGAACAATTTCAATATGAATTTTTGAGGTTTCTATGTCAGAGGTGCCATTTCCAAGTGCTTCACTACCAATAATTGTAGCTTCAAAAATTGAACTAGTATGGTGTGACACCATTAAATAAATAAGAAAATCACCTAAATAGGAGGATTAGATGAATAAAAGAAATAATGTATGTGAAAGTATTGCTAAATATGACAGTTTTAATTGAAAACATGATGTGAGAAAAAAATGGATAGTTAATGGCAGCATCAATCAAACCCCATAGATCTCTACATGTATCTTTCATCTCAACAATACCTCCATTATACAAGGTTTGGATCTAAAAGTCTGAGTGGGCTTGTATATCTTATTGAATAATATACAATAAAATATAAATAATTTCATTAGAAAGTGTTACATAGAGATTTATATTTTAAATTGATATATATATATATATATATATATTTTAAATTGATGTCTTATATATATATATATATATATATATATATATATATATATATATATATATATATATATATATATATATATATATATATATATATATATATATATATATATATATATATATATATATATATATATATATATATGTTGAGAGATATCAATCTCAAGGTTCTTATTTTAGATTTTTCACATACCACATTGATTAATAATTTAATTACCTTCTCTACTAATCTCTCGCTGGCTGGTGACAATTTACATCAATCTAGCTACATACATGTCAAAAAATATTTCAAGGAAAAAGAAAAGGGATTTGAACTCCACCATATGGCTAAGATATTATGATTTTTTGATAGACTTCTCTAAAAAAAATAAAAAAATTCTAAGCAATGATCTAATGGACATCAAATTTGAGATTGAATAAATATTTATATTTCAGAGTGATGTCTTATCTATGAGTACAAATATCTTAAAGATATTTATCTAAAATATGCTGAGAGATATCAATTTAAATGTTCTTATTTTAATTTTTTAACATATCACATTGATTATTAATTCTATTACCGTTTCCACTAATTTCTAATTGATTGGTGACAAATGACATTAATCTAGCTATACTATTGTGTTGGGTTCAAAAAACTATTTCTAATAAAATGGGTTTTAAATTTTACCCTATGGCCAAGATATTACCATTTTTTGATTGAATTCTCTAAGAAAAATTAAAAAATTATAAATAATAATCAAATGGGCATCAAATTTAAGATTGAATGTTTTTTGTGATGATTAAATAGATGTCAAATTATGAACAAACTCACTACATTATGCTTCACCCTTATTCTCATTATAAAATCCTTTATTGAATTAATTATTTAATCATAATCTATATTAATCAAATAAAAAATAAAAAATAAATGAAAAATTTATTCAAAAATCTCTAAATACATGCCTTACTTCTCTAACTCTAAAAGTGAGAAGTTGTCCCTTTCTTTTAAATTTTGTTGAGCTCCCTACCGTCCAATTATTTCATGTTTTACTTCCTTTTTCATGTCTCCCTAAAATCATAATAATGGAATTGTGAAGGGCATTGCCATCAAATTATTTGGAATGAAAACTTTGGTGCTCACTGCTCTGCCATTTAATTAGGTTAGTTCTGTGTCAACTCTCAGGGATATTTCCATTATAAAAATGTGAAATTATATTTTGTTGTCTAGTGTATGATTAAGTGTCACTTTAGGGAACAAGTCAATGAAAAAATTATTTTCAATAGCGACCATTATGGTGACAAGGTTTATGGGACCATCCAATTATAATGGAAAAGAAATGTACAACATATATTTCACTTTACGTAGATAAGTATTTTTTTTAAAATATTTTATGGGATCATTCAATAGTAATGTGAAATAAGTGTACATCATATACTTCATTTTACGTGGATTAAGTATAGAAATTCTGGGAGTTTATGGAACCATTCAACAACAAGGGTGCCATACAACAAGTCCCTATGGGTTTTCGCCATATGTTGATGAGATTTAAAATTATCAAAGGTGTTCATTTGGAGATACATAATAACTGGACACGTGTTCAATTGGTGTTCAATCAGTCACCATTAATCACCTAGCTTTTATTATGAACTTTGCTAAAAAAAAATTAAGATAAAAGTTTAGTTTCCTTTGTTTTTAGTCTTACCAAATAAACTGTAACATATGATTTGAGGAAAATAATATTATAGCAAAGATTTTGGTATTAATATTTAAGCATTGTTCTCTTGCCCAAACAATCATTCAAAATGTTTAGTTTGAAATAATTGAATTATGGTTCTTAGACCATCTACTTTTTTATGTTTAAATTCAAAGGGGTTATTTAAACTAGTTACCAGTAGTAAGTGGTTTAGTTATTTCTTTATCTATATTGATTTGAGATAGGGACCCTATATAACTATATTTTTTGGGCTTTGCCAACCAATTTTTTTCCTAATAAACGTTGATCATGAAAGAATCCTTTACCATGAAGATAACATAATCTTGTTTTGATGACTAGTATAAAACAATGTGAATTGTAAACTACTGGAAGAGTAATAAAACATGCATTATACATATGAATCTCAAATTACTAAAAAAGAGTAATCTAAGATTAATTTACAATAAACCAAATGTTTTATTTCAAAAAATAAAAGATATCAAATACCCAAGTTTGATATATAGAATACAAATTAAATGCTTAACAAATTCAATTTCTTGAATCGAAAAAGAAACACAAGTATAAGGTATATTATGCACATCAAATTTTCAGCACTACAAGGCAGAGAGCACGAAAAACAAAATGTTGCTAATTTGAAATGAAGTATAAGTTAGAGCATAAATGAGCACAAGAGATCACCACATAAGACATCCCTATATCAATGTAAAGCCTAAGATGAAATCATGAATGTAGCATTCCATAATTCATATGCATTGCATGCATAATATATAAATTTAATACTATTAGATTCATCAAGATATAGTTACTTCACAAGGGAGCACTAGACACATACAAAAACACTAGGATTAGTCATAAACAGAGGTTATGAACCATCTCTAAGCACTGACTATTGAGGGGAATTGTAATGTAGGTTGAAATTATAGATTTTATGTTCAAGACTTTGGTTTATCAACATTTCCCCTTAAATGAGATATTTTGAAAATTATTTGAAGTGCACTTGGTTATTTTTCAATAACTTCAAGGTGTTTGACTAGGAAGACAATGCTATTAGAATATAATAATAGAATAATGTTCTAGTGGTGAAAGTTTTTACTTGTATACCTACCCTTTTCTAAGTATGTTTTACATGATCTATGTAAATTCTAGGGAGGTGGGTATAAAGGACAACATTTTTAAAACTCCATATTATAATTAATTTTCTCAAACTACCCTTTAATATTTTTGAGTTTAGAAATTAATTGCTCATAATTAAATTAAAAACCTAGGTTTTAACAATCTATTGATAAGTAAATGACTGTTAAATTTAGGCTCATACACAATCGGTGTCATCAGGCTGCATGTGACCTTCTCTCACTTACCTACATTATTTTCTCATCTTGCCTTTGCTTAGATTATCTATCAAGGCCATGAATCCATTCATATCTTCATCACTTACAGATATAAGGTTCATAGGATGATGCCATATGGCATCATCCTAGATATTCAAATATTTCATGATTGAACATGATTATTATACTTTGCATGATTACTGTAATTCAATATTTTATACATTTTTCTAAGCCCTAGGCTCCTGAGATGTTATCATATGAAATCATCTTGGGCCTTTGGGCTACAAAAGTTTTCACTTGCTCCCGTGGTCATTGACTCCTGCAATGGTACCACATGGCATCATCATGGGCTTGATGAGGCTTCGATTTCTCTATCAATCCATGAATACCTATTAAGTCCTAGGATTTTATGATGCCACCACTTGGCATCATCACAGTATTTTAGGGTTCAGAGTCTTTGTTGAACTATACTAAGTCCTCGGCTCTTATGATGTTTCCATGTGGCATCATTGTGTGCCTTTGAACCTCAAAACCTTTAAGTTGTCTAGATTAGGCACATGATTCTATGCGAGTGACACTTATCACAATCACAAAGACTAAGGATATTTTAGACTTAGTCAATAGGTAATTGGTCATCAGATTTAGGCCTATACATAATTGATGTCATCAGGCTCAACATGGCTTTCTATCACTTTCCTATATTATTTTCTCAACTTGACTTTACTTACATCATCTGTTGGGGCCATGTGTCCATTTCTCAGTTCATATCCTATAGATCTAAGGTTCACAGGATGAATGATATGGGATCATCTTGAATCTTTAGGTTTTTTATGAATTAATGTGATTATGCCACTTAGCATGATCATGGGACTCAGGTCTTTTATGTATTCTACTGAACCCTAGGTTCCAAAGTTTTCACCATATAGCATCATCTCAAGCCTTCAAACTAAGATTGATTTCACTCCCTCCCATAGTTATCGACTCCCATGATGGTGTCATATGGAATTAGTATATGCTCATAGAGGCTTTGACTACTCTATCAATTTGTGGATGCTTACCATGTCTTGGCTTCTATGATTCCACTACGTGACACCATTATGGGCATTTGGGGTTTAGAGTATTTATTAATTTTTTTCAAGTTATAGGCTCTAATGATGCTGCCACATGGTGTTATCATGGGCCTTTGGGCCTTAGAGGCTTAATGTTGTACCGATTGGGTCTGAACTTTTATGGGAGTGACACTTGTCATAATCACAAGGACCAAGGATATTATAGAACTAGTTGATGGATAAATATCCATCAAATTTAATCCCATACACAGTTGACATCGTCAGCCTCTACATGGCCTTCTCTCATTTTTTTACATTATTTTCTTATCTTACCTTTGCCTATTCATCTATTGGGGCCACATGTCCATTTATCACTTCATCGCCTATGGATCTAAGGTTCATGAGATGATGCCACATGGCATCATCCTAAATATTTGGGTCTTTCATGATTGAATGCAATCATGCTACTTGGTATGATCATGGGAATTTAGTCTTTTATACATTCTACCAAGCACTGGGCTCTCAAGATGTTTCCCTGTGGCATCATCTCAGGCCTTCAGGCTATGGCAGATTTCACTCCCTCCTATGATTACCAACTTCCATGATGGTTCCATGTGGCATAATTATATGTTTATAGGGGATTTGACTACACTTTCAATCTATAACTGCTCATCGAGTCTTGGGCTCCCACTATACCGGATCCTACCATACCACCACATGGCATCATCATGGGCCTTCATGGCTCAAAGGATTTATTCAATTCCACCAATTATTGGGTTCATATGATGTCACCATATGGCATCATCATGGGCCTTAGGGCCTTAGAGGCTTTATGTTATGAAAATTAGGCCCAATCTTTGTAGGAAGTGACACTTGTCACAATTATGAGGAGCAGGGATATTTTAGACTTAGTCGATTAGTAAACAACCATCAAATTTAAGCCCATACATAGTTGACATCATTGGTATCCACATGGCCTTCTCTCACTTTCTCATGCTGTTTCCTTAACTTGCCTTTACTTACATCATTTGCTGGTGCCAAATGTCATTTTCTCACTTCATTACTTGTAGATCTAAGGTTCATAATATGATGCCATGTGACATAATCCTAACTCTTTAGGTATTTCATTATTGAATGTGATTTTTCCATTTTGCACGATCATGGGGCTTTTGTATTTTATGCATTCTATCGAGTCATGGGTACTTGATGTCATATTGGGTCTTTGGGCTATGGTAGATTTCACCCCCTCTTATAGTCATTGACTCATGCGATGGTGACATGTAGCATCATCATAGGATTCTATCGGTTTTGATTTCTCTATCAACCTACAGATGCCTGATGAGTCCTAGGATCTTGTGATGATACCACATGGCATCATCATGATCCTTCATGGTTTAGAGGCTTTCTTGAATTCTACTAAGTTTCAGGTTCTTGTGACATTTCCATGTTGTCTCATCATGGGCCTTAGAAGCTTTATGATGTACCGATAAAGCCTATGCTTCCATGCGAGTAACACTTATCATAATTATGAGGACTAGGGATCTTTTAGACTTAGTCAAATTTGTAAAGTACCGAAGCATCAAAATGCTATTATGGAACACAATGATGCCACATGCTAGTTTAACATTAAATATTCAATCATGTAAGCCTTTTAATTTGCATTTAGTTATAAACATATGATCTAAGAATAATTTCAATAGATTCATATCTTGAAATCCTTATGGTTAACTATAAACACGTCTGATAAAATTTATAGTACAACTAAACTTACAGTGCATAGGACACTAGATAACCAACATAGTGGGTAAGCCCTGATTCTTAATTTGCATAAAATTAATAGTGTAATTAATTTTTTTTTCCTTCCCTACCTTGACCTACGTGAAGGCCCCATATCATGTAATTTTTTAAGTCCATGATAGATTGACAAAATAGCCTTTTTCATATATTTTGTTAAACAAAATGTAACTTTTTGGGTTGAACATTGAAATATTTTCCATCATGCAAAATGATTCCATTTGATTAGTTAGTAAAACAAGGATTAATTTTAAGTTAAATCAAAATGAGTCCCTATAGTTACCCATTGGGACTAAAAAAGAGAAAAAAATGCATATCATATATTTCATTTTATGTTGGCTAATTATAAAAATTCTAGGAGTTTATCGGACCATCAAACAATAATGGAAAACAAATATGCATCATATACTTCAGTTTACATGGGCCAAACATATAAATTCTTGGTGTTGGTCTAGTTGTGTAAAAATTCTCTTTTTCCAGTTTTCATTCTTTTAATTTTATATTTTTCTCTTAAGGTCCCATAGACTATTTTGGTATCATAGGCATTATTACTTTTTGTTTATTCTTTTTACTTATCAAACCTTTGATGTAAAAAAGATATTTTTTCTATAAATTAATAAAAAAGTATATCTCAATATTATTTTTTAATTAAAAAGATAAGTTAACTCTTTTTTATGTTACATATTTGTGTATTTTTTTCTAACAATGGGTCAAATGTATAAATCTGACATATTAAATTCATTGATTTCTTATTGATATTATTCTCTTGTAGAAGTATCTCTTAAACTATTAAAATCTATTTAAATGAGGGGGATATTCAAAGTTTATATATGTTAGGATCACTGAGTAAATTTTAAAACTCTATTATAATTTAATGTGTGGCTATTTTAATTTTTGTGTTTTCATATTTCAATGTCCAAAATCATGATAATTAAATAAGGATTTGAATATTTTAATTTGAAATTAATTAAACTTCATCTTAATATGTATGACTTTTATCTTATTGGTTTTTTTTGTGATTATTTAATGGATTTTAATATGAAAGAGTCCAAAAATAAGATGATAAAAAAGGTTTAGAATTAACAAAAATCACTTGAAGATTATACTTTTGTTTCATCTTATTTTAGATTTAGTTATCTAAAAATGTCTAAAACTATGAATATTTAGATTGTCTAATATATGTTTAAATTAAGTAGATATGAATGTACAAGTACATGTTAAATTACACCTTTATATTTATACAAAATAACCAAGAGGACTATGATATTTAACTTGCTATTATTATGTTTAGGTTTGAGACTATGTGCAAGTGGCAAAAAGGACTAAAACTGGATTTGGTGTTGCCTAGTTTTAGAAACTGACTATCTGGAGTTGGACCTATCTAAAATAATTAGGTAGTAGTTACATGCTTATGGTAGCCATAACCATCTGATCTCTACCAAAATTTTCCCTATAATTTGTGCCAACCTATTTTGTCATAGATCGTTGTGACTGTGTTTAAACCATTGTTATGCATAATATCATAAGTTCGATGTTGTGAATACGTATAGATTTTATTTTATTTCACCTTATAACCCTAGATATACTATCAAAACTAGGTTTACCTAAAATAATGAATGAAAAATATGGGTTGATCTGATCCTAACCACCCCCACTGAGTTTTTGAGTTTTGCTTTTTTTTTAAAAATACTTCGAAGAGGGCTCAAACTGCATGCATTTCTCCTAGTTAGGTGTATGTGTGGAATAGTATTCCTCAAGTATGGATGTAAAATATGGTATAGCCTTTTAAATTTTATGATGGGTAAATTTAAATTGGCTTGTGGGTGCTTCATAATTGGATAAGGCCTATTCTTTGTGACTTGCTTTTTTTTTTTTAATACTTCGAAGAGGGCTCAAACTGCATGCATTTCTCCTAGTTAGGTGTATGTGTGGAATAGTATTCCTCAAGTATGGATGTAAAATATGGTATAGCCTTTGAAATTTTATGATGGGTAAATTTAAATTGGATTGTGGGTGCTTCATAATTGGATAAGGCCTATTCTTTGTGACTCAATTATGATTTAGAAGCTTTAGGGTTGTTCCTCTCAATGTGTAAATGAATAATAGATTTACTCTTGATAAGTAATAGATAATAAATAGGTTTGGGGTTATGTTTTTAAATAGGTGACTCTTTGGGTATCTTTTCATACCTGACATGTGAAATGTATGGGCTAACCCATAAGAATAACTTAAATTTTGAAAATGATTGTTAAAAGGTGCACATGCATATGGGAGATAGTTGAATGAATTTGATAAACCAAAGTTTTTAAGTTTAATTGGAGGCATATAAAAAGCAATAAATAATGATTTGATGATCAAGAGATAGTCTAATTAGGATAATAAGTAGATGAGGCATAGACTATGAAATTCATATATGTGATTGATATAAAATCAGGAAGGTTGAGCCCATAAAAGTCAAATGGATAAGAGAGAATGATGTGAAAGAGTCATATATGTATGAAAAAGTTATGTATGGTCAATACATGTCAAGATTAAAATTTTAAAGTGTCTAATACCATTGTTATGTATCTATAAATACCCCCATTTTATTAGAGTATTAAAAATTATAGAGTAAAAGGATAAAGATATTTCATACCTTAAGTGTAACGACACTTTGTTATCAAGGAAAGGCTCCTAATGTCCAACTTGTTCCACACAAACCTATAATAAAATATGCAAAAATAAATGTCTATATATGATATAAAATATGAATTAAAATAGACTAATGAAACATTTAAAATTTGAAGAGAAAGGAAGGAATAGTTTTTTAAGTAGACAAACTATGTTGCCCTCTGAAACATTGGAGGTTGGGGAGATTATGCCCCAAAGGGAGTTTCATGGGTTGTGTTAGTATCCAGATGTGAATTATATTTCGTACATAAAATTTTAGAGGTATGTATGTATGACATTTGTAAAATTTTGTATAATGTAATTTTTCATGTACGTTGATGAAACAAATGGGAAATTAAATTTCTTCCTCTAAGTAGAAGATGAAACAAAAGGTCTAGAAGGTGAATAGTCATATTCTCTTTGAAGTCTATATATATCTAGCTTGTGTATAGGGATATGTTAGCTCTCCAAAGCATTTTTGAAATCAATATAAGTTTTTAATTTTTGAGTAAGTGAATTAATCATGGATCTTGAGTATTTATTCTTTGAAAAATATTGTATCCTCGTTGTATCTTTTACCATGATTTTACTTAAGTAGTGAGAAATACAATTTTATTCTATGCATGAAGCTAAGATAGGTATGATAATTTGTGTTTTATTACCTTTGTAATCAGTTTTAAAGAAATTTAAATGTATTTCAGTATACCTTACAATCTATGACTCATTTGAATAACTTAACATCTTGCAAGCCCTATTCAAACCCATAATAATAAAATAATTAGCTTGTCTTGATGAAAAAATATATGGGTCGCTACTAAAAATGGTTCCATTTTTGGGATCGTAAAATGTTAATATGGTTTCCTATTCAAAAAGATCTTGAGAAGTGGCTATACTTGATGATATGTAAACTTGTGGAAGAAGAATATATTAGGCTAGTAGTTCATGCCCAAGAGGTTATCTCTACTCATATATAGAGAGAAATTTATGATTTTTTTTAGTGTGAGTTACATGAGCTATTTGTAGCATGGCTATCCATGATTTAATATTATTTTTTCTGACCTTATATAATAGATCACTTCATTTAGAGTAAAGATAAATTAGAATATTTTTTCAATCTAGACATTGAGTGGACATGTATGATTGATCACTAGGTGAAGAGTACCATTTATAGGTACATCGCCATGTTTTTTATGTATGCGTACATTGAATTTTAAGTTAGATATTATTTTTTTATTAGAGGAATCCTGGTAAAAATTTAAAGCAATTTCCATTAGTATTGAAAATACTAGTTATAGAAAAGGCCACAGTGTTGATTCCAGTTGACATGGAGTAGTTAGGTAGGGAAACATGGGAATACGAACATGAGGATTATGAATGAAGGCTAAATGAACTATGGACATTAGACCAATTGAAACTTAAAAATAAATCTAGATTAATGAGCAAAGAAAGGTGGAAGATGTTCAAAAATATTTAGGGCTTCAATAAAAGTTATGACAAACAAAATGGAGTAAGCATAATTTGGTAGAAGTTGAAAGGTTAAAGGTATTTATGAGTAGGAGTAGTAGAGGAACTATGTAGGGAACATGAGTAAGTACACCTATAGTAGAAGAGACATAGTTTAATATTGAGAGGGAGATAGAAGAGACTGAAGATAAAATAGAAGTTGAACAAGAAATCAAGATCAACCTAGAAGTGGAAGAGGAATAACAAAGAGACAAAAAATAGGGCATAGAAGAATGGTTATATAAACTCAAGAGTAGATTTAATAAGTAACTACAATTACATGGTTGTATTTAGAATGGGAAGTAAAATATTTTGGTGTTTCTATTATAGAAAAAATTCTAGGCTAGGTTTAAGGGTGGTCACTATTGCCACCCCATGGATAGGTCATTCACTCCATGGGGATGCATCCCTTTAACCTATTGTAATGACATGGATTAGTAAACTAGAAGTAATTAAGGAGCTATCAGTAACTATAAAGTGGTTTTTAGTATTTAAAAATATTTTAGATAGGCATAAGAAGGAAATTGATGATGAATCCATCACAAAAATTGACTCGATTACACTTAACATACATGTTATCATCATAATTAATTTACGCACACCAATGAAAAAACACATAAATCTAACTATAAGTAGTCTGCTTTTAGGAACTCTATCACCCCCTATGGGATATTTTTCAACATTGCTGCCATATGATGGGTATACTAATCCCCAAAAATAATTATTGACATTTAAAACAAAGTGGAAGGCCAAGGGTTTCACAAAATTTACAAACAAACAATGCGAGATTATAAGAGAATTGACCAAGAGGGCTCTAGAGTTCATATTTAATAGTAGCCACATAAATCTATCATTCAAGAATGTCAAATATATTGATAGGGGAATTTGAAATGCATAAATGTGATAATCAGACTATCTAATATATGAATGAAATTAGAAAAAAATATTTAAGAATCTAATTAGGATTATGATCACATATTCTATGATGTCATAAATAAGGTAAATTTATAATGTAAGGATGTTGACAAAGTTACATGGTTTGTCAAAGGATTGTGAAGTATGATTCAGTTCGATATATTTCAAAATTAGTTCTTGACAAAAGATGAGGCCGCAATAGTTGTGATTAAGCTGGAGAAAATAAAGGACTGTGGAGAAAATATTTTCATTAGTATGAAAACTGATGCTGAATTGGATATGGTATTGCACATAATGAATGAGATATAGGAAGGAAAGAAACTAAGATTGACTATATGGTGCATTGAGTGTGGTAAAGAAGGACACCATTAAAATTAATCTCCTATTATAAAAAAGAGAGTTATGTGAGTTATGTCACGTAAGAGACCATTCTACTTTAAATTTTCACTGAGTCCAACATGATTTATGACAACTGTAAAGTTTTTACCATACTTTTCTAAAATATTATAATCACAATGACCAAAATTATAGGGATATACAATAGCTGAAAGATGATATTACTTAAATTGTCTTTATGGTCATGATGTAACAACATCACGCATAAAATATGATTGCACTAGTTCAAGACATCTAGATGACATAACAAGGAAAATGGGGTCTCACAACAACACAAAATTCACTAGTATGGGCCCCTCCATCTCCCCATTATTAACCTAGATGGATGCCACCATCACCTCAATATCAACAAGGATGGTTTCCAACACCACCTCAAAAACAATGTAATTGGGAACCGCTATGTAGTAATATTAGACCAATTGGATACATTCATCTCCCTAGAGGAAGTATAGAGGGTATTCTAATCTAAAATAGGGATAGGGATCATCCAAAACAAAATGAGATTATTGGATGAATAACATAGTCACAAATAATGGAATAGACAATATATAAAACTAGTCACTTATTATCTATGTTTGAGGGTAATCCATCTTGCATAAAATTTCCATTACAATCCTTGACATGAAACTTATTGTACCTATTTTAGAGTCACAAGACAACATAATATGAAAGATTGTATGATGTTATAAAATAAGAGGAAGGAGAAGATGGTACATAATGTGAATATGGTAAACACTCACCCAAAGGAGTAAGCTTTCATCTAGATTTTCACCCATAACCAACATAAGGAACAAGGTTTTATGCCTCTATAGATGCCAATAGAATGACCGATTTGGAACGTACACATGGATAAATATCCATATCTTATGACAAAAAACATTTTGATGAATGAAGAGAACCAATTTTTATAATCAACCAAAATAAAGATATCAATGAAGGAGATATTATGATTTTTAAGGCCTAAATGTATGGGAAAATCATATGAATACTATGATGTGGAGTATCTATGACTTTGATAGGCCTCCTAAAACTGGGAATTACCATGCGTATTCAAGATATTGATCAAAATATCATAAATTATTTTATAATTTGTTGGAATGTGTGAAGAAAATAAACCAAAGAGAAGAAAAGATGGTATGTTATGTAAATATTAATAAACCATGGGATGTGGATGCAAGGATGGATATCAAACTTATAGGATATGCAATCCCTAATGAATTTTTTGACTTTGGGAGTATTATAAATATGATTCCCAAATCCACTTCAGAATACATTGTAAGGCCACCTCTAAGTTATAAGTTTTTCACTTATATTTTAACTGACTATGGTCATGTTGAGCCTATTTGAAGACTTGTATATGGAGAACTAAAGGTATCCAACCTAGATTTTCATGTATATTTTAGATGATAGCTGTGAATACCAAAGAAACTCACTATCAAAATTTTGTTGGAATGAATAGGCCTATGATGATCACATGTCCATAAATATAGTGTAAAACCACCTTGAAGTGCATTAGGGTGATATTATTGTCATACCATTGAAAAATTACAATAAAAATCCATAAATGATATTAAAAACACCTTCTTATCCACATCCCAATAGGGTAGATAGTTAGTTTAAAGTTAATAGAGAGCCTAAGATAGAAACAATGCGGGATAAAACATTTTCTTTTGTATCATAACCTAAACATGAAACTTTAGTAATACATAGATTATATTTGACATGGATTCAACCAATTAATAAATCCTAGGTACTCACTCAATTCTAGAAGATGGGTATAAATCACCTTTGGTGTGATCTTCCACACAGTCAAAGATTGAGAATATCTATCTATATGGTGTGATAGATCAGGATTATATTGAGCCCACAAGGAACAATACATTACCATGGGGATCAACTTCATTTGATAGTGAGGATACAAATATTTATATGTTTAATTGGTTACAAGGTGACCATGAATTTAGATCCATATGGATGGTGTTCGTAACTGACACGCAGATTCCTTAGTACATTAGTACATATAATTTAATAGATTTCATTCACAGACATTAAGAGCATGTTCCTATTATTTAAATTTGATCAAGTGCAATTAATTATGAACTTAAGGGAGTCACATCCAACTGGTGGGATATTTATATAAATGATGGTCTCACTTGGGAAGAGCCATGAGAAATGTTGCATGTGAGATTCCATATTTCACATTGTCCTTCACAAAGTGGCCCAAGTTCTAAGTACAACAACATATTTATATGCAAGTTCATTTTTATGTTTACATGTGTAAATTATATAATATAGAGCCTATCTACTGGTGCACACTTTTCAAGAAACTCTAGGCCCTCTATTGGAGGATTTATATATATATATATATATATATATATATATATATATATATATATATATATATCAAGAGTATAAACAAGAGACTAAGACACGACCTAAAATTAAATAATATTTCATTCATACTTTTGTATTTGTGGATGAAAACCCATTTGTGCATAAATAAATTTAAAATATTTTTGTGTTATGGGCAAGTAGAGGGTATACCTCTTGTGACTAAGCATAAGTCCCAAGTTGATGCTAACATAATTATCCATGTTACTATAGAAAAAGTGTTAATATTATTGGAATCAAAACATGTTAAATTTGAAGTTCTATAATAGAAATTGTAATAATGCATGTATTGGTTAAACCTAAAAGGAGCATAAAATTTCCAAAGAAGAAGCATTCAGATAAGGCCAAAGAGGATGAATTACACAATAATGGCATATTACAACAACTAGACCAAAGGGAAGTAATGGACGCCATGAAGGTTGAATAAAGTCAAATTTATCAGGAACTGATGTCAAAATGATGAATAACATAGGTACAGAGACAAAACCAAAAATAAACACTATTAAGGATTAATGAACCAAACAACAAGTTTCAGAGGTTGTTCAATTGTTGGGAAATTATTGTAGGGAACATATAACCTACTATTATATGTTATCTTGAATAATATCCTATAACTTATGAGGATATACTTCAAGAGGTACCTACCTAACATACAAATTATATGATCATTCACTACATTGTCAACCCTAGGATGTATAATATTAGAAGGATTCTACATTATATATGTAACACTAAAATTATTGATCAACTAAGTAAACAAATTTCTAGTCCATTATGTAAAAGGAATTGAATATAAACTATTTTCAATGAAATTAGACACACTAGGTTAAGGGAAACACTTGTGGAAAAAATTGCAATAAATGAAAGTACATGAAAGTAAATTAAAAAAATTGAATTGCTAGTCTAGATCAAATGTTTCCCACATAACATAACTTAAATTGAAAAAATGGAATTAAAATATACACACACCTATAGAAATTAAATAGAATAAAATGAAAACACACAATAAACTAACTAATGGATGAGAAATAAAACCATCGAATCCTCACAAGTGTGGCCTACCTTGATTGGACTTGAGCATGAATCCCATCCTCGCTTAAGACATAATTAATTCAAAACAACTTTTACTAACTAAATTTTAGCATCAAAGGAATTTATGTAGGTTTTATTGCATTCTAATTTAAACTACATCTTCACTCTCTTGATTACAAAATATTAATCTAGCTTTTCCTCGCTAATTCTACAGCCTATGACTTCTCTCTTAAATAGTGAATGTGACACTTTATTTAGAGAAACTAATATCTATAGGTTATAACCATAAATCTATAATTATTTCTATAATATAATAAGCTATGAAAATCTAAACATAATAAAGTTGGAAATAGTAGTAAAGATACAATAGCGGAATGGAGTGATTGAAATCATATACATAGTTTGAATAAACACTTGGCAACCCAATAGAAATGAAGATGTCAATATTCCATCCCTTATTCCAAGGAACATTTTATGCCCAACAAAATTTGAATTAATTTTAACTCAAACTATCAACTAACCATCATAGTCAATAATGTGCACCTACAACATTTATTTTGGGTGCTTACATAGTTAGTTGTTATGGGTGGTCACATAGCTAGTTATATGGGTTTTTGATCTTTTATCAAAATTGGTATCTTGTACATTCAATAATCTTCATTATCTATTAGTGATACAAAAAATAATCAATCCATTAAATCATACTATTTTATATAAATATAATGAGTGTTAACCATAACAATATGCATATACATTATTCATATAATATTGTATATTTAAAAATTGTGCATGCCAAAAGAGTGTGGATAGTAATATAAAGAGTTTTTTAGGATAGACTAAGAACCTAGATGGTCATATATTAGCATTGTCACTAACTATAAAAATCCACACCCCAATTAAATTAATGCAGTCCAATCACTATACATAAAACTTGACATATGTGCTCTAGAGGGGCAACCACTTGGTTTAATGAGAATGCTCATTCATTAAATTATCAACCCATGGTCCTTATACTTTAGTAATATTTCAGCATTGTATATTCACACTAGACTCTTTAAAATGTTAAGGTACTAATGGTTGTGTCTAGGAAACACACTTTATAGAAATATAAATGATAGAATGTAAACATATTTGTATGAAAGGGAAATTGCATAAAAGAAAAAGTCCATAAAGGAATCAATATTTTTTTTTAAGATTCATACACTTGAACTAAATATATTTAATCAACTACACATAAGAATAATTACTTATAATGAAACCAACTATGGAAACCAAAGGCACACACATAAAGCTATGATGTAAACACATAACTGAATTGAAAGATGTAATTAAAGGATGGGATTATTACAGTAAATACTCATAAGTGGGCCCTCCTTGGTTGGAGTTGTGCTCTAGATCCCTTGATTAAAAATATTTTAATTTGGTTCACTTTAATTGCATTTATCAAATCATGTAACATTAGAATGATTAGTATGACAAATTGTAAAATACGATAATAAATCTATCACTTTTATTCACTGTGTTTCTAGGATATATCTTGTTAAACTTGTAATCATCTATAAATCTTCTCCTTATATAGAGAAGGTAAGTGATTACTATCATAATAAATACATAATCATACAAATAAAAGATCATATACTATGATAAAAATTAGATGAAGACAATAATGTTGTTATGATGATTAAAACCATATGGATGTACAATCCAATAATAAAAACATGGTCCAATAGAGTTCCCATACAATTATAAAAAATATCATTGCATTACATGACTATTGGAAATCATTGAGTGAGTCATAAGACAATTGGAGATGATAACTATAAGTTATATTATGTTTTATAAAATTTCCACCTACAATAGTTGCTATGAGTTCTCATGGCTAGTGGTTGTACGTGGTTCCTAGTTGTTACGAGCACTCTGTGTCTCAAAAGTCTAGTGAATCAAAGACTATGGGTATATCTACTAGAATGGCTATGAGCTACTAATAATAACAAACAAATATCTTTTCCATTCCATTTAGTCATGAAAATATCAAACCATTGATGAAACCATTAAACAATATTATAAAAATTATAAATAACTTTTCAAAATTAAGATTTAATTTACACACACACACATACACATGAATATATTATGAGTCTTTATGAATGGAAATTATGACAAAAAATAACTAGATAGGAATTATCATATAAGCAAATGAGGCCATTTTTGGGTCTCATCACACTCTTAACTTAACATTTTACATGTATCTTATGAAAAACAAACGTAGATCATGAAGGTCCAGTAAAAGAAATAGGCATAATATGGATGCATATCTTTCTAAAGTCACGAGGGGTTTCATACCCTATTATCTATTACAAAAGGTATCACCTGTTATTTTGTGAAATTTCCAATTTTTTAATCTCCTCCTCTTCATTGATTTATTTTTTTCTTATTTACTATGGGATAGAAGACCACATGATAAGCATTCTAAAATTCATTTTGATCCATCTATCCATATTTGCCTTCAAACAACTCATAAATTTGATAAGTCTCACATTTGTTTCTTTGAAATTGTTGATAAAGTATGGTTCTTGTTTTTGTAGGTGAGTTTTTATCTCTCCTCATATTAATTTATAGGTAGTAAGGGATTCTTTAAAAATCCTATTGGAATTAGAACTAAGATGTTTAATGTTTTCCTACCAAGAAAATTGAACGACTGCATTAAACTCAAGGTTCTAAATGAGATTGTCTCATTTATTAATGATTTTGACAAGAAATAAGAAATTTGACCTAAGATTCAATGGGGTAGATGTTTTTATATGCACCTAAATCCACTCATCCTGACAATTATATTGATTCCACTAATTTAATCTATAACTATATTATCCTAGCTAATTAATTAATGTCCCAATCCCTACATCAAAATTCTTACATTTTATAAACCTTATTCTACCCTCATAATAAATTAATCACCTTCATTAGTCCACTAACTAAGCCTGATTACCTACTAACCTACCCATTAACCCACTTGCCAATTTAAAAATACATTTTATTCACCTACCCATCTACCACCCTACTAAACTAGTTATTCCTACACCCCTACTCCCTAATAGAGATTATATAATTGGAGAATTATAGAGTCTCATCTAATTTAACCATTATCTTGTAGAATCCTCTATTCTATACGTTTCCAAGGAAATAAACCATTGATCTCAATGGCTCAAAATTAAATTTGAGCCATTGATTTTCCCTACCATGGCTTATATAAACAAATCAATCCCTCCATGAAAACTAACTAGAGAAATTGATAATGTGTGTACATAATCATCCTTCTTTCATTATCCAATCACTCATATAGCCTTATCAAAGTCATCATCAAGCCAAAAATCCATTGAAGTCATTGTCAAACATAATCAAGCAATCCAACAATCCACTTATATTGTACTCAAATCAGTTTGGCAATTTTGGAGGGGAGATATAAGAAGTAAAATTATGGTAAGTGACTTCATTATAAACATCTAATTATCTCTTTATCCTCTATTTAATGTTGTTTGTATTTTGGGTTTTATTGCTAAAAATAGTAACATAGAAAGAATCCAAAATTCCTAGTACATTTTAGTGACCATAGTGGGAGATATCGCTAAATCTAACCTCTTGAGCTTACTAGAAGTGATTTATAATCTTGTAGGTACAACTGGATGAGAATCAAAGGCCAGATTTGAAAAAATCATCACATACAGGAAACTTGTGGTTTTGCACTAGTATAAGCGGTATTATAGTTGCAGTGTTATAGACATTTTAGCAATGTTATGTTAACCTTGATTTTTAACCGCTAATGGTCTCAATTCTTGATAGGTTGTCACTTATGCACAATAATGTTACTTTGTAAGTAGAGATATTATTTTGATACTCATAATTTGCATTTGTAGTCATTATTTTATAGGTTTTCTCGATCATCATTAAATCACTATTTTTATTCTATTTCTAACCTATGTATAGAGACATTTTATGTATCTTGTATTTCCTAGAAGTGGTTTATACCTTCTATGTGTAGGGAACAAGTAGGGTTGGCTGAGAATCTAGCTATTAGTGGCTAAGGCACAATATCACTAGTCTAAGACTTGCAACTTTGACCTAGTAATTATGTTATCACCATCACAAATTATGGCATTGAATTTTTTGGTTAAACTGGTAAAAACTATCTAGTTGGTCTTTGGTCAGTAGGTGAAAATTCATCATTTTATATCTACAGAACGTGCCAATGATCATAATATCTATTTAACAAGCCAATCTAACTATTTTGGATCCAACCATTTTGATTTTTTAAGTTAATTGTACTCCTAAGGGGGCTTCTAAGGTTGCTATGTACAAGGTGGTAGGAAATGGAGATATAAATAAAATAATCTAAAAACAAAAAAGTGCATCATTAAACCCCTTTTGGTCCTTAGTTGCAATATTGCTAATTATGTAGAAATGATTTTGCATAGTAATCTATGATCTTGATTTAGTAATAGCGATATTGTAATTTAATAATTTTGGTTTACTGTTTAGACTTGCAGCTAATCACACAAATCTTTAGGGCCAAATCGATAAGAATAATTTTTTGTTTAGATCTATTCATATTAGCTAAATAATATCATGTAAGGTTTCATTTTTTTTAGAAAATTTTCATATATAATCAAAACTTCTAATCTAATTCTAGATAGTATTTTAAATCTTTTAAAGCATTTGCAATAACAATTTAGCTATCTACATCAATTTAAAAAACTAAATATTTTATAGCTTTGTACTTAATTTCAATACTACTAATCTTAAAATTACGGCATTGCCTTGACAATCATGGTTTTGCACTAATAGTCACATTTTTTCAGGAGCCTATCATGGTTAGCTATCTACTACAATATCATAACTCATGTTCTACATTTTTGTCTGATAGTTTTGATATCATAGTCTTTAGTTATGATTTTGATTGTAACTAACTATGTAATTGGAGTTTTATAGGGGAGTAATGGTTTTACATTAAAGTAGACTATTAACCTTTGTTGTGCAGGACCTCTCAAGATAAAAGGCACCCCATTTGTTCTCCTAACCCTTATGTTTTCAATAGGGTTCCAAAAATTTATAATTTAGTCTTTTTATTTATATGTATTGTGTGTTGTGTGATTTGATTGTGTATTTTTTTACTTACTCACATAGGTAATTGATCATAAAAATTAATCGTAATTGCTTTCTTATTAACCCATTGAGTCTAGGATAACATGTGATGTGGAATTCATCTTCATGTAGGGCTTAGTCAATAGGATTTGGTATCATAGATTTTATCACTGTGCATTCAACCAAACTTCATGTTTTGATGGAGTATAAATATCAGGGATAACTATCTCTAGGCCAAGAAGTTGACCCCTTAAAAGTCATCCATGAAAAGGAAGAGTTAGTTATCTGATTCAAGCATTAGACAACACCCCTTACAGAATTTGACCCCATTTTACCTTTATGTAATTGGTGACTCCCCTATAAACCTTTTGTGTAAACCTATCTTAGGACCCTTCGATCGTAACAGGCATTTCATTACCAAAGTCAAGATCATCTCTTAAAAATTTGTTAAGTATGAACAGGGTCAAAAGGGTTTAATTAATTTTGTAATGGGTCACCGGCCTACAACCTCACCCATGAAGTCATTAGATGATGTGAACATCAGGTTACACACCATTTTTTTTCACTGAATTAGGACTTATGGTTAAGTTTGTTATTTGCATGTCATGTTTAAACCCATGTTTGTGAACTGAGTCGGCCAATCCCATTTTTGTTTAAAAACACCTAGACACCCCTTGGATCAAAACTCATTCTTAAACCATATCAAACATTGAACTCATATCATCCATTCACACCTTCTAGATACAACATTAGTCTTGAAACCAAATCTTAGTGTTCACTCATCCCTCCCATATTCATTATCAATTTCAAATCTATTGACTAAGAATTATTAAAATACATAGCCTCATCAAGACTTTAGTCTAACACCCATCACTTCTTAATTTCCCCTTCATACCTATCACCCATCCAATCACTATTTTTCTATCATGACAAGTACTTGATCACTTCATCTCGTAGTCTTCTTGCTAGATTAGACTCTTTTAGGGTTTTGTCTTTTGATAATCCTTGGTCATTTTACTCTTTATATTTAAATTCACCACACTTCTAAATCATATCCTTTGACCACCCTTAGATTTTATTTATAGACCAAATTAGTATTCTAAGTCACATCATCTCCCATCACACCTAATCACTTTCACCATCCAATATGCTGATCCAAACCCATGCCCAACTTCTTATAATGTAACTAGGATCCAACCAAGACAATGACATCTTAGGGAACTTAGGTGATCGAAATAGGGATCATGATGATACACATAATGATATTTACACTCTTGAAGGAGAAGATGACCGATTCATAAATGAATTTTTCCATAGTGATGAAGTTAGAGCATGATTTGACCAGTATATATATGAAAACCATGACTAGGTTCTAGCTCAAGCCATTGGAATGGGGGGCACACTACCCCCAAGCTTTGATCATAACCTTTTAAAACATTTAATCCATCCATCCACATGGCCTAACACTCCCCATAAACATGTCCATACTAATCAAGCACCCAAAGAAGAGGAACTTGTGGACCATGAATAATAACTGGAAGATCAAGAACAATAGGTCCCTCTCCAAAATAACCATATTGAGGCTAATAGGAGACAAACTACCTTAGAGGATCAATTTTACCAACTCATATAATAAATTAACTCTTTATCCTCCCAGTTCTATACCCAAAATCAACAACCATCCTCCCCATGCCAAAATATCCATAACTCCAATAGACCACACATAAGTCATGCTCAAACCTCTAATCCTCTTGGGGATCCCTCATTTCATTAAAAATGGAAAATGATGAAATAAACTCTCTAATAAATTGACCCTCAAATGCAAGCGATGAAATATACATATTATTTTTTTTGCTCTTATCCCTTAGATATGAGCATTTTGAAAATTCCTTTCCCACCTCACTTTGAGGTCCCTAAACTTGACAAGTATCGAGGGAAAGGTGATCCCTATGATCATGTCTAGGATTTTTATGTGGCTTACCATGAGGTTGCATATGATGATGCCTAATTACTAAGACTTTTCCCAAAAAATCTTATAGAACCAACACTAGAATGGTTCATGCATTTACCAAAGGGGTCTATATCTAGTTTTGGAGAATTTACTAAACAATTTGTGAGACATATCTCATTTAACATAGAACATGATGTCTCCATTATAGACCTATACAACACTAAACAAAGGAATGGGGAAATCTTGGCCTCTTTCTTATAACACTGGAGAAACATAACAAGTCACTTCCATTGTATAATACCAGAAAAAGAGTTGGCCAAAATATTTGTCAACAACCTCAATGCAAAGTTAAAATTTAGTTGAAACTCCAATGTGCCAAAACTTTTGATGAAATTATTAAAAAGGGGATACAAATTGAAAAAGAACTTATTGAAAAGGGAAAAATCAAATTATACACCCAAAATGAGCATAATCAACATTAGGGTAATTCCTTTTTGGTTAAATCAAAAATCTTAAATAAAAACAAGAATGTTATGGGAGACGAAGTTATAGATTCCAAACAACATGTTTAAACAGTGCAAAAGATGACTCCCATAAATTATTAAAATGTCTCCTCTATTCAATTAATATGAGGTAAACCATATCCTCAAAGAGTATAAAGACCTCTTACCAGCCTTGGAGTTCCTATTGAAGTGGTCCTTCAATAATTGATTATTGTGAACATGATTACTCTTCCTAAAATCTAACCTTTGGATGATAGTAAACCATGACCTAAATCGTATCGTGAGGATGAATTCTATTAATATCATAAAGTCAAAGGTTATGAAATAGATAAATGCATGTAATTAAAGCATTATTTTTAAGATCTTATTGAAAAGGATGATATGAATTTGAGGGGGAGAACACTCCTAACCAGTCAAAAAATTAGTAGCTTGATATTTATCAGGACCCTGTACCCCAACATGGTAAAAAAAGGGAAGCCACCTAAAGACCAAGGTTAGGCATCCACTTCCAATCATATGGACTATCATGCCATCCCATACCACAACATCAATACCATTAAAATTAGTAGCCCCTAAGATCCCACTCCACCATATTAAAAATCAATTAGACCACAACTGACTGTGTGGTTACTACTTAACACAACAAAGTCATAGTTATTTGGGTACCAGCAAAGGACCCATGTACATCTACCTCTAAAAAGGTGAATATCTCTAAGAAAGTCTTAGCATATTTTTACAAGCCTTATGATATCATCAATCAACTCAAGAATACCCTCACTTAAATCTCTCTCATAGACCTTTTCAAAACATCTCTGAGCATCAGGAGATCCTTATTCAAGTCTTAAATGATCTAAAAGTCCCACAGGATATTGACACTATTTAATTCCAAGCATTGGTGGGTAATTTGTCTCCCTCACAACAAATCACATTCAGTGCCCAAGACATGCCTCCTATTGGCCCACATCATAACTAACCATTGTTCACAGTAATCTCCATCTCTAACCACTGCATTCCATAGGTACTCATAGAGGGAGGGTCTACATTGAACTTATGTAATCTATATTTCTTAATGAAATTGGGGTATTCTAAATATTATTTAGGGCCTAATCTGATCATGATTAAAGAATATGATGATAATAAATAGCCATCTTTAGGAACCATCTATCTTCTCATTGTTGTGGGACTCATGGTACATCAGACCTTGATTCATATTGTGGATGTTAATTTTCCATATAATCTATTGCTAGGTCACTCGTCGATCCATGAGATGCAAGTAGTCCCATACATGCTTCACCAATTTTAGAAATTCCCTCACTCTAGCATGAAAGTTAACTTTCCTCATAAATTAAACATTTTCATAGATGCCAAATGGGTTAATCCCAATCCTCATGTTATTGTCCTAGTAGTAAAGCTCCACTCTGAACCCAATTATTGCTAAATATGTACACCTTGATGATCTAGTGCCTACTTCTAATCCATTACCTAATGTTACCCATCTTAAAATCACATCCACATGATGCAATGAATATGAATATAAAACCTTTTATGTGGGTGACCTACCTCTTTCCCCATGTAGCTAAGGGTTCCTGACTATAAAGAAAGACAATCTTGTCAGTTATAAATTTGGACTAATGACCTTTTTACAGTGTCTGAATATTATCAAAATAATATATTGATGAATTTGATGAATCATGGCTCATTCTAGAAGATGGGCCCCTTATATTTCACAAGCATAAATACCCCCACATCTAGAAAATGTTACAAAATATGAATTATCAAGGAAAATGACTAAGGAGACATGAGCAAGGTAGGATTGAGCCCATAACAGTTCACGAACATCCAAAATATCTTAGCTTAGGGTAAAAAGTTCTTGATAATGACTTAAAAAATATCATTATGGATACTACTTCAGTCCCTGAGAATTATTTTTCTGATGAAGAAATCAAGTTAGGATCCATTTATAGTCTTTACAAAGAGCTTGTTGCCACAAACCTTTTCCACGATATAACTATCACCACCATCAACATATACCTCACTACACCTCATTGATTGACTGGGATCAACATTAGGATCCATCCTTTGAGATGTTTCAAAATGATGAGGCCATCTTAGAATTCCTGGGAGCATAGGATTTCATGCCTTCCTACGACCATAAGAAAATATTTTCTATTAATATTTGTTAGTCCACTTATTTTGGAGAACAATAAACACCCCTTGATCAAATTGAATAAAAGGAATCTAAGGAAAAAGAGCCACCTCAAGATCTAGAATATTATTGACAAGTTTTAGATGAATCAAAATATTATGTTGAAATAAACACAAGGCTCTTAGAAGATTTTGCTTCAAAAATCCAAGATTTACCATTGCCTCCCTGACCCAAAACTCAAAATTTTTGATTGAAAGATATTTCAAGAACATTAAAATAATACATTAATAATGAATTCTCTGAGAGAAGATGTTTTATTACTCAAAATCGTAGTACCATTATATACTTATCTCTGGGAAGAGATGTCTGATTTCCCTTTTGAGTTACATCTTCATTTATACACATTTTAAAAGTAGGAAGAGGATGTGGAAGGTCACCAATGTCAAGGGATATTAATTGGTTCAACTTCCATGATTTAAAATAATACAAAATTTGAGGAATTACTATTTTTAAAAACTTATTATTTTTAGACTGCACTACTAAAATTGAAATTTGGGGCACTTACATTATGTTTTTGGGGGTCAAAATCCATTGAGAATATCTCAATGACATCTCACCACATTCTCCTTGTTCTTATCATTTTAACGGTTCAAGAGACGAGTGAATTAGAGATACGGTGCAAAAGCTATGGTTTCTAGAAGTTTCATCATCAGTTGGGGTAGAACCATCACCTGAATTATCACCTAAATTGTTGCCCAGATCACTCCCACCTATCTCCAATATCAGTCACCCTCTCTCATTGAGGATGTGATTGAATTCAACATTATAACTGAATAACATCCTAAAGTAGTCAAACTAGGGGCAACTATCAGACCTGAGGAATGTCAAATCATTATTGAGTTACTTGAAGAATTTATAGGTATTTTTGCATGGTGTTATTCAAACATGCCAGGACTTCATCCATACTTGGTTGTGCATTATTTGGTTATTCATCTTAATTCCAAACTAATCAAGCAAAAATTATGTAAATTACACCCTAACATGGCCCTACTAGTTAAGGAGGAATTATAGAAATGATTCGAAGTAGGATTTATTCATCCCATTGATTACTCTGATTGGATATCCAACATTATTCCTATGGCCAAGCCACAAGAAAGGATTAAGATTTTTACTGACTTCTGAGACATTAATAAGGTATGTCCTAAATATGGCTTCCCTCTCCCAAACATAGATATGACTGTGGATTTAATAGTTGGGTATGAAATGTTATCCCTCATAGATGGATTTTTGGGCTACAACCAAATCAAAATCATGCCTGAGGATCAGCATAAAACAACCTTCATTACTCCATGGGGGACATTTTATTAGCAATTCACACCCTTTGGTCTCAAGAATGTAGGGGCTACCTACCAGTGAACCATGACTATTATATTCCACAATATGATGCAAGACATTATGGAAGATTATGTCAATGATATTTTAAGGAAGTCAAGACTTAGATTTGAGCATCATGTGTTCCTATGTAAAATATTTGAATGACTAAATGAATATCAAGTTAGATTGAATTTGAAGAAATGTGTATTTAGCATTACCTCAAATAATTTTTTAAGGTTTATTGTATCCAAGAGAGGCATAAAAGTGGACCCAGCTAAAGTCAAATCCATTATGGAAATGCCTCGTCCTTATAATCTAAATAAGCTTAGGATTCTTTAGGGTAAGTTACAAGCTATTCAATTATTCATCTCTTTACTAGCAGATAAATGCCACCCCTTCACTCATCTATTGAAGAAGGGGACCCATTTTAATTGGAACTCTAACTATCATCAAGCCTTCCATAATCTCAAGAAATATTTAGCAAATCCTCTTATGTTATCATCACCAATCATGGGAAGGCCCCTGCTCTTATGTATCTCTGCAATAGCTTGTGTGATACGTGCCCTACTTGCACAATACAATGGCAAAGGAAAGGAGAAAGAAATTTATTATCTCAATCACACTTTGATTTCACATAAGTTGAACTATACTCCCATTGAAAAAGCTTGCTTATACATTGTCTTTGCCTCATAAAATCTTTGGCATTATATGTTAAATAGTTAAGTTTAGCTCATCAGTAAATTTGATCCTCTTAAATATCTACTATCAAAATTAGCTCTCATAGGATGAATGGCCAAATGGATAATGTTGTTTAGTGAATTTTATATAGATATGTTCATCAAAAGGCCATTAAAGGATAGGAAATTGTGGATAAACTTACAGAAGCACCTCTTGTGGTGACTAAACCTCTTGTCACAGCCTTCTTGGATGAATCCATAATGAATACCATAGAATCTAATGGCTAAAATCTATATTTTGATGGCCCTTTTACCATGCATTGATTAGGAGCTAATATTATTTTTGTCACTCCATAAGGAGACCTTATTCTTAAGGATTTTCAATTATATTTTCCATGCACCAATAACATTTCTGAGTACGAGGCTTTAATTGCTAGCCTTCAATTAGCCATCCAATGGAACATCCAACACCTCCAAGTATTCGGTGATTAATGACTAATAATCAAGCAAGTCAATGAAGATTTCAAGACCAAAGATGAAAAATTACTCCCCTATAAGCAATTGGTAGATCAATTAAATAAGCATTTTCAGTGTATTACATTTGAACAAGTGCCAAAAGGAAGTAATAATGAATTTGATTTTATGGCCACTATTGGGTATCTAATTGACCTTCCTAAAGACATCCTTGAAGGGAATTTATTCATTAATAATTTGATCTTACTAGTCCATTAATCTATGTCTCCTCTATAAATTTGTGTTATTCATGATCCCTATCTCCCCTGGTATTATTACATCTATAATTATCTCCATGACAACATCCTTCTACCAAACCTCAATTACCATCAATGCAAGGCCTTCATCCACCGTACCTCTCATTATACTCTCTTTGGTAGCATGCTCTATTAGAGAGGCTATGATAGTACCTTATTAAGATTCCTAACCTCAGAAGAGGCTTCTTTTATGATCAAAGAGGTCCATAATGGTATTTGTGGAAACCATGTCAGTGGAATGGCACTAGCTAAAAAATTTGTCAGGACTAGATACTATTGGCCTACTATGGACCATGATGCCTGCCAATATGTATGAAAATGCATCACTTGCCAAAAACACGGTAATCTTATACATGTACCCACATAAGATTTTTAACCTATTATTATTCCATATCTAATTTCTATATGCCTATAGAAACAAAGCTCCCCTCCTTACGTATCTCATTATGGGGTATTATCACTAATCACAATTTTAGACAAGAAAGGCTACAAGAACTAGATCTTCTTCATAAAAAGCATCAAAAGGCTCTAAATCACCTACAGGCATATCATAATAGATTAAAAGGCCAATATTTCAAGAAGATCCTATCCTAAAAGTTTGAGGTTGATGATCTAGTCCTAAAAGAGAATTAAAAAATACCAATGCAGAAAGGGATAAGCATGGGAAATTTGAATCCATTTGGTTTGGGCCCTATATAATAGTTGTTAAGTTTGGATTAGGAGCCTACTGGTTATCTACTTTGGATGGTGAAGAGCTCAATGAGCCAATGAATATACTACATTTAAAATGCTTTTATACTTGATAGGCACCAATTTACCTCCATCTATGGGTCTCTAATCTTGGGGGCATATCCATTTCTATTTCACACTTCTCTTCTCATCCCACTCCATTCTCCCATCCCTAACCCTAGTCTTAAACATGGGAATCTATTATAGGTTTTACACAGTAACATGAGATAAATATTTCAAAGGAAAAGTCATTGATTTTTGTGTGAAGGGAACATTTGTTGAGGAGTCTTATGGAGTCTCTTTATCCATCTCATATATCCTTCATCCTATCACACCCTCATATATATCTTCCATATTATCACCCCCATCACATCTTCTTTGATGAGTATGTCTCATCTTAGCCTCCACTTGATGTTATTCTTAGCTGGCTCTTGCTATCTCTAAGCCATGGTCCATAAGTCCCCACTAACTTTATAATTATAGAAGGGATAGTAATATTTCTCTATTTGAGGTCTAGCATGCACAATGCCACTGAACCTTGATCAATTATCCTAAGACCCATATACAATTACTTATGATTCAATTAGATCCTTGTTTCAATCTAATAATTTTGGGCATAATATACACCATGTACATATCTCCTATCATCATTCTGACCATTGTACATAATCCTCTCTTTGCCATCATTTGATTCTATCACATATATATCCATTTTGTTTATCCCAATCTTTAGTCTATTTTGTCTTATTCTTGTATATATGAATGTGTGTGTGTTTATAATATGTGTGGTTGTTTTATTAATCATTTAGTATTTTACATATTAATTAGATTATCTTGTTATCTTATCTTTTTATGGTAAAAAGGATGGTCTAGGTGACTCCTAAACTTGTTTTGGGCAAAGTCACTTCAAAACAGAGTTCCCCCATGCACTGGGTGTTTAGTGTGTCCTTGACTCATAACTTGTCATGGGTACACATTTATTTTCCATTGCAATATTAAATAGATTTCATACATTATTAATGGCTTCAAAAAATTGCCACCCATCCATTTCCCCCCAATCCTATCATCATCTAGTTTAACCCTCACTATTTAACCTAACCATCCTACCATCCCATCACTATCACACCTCCTTGGTGTAAGAGGATTATTATCCAATTTATGAGATAAAAAATTAAAAATGGGTTAATCTTTATTTAGCACATTGATTAATATTTTATTCCATTTTACCATATCAAATCAACATATCTCATTAAAATTTCATACTTTTACATCCATATAAATTCATTACATATCATCCATAAATCCTAAAACATTATCACATAACTAGCCATCTATCTATCATATCATTAAATCCATATCTAAAATTCATCTAATCTATCCACATAGACATCATCACATAAATAGCCATCTATCTATCATTTAATATAATAAATCCTTATATAACATCCATTTAACTGTATCCATCTACACATGAATAATCATCTATCTACCTTATCGTCTAAATCATATCATTTGAATCAAATGTATACATTAATATCCACATCACATCATGACATCTAATCATATAACATACATGGGAAACATCACATCATATAGCATCACATAGGTAATCTAATACATCTATCTAATCCATCTAATCTATAAATACATACATCTCATCACATCATATAACATCATACAAATAACCACAATCAAATCCTAACATAGAAAAATGCATAATCATAATGTCATAAAACATAACACATCACATATCATCAAAATCTCATCACTTAATAATCTCAAATGTCCACATGGAGTCCATGTCAAAAATATATACAATATAAGGGCCCTGTGGGCATAAATATGTTACAATAAACAAAATCGATATATATGACCTCACATAGTCTTGGCCAGACTCCTAATGGTCCTCTGGGGTACTGGTGTATTGACTACGATGAACTAGATCTAAATGTAAGTGCACGCTACCCAATTGGCATGCTACCTCATATAATTATTTGTAATATTATGACTCTTGCATTAGCCTCGTGATGTTTTGCATAACATACCCCATCCCACCTACTAGCATAGTTGTGTAAATCTCATCCTTAGCCCTCTCAACCACCTACACCTCTCTTATCATATCTCTGATATGAGTCTGCATTTGGCTAATCTATGCTTGAAACCTCATAATTTATGTGTCCTAGCTATGGATTTGACTCTGTATCATAACCATTTGAGCCTACAGAGAGGTGACCTATCCCTATGAATAGTAACCTATACCTATGCTTGGGCTAATTTCCCATACTTCTAGGCCATTTAACTCTGTGATTGGGGTTGGAGCTTATCTCTCTCTTTGGTAATACCTGCTATCTCTAAAATCCATGCTTGTAACTCTATCTTGAGACATGCTAAGAGAGATCTCTCATCCTCAGTTAATGGTTACTAGGATGATCCTGTACCATCCCTGATCCCACTAGTTCGTGCCTATGTCCAAGTTACCCCAACTTGTGTATTACTCCCCCTAGCCTAGGTCCTACTCCCTCCTACCTAAGCTATAGTACCTCCCTAATCTCCATCACCCCCGTCTACCTCCATAGTGTCTAACCCTCCCTACCCATCTAGGCATCCTATATTGGGACCTATCCCTTCCTCCATCTTTATAGCCTCCCCTATACCTACAAAACCTCCTTAACCACTCCTCTATATACCATATGCCCATGCCTGAGCAATGTCACTAGTATCCTTTGAGCCTAGCATGTGATATAAATTGCTATCACACTTAGATCTAGTAAATGTGTCTATAAATCACATGATATTGGGGTAAGGCTATTTTATTTCATGTATGTTATATCCCTATCCACTACCCTGCCCCAATATGGCCTCTCTTGATCACTCTGTGAAAATATACATTCTTCACTTGGAACATCTTATGGGTGTCTGAACCATCTCTGAACACTATTAGGTCTATATAATTCTATAATAAACTCCCTTTGACCTATCAGGTAACACTCTATCAGCATATACTATATCACCTTAGCCTCATCCTCCCAACCAAATTGAAGTCCCTTGTAGGGCATGCAAGTGATATGCTTTGATCACAAACTATCAAAATCCTATATGTATAACCTCATCTCCTTGCCATGGCCTCTCTACATACCTAATAAAATATACCATCCAAATATAATGGGCTCATGAAGCTCTCTAGCTACTTGAGTACATAAGGGCCATTGGATCGCTATGTGCTCCCAACTCCAAATCTATAGCAAAAGTGATGGAACTAGGCTCGTAGCTCCCCTATAGGCCCCCAAGTACAAATCTCAATATAAATGAGCTAAAACCACTGGCCCCCATACAAACACCCTAAAATCTTAAACCATATCAACAACCACATCTCCAAGTCTTAGGTGAAACCATTGTCTACTCTTATCCAATAAGAATATACCAGTAACAAGAGACATCACCACTAATGTTAATTGATCAGTGGTACCTTCTTGAAGGCATATATCAATTTATATCCATCAATATTGCATGCCAACTTGTAATTCTCTTGCTAATCTCTATGATATCACACTCAGTATATGTGATTGGCAATTGATCCTGTCTCCTGTCATCGATAATCATTAAATATGATATACGTCCTTCAACATCATCATCATCTCTCCAGTTATGAAGTGGAAGGTACTCATCTCTGATTTCCATCAATCCACCAATGTAATAATCAAGGCACAATAAATCCACACCATCAACATCATAGCTATGTGGTATAGCCCCACTAGCTCTAGCACACCATAGTCTATAGGGGTCAACTGATGCATTTCATGAAGTACTTTAGGATGTTGCAATCGAGATGCCATCATTCCCAAGTCCTCCTACACCAATCACAAAACCCATCACTTAACCTATTACATCATGTATTATTTTTTAATATAACTCTTCCAACTCACCAAGTTTGTATTCCTTTATTACTAAGGCTAGTTTACTGTATGTGTTGACTATGTCACCTATATGTGTCTATTAGGGAGGAAGTTTGAAAGTTTCCTATAGTTTTCACTATGTTTGATCATTGTGTTTCATCCCTCCATTCCCTTCTGAGGTCACTAGGAACATTCCACACCTAAACATATTCATCTCTACCTCAGAATCATGTTCTCATCAATTCACTATAGTGCACTAGTTGAATTTCAAGTTCTAATCTCAATACATTGAGTCATGATATTCCTATAGGTGATCATGTATTTAACTACCCTTACATCATGATTTTCATTGAGTCTATTAGGCCATTCCATATGTGTATGAACCTATATCATGCTTTGACATCATGTTCTCACATTATTACCATCAATGGACAATAGGTCACTTTCAGGGTGCATGTTCATTTGGGTTCAAAAGCATTGTAATTCACTAAATGTCTTGAGTGGAAACTTGACTATACTATAAGTTCACTTACCATCACTCTCTTATCCTAACCAATTCCTCTCATGTTCAAGTGTGACATCTAGGTCTAGGCTACAAGAATATAACATCAAGGTTCACATAAAACCCATTATCTTCCATCAAAATAAGCCATTATATTAGGTAGAAATCTCATTTAGAGAAAATAAGGTAATTAGTCCCATTTACAACTTTCTCACTCTTCCATCATGGACATTGCTTGAATTGGTCTAGGATCAACACTATGACCCTGCATGACTTGAGAAACTCATTCAAGTCATAGAATTGAATTCAACTTGTGTCTTGGGTTTTGAATATCTCATGTATTCTTTGCACATACCTACAAGTGGCTATAGGTGACTGTGTATATTAGATTTATGACCAATCTTTACATTAGTGCCTTATAAACTAATCTCCATGAACCTCCATGTCCTTCAATGCAAATATACCATAGAGAAAATATATTCCATGGTTTGAGAGGAGAGACATAGGTGTACTAATTTTTATATGAATCCATTTACACAAGGATAACTTTGTAACTATGAAACATGTTCTATAGACCACATTGATGTTCATTTCCAACAAAATGAGATGTTCTTTCCTACCTTCCATGAAAACATGTGAAAAATAAGATTAAAACATCATGGAAAGGAATATAAATATATATAAGTACACCTACACCACTTGGAAGTGTTAGATCATGCAAACAGATGAGAAAACCAGAAGGTGTTGGGAATGCACAATCATCTTGGAGGAATTAACAATCTTAAAGATGGTTCATGAAGCATAGACCATGAAACCAAAAAATATTACCACAAAATTATATCTCATTATGAGTGCTAACATTTACCAAATGCATTCACCTTGACTCTACCCCTTCTTTCTATACCAGCTGTAAATTGGTTGACTTGTTTAACCTACCAAAGGGAGTGAAGAGAGAGATATAATGGGTTTCACCAATTTTGGGACTATTAAATCAATATAAACATGGATATTACTTGTGGGGATCTGAATTGACACTAATAAAATTTTCACACATGCTAGGACTGCTATGAATCCATACAATTAACTGAATATGAGCTATTTTATAGTTAAACTCTTTTTTGTACGTTGAACCTACAATTTTTTAGTTAATACCACTCCTTAAAATTCCCTAACATAAAAAACATTAACTTATACTTTGAAACACTTGTATTTATTTTAAAACCATACACGTTCATTAAAATGACCCAAAAGGACATAAAATAACACTAATGACAAATGAACAAATGTGATCAAGATGAAACATAGTTTATGACCTCATTTATGACCATAATGAAACTTTTAGGACCTAGGAGACCCTATGGAAGTTTTAAATTATAGGGGGGTTGACCTAATTTGAATTTGGATCAAATTAGTCAAGTATCAAGCCTATTGGTGGCCAGAACATTTTTCACAAATCAGGGTAATTAGGAAATAGTGGGATAATAGTGTTTGCTTTCATTTTTGATATTATTTATCCATTATTCTCAATAAGTGCATGAATTAATTGGGAACATTTAAAATACTTCCATATATTTATGGGTTTTAGAACCTTTTAGATGCACAATCATATATGAAATATACTCAAAATTGAACTGTAGAACACCCTCTCTAAAGTGTTAAAAAATGCAAAAAATAAAAACCCACAAAATTATAAAAAAATATAAGGGAATATGAAAGAGAGTGGATTCAAATAAAAAACAATAATATCCAATTTCAAGGGTGTGAAACATTGATTCTTACTTTCCTTTAATCAGAAATGTGATAGTTTATATAACAAAGATGATGCTCTGATACCATATTATAAAATAAGAGATACTGACAACATAAATTTTGTTTGAATGTCTCTACATTTGAGGATCATGTTTATGTAAAAAGCCACACATTATATTCTACAAAACAAATTCAACATAATAATATAAATCTCTTCTATATTAAATCACATAAAGTATTTACATAATACTTTCCATTGCTAAAATGGGTGAGGAAAGAATTCATTATATAGAAACTGAGTATCCTCATAAATACATGTGGTCATTTTAATGTAGTGGTTGTATAAATACAAGTTTTTGTAAGTGGAGACCTAAATTTCACTTTGGTGTGCCAATTGGACTTTAGTGTATTTATATATGTGGGTGTACAACTTTTACTAAGTTAGATTTATAAATACATTATTTACTAAATATGAAAATTGAAAATCTTAAATAATCTTTTTGCTAGCTAAGTAAACTTAAGTCCTAATGGTGCAATTAGTAATTTAAACTAAAAAAATTACATCATCTCTAATGAAAATATGGGTAAAATAAGCATAGTCAGTAGATAAAGATCAAGTAGTGCAACAATTAAATCACACTACACGAAAAGTGAAATAACATGAACCATTCAAAGTTGTTGAGAAAAATGTTCATCAATAAATTTTAAATGATTATAGTGCATTCATATTCTTTTGTGGTTATTCAAAAAATCTTTTTTCACCATAGACAATTGATTTTGTTGGTTTCATGAGTTAAGTTCACACATGTGTTGTTCTTAATATCATACTATTATATGCATTGTAATACAAAAATGGGTAGAGGTCTCTCTCCTCCACCCCCCACCACCACAAAAATTTGTTGTTATACCTATTCAAGATCATGATATAGAGTCACTCTATACACCTATTTCAAATTTTTCTATACACCTAGTTTATAGGAGTGTATTTAAATATGATAGACATATAGTTCTCTAGTGCCCACTACATCATAGAATCACATAGGACTCATAGAGGCCATTGTAAACTATATCATATAGTAAGATAATATCACAAATAGTTCAACATGTTCCAAAATAAAAATAGGCACCAATACATTCTCCTACTATACATCAAGCCACAAAACATCCTTATAATTATAGAGTTTCACATCATACATGTTATCATATGAGTGATGATGACAATAGTTACATTACAATGGCAATTTCATTATCAAATTCTAGTGCAATTACATTTGGTATCTTTTTCTCATGACACATGATCCTTGCATCGTACGATACATGAACTTCCCATGAATTTTATGAGATAACTGACTATCACATTTTTAAATTTCAAGATAAATAAAAAAATAAAATAAAATAGATACTTTAAAAATACAAATAAAATCAAAATATTCAAAAAAAAAAAAAAAAACCCAGAACCTAAGCAAGATAAGATTGATAGTTTCATTATTTAGATATGTTATTTATCACATGTTAGGTAGTTAACATATAATTTTTTATAAACATGCATTTGATGATATATGAGTGCGATGGAGGGAATAAAGATCATATGTTGACACACAGATGCTTATATATCCTATACCCAATGTCCATATCTATACTAGGGGAATATTATTCCATAGTTTATGATATCATAGGTTATATCTTTCAATGACTTTTAACCATTTTGAACTACCTATATTGCTTACATATGTCTTGGCATTCAATCGTATCTTACATATTGGTACACATAAATTGATATGCATGGATATTTTAGATTAATTTTTAGTTGTTCTACACTTAATTGAAGCTGTTCCTCATACATGATAGGAAAACCATTACTTGACTATGGTGTGTGGCCCTTTGATATTGTTTAATACATATTCACATCCCTTGATTGTGGTCCTTAGGATTTTTTTATGTAACATGTTCATTTCCATTATATGTGTCCCTTGGCCTTGTGTGCATAATATCTTTATGTCCCTTGTGTGAGGCCCTTAGCATTTTATGTGTGACATATTTATTTCCATTGATTTTGGAATTTGGATTTTTTTTTATATGACATCTTCATGCCCCTTATATGTGAACCTTGGCCTTATGTGTGACATTGTGTGCTTATGAGTGGTTTAATCTAGGATTGTATATAGAGCATATTCTAATTGTTGATATGTTTGATTTTTAAAGTGTCATGATCTATAACAGTAACTTACTCATTCAATTTTAGTTCCATCATTTATTTCATTCATGTCCTTACTAGTAGTGTTATTTAGTTATTATATCAATGATGGTTACTAATACATGCCTTATTGACACATATATATTGACATGACACTTATATGCTTTGTGTTATATATGTTACATACATGATTTTATAACATATACATTACCATGATGACATATTCTCCACAAGTTGACATGACTATACATGTTTACGTATTTATACAAGATTTGATGAAATAAAGAGTACTTACATGATGCATACCTCACCTCAAAATGTAGGAATATTATTAGGCATGTCATAGTGACATAAGTCTCCATGAGAAAAATATTAGATTTTTGCAACATATTATAGGATTTATAGAGTTGAAAGTGTTCAAATATCATATGAGTTCAAATATTAGATATATATTCACACATTGATATAAATAATGGGATTATATGTCATACATATGCAGTCACTTCACAAAGACATGACCTACAAATTATAGGTTAATATACATAGTTTTAACACTAATCCATATTTTTTAAGGTTAGGGAATTTGTCTTCCTAAATCCATGGGCTTGCATATTTATACAAAACTTGGATGTTACTACCCAAAATTCTCAAATGGTTCAGTAAAAGGAACCTTTCTCCAATTTTTAAACAAGAAAGCATCATCTCCAAAAAATATTAGGGAAACATGGTTTGTGCATATGAGTGTACTCTTTATTTTCTCTTAATTTTTATAAAATATCTATAATAGTTCAGATTTCATATTTCACTTTATGGAGTTTAACTACTATAGGTTTATTGAACATTATCATGTATTAAAGCTGTGCATTTAGAGACTTATCAAAAATACAAAGTTTTTTGTACATATTTAGGTATATTTTAATCCTTTTAATCTAGTATTTATATTGAATTTCAATACTATGATAAAAGAGACTAAAATATGGTATAAGACACTTGAAAATGTCACTTTTGATCTAGCTTCACCATACATGACTTGTGTATACATATATGTTTCTAATCTACAATTCTCTCACAATCACATTCTATCTATGGGTCCAATCCTTCTAAGTTTTTTTATTCACCTCATGAATTCTCTTAGATTATGTCAAACCAATAATCTATCATAGTTAGACATTTTTATATCATCAAATCACTATTTTGGTCTCTTAGACATGAGCTTCAGATTCAATCTATATTGTTTAGATGTTACTGACCAAATTTTATGTTTTTATCCTTTCCATAGAAATGGTCAAATTTAAAAATAAAATTATTCCTATGGTTCAACACATCTACCTAGCATGTCAGTGGTGTGATAAATTAGTCGAATAGACACATATAAATATAAATCAAGTATAGACTTATTCCATATCTATCACTTATCTATAAAACACCTATACACTTGTGCACATTGAGAAAAACTGCCCTATTTTTCCCAAATTATAAATCAATCACTAGGAGAACTCATTAGTCAAGTCTAAAACACACTAAGCCAAGTAAAGAGAGAATTTTTGAAATTTTAAAAAGTTGAATCATCAGGGGAATTCATATATAAAATTAACATAATTTCATATTCATTTATAACTAAGGGGAAGAACTACACATAGTTTGATTTCCATATTTATAGTATTGAATATGTAGGTAGTGGTTAATAATCAATGGGGGTGATTGGGGTTAGCTTATACCATTAAACTTACCAAGTTTTTTGCATTTTTATCTAATGACAATTGGGCCTAGGGTTTTGGATGAAGGATATGATTTAATGGGTGTTGTGTTTATCATCTTACCTTGAGATTACACATAGAGCTAAAGAATAATTATGCAAACCTACCTATGTAAAACATATAAGTATAATATCTAGGGACAAAATAATCTAGCCTAGAACATAGTGGTAAAAGTTATTGAATTAAGCCTAACATTACTCTATAGATTCATAAAAATATCTAGAAGCTACATCGAGTGACTCACGATCATATTTCCATACTGACATGTATATCAGTCCTAGAAAGTACAAGGAATTGTTAAATATCTTATCTCTCTTTTTAAATTCTAAATCTAGTAAGCTTGTTTTCCAAATCAATTTGAATCTTATACATTTATATATATGCTTAATTTTTATACTTAATGATCTGAATTATTATAATGGTTTATATCTTAATTAGGGTCAAAATTAATCCAAGTAAGGTACAAAAAAGAGTTTGGTGAAATTACTTACTAATGTTACATAGGAAAGTATAATCTTGCACATTATCTATATTTATTTTTTAACATTGGTATATGTCCCAACATTAAGTAGGTCTATCTTCTATATGTCCTTCATAGATGACTACACTTGAAAGATATAGATACTTTAGCCAAAATTAATTTTATTTTCTTGTATCACCCTCATATGCTACTCCAAAACTATGTAAAGCATAAAAATGAAAACACATCATTGAATAAAAACAAAGGTCAAATACATTTTATTGCATAGGTCTAGATAGGAACCCCAAATCATCCTCAAATCATTATAGAAACTAAACTATACACAATAAATCATAATTTAATTCTCAACCAGACATTATATAAATGGTTTCCACACCAAAGTTTCTATCTATATAGGAACTTTGCAACATATAATGCTAAACATTCTTTACCGTTGTGCCAAATAAGAGAAACCATAAATAGCAAAACTTCCATTTTAAAATGAAGCTTCAATGGCTTACCCTAATTATCAAAAATATATTTTATCAAGTTCTTTTTCTTATCACATGAGGAAAACTCATTTCCCATTTTATAATGGGGAATCACACATTTAATATCTATTTTTAGCTTGTGAATATTAGAATAACTTCATAACTATGTAATTATAAATTAACTCCATAGAGATAAATAGTGGAAAGGTAATTAAATCAATCCATGTATTCATATTTCCTACAAATGAATTTACCACCTTATTAAAATTTCAAATTTAAGCAAGTCACCATGCATTAGGTCATGTTACACTAGATTCCATCACGTTGTGCATAACACATTGCCAAAGAGGAGATTTTGCACATCACCTCACAATAAGACTTATTCCATATTGGAACTATAAAATATTAGTATATTATTAAGGTGAAAATTTTCATTTCTTCATGATAATATTGTCTTTTTTTTTTTCAAAAAATTGCATCCACAACCCTATAATCAATGCCACCAATGTAAGGGAAATTTTAAAAAAATCTTAAAAATTGCATTTCACATGCACACATATTTACTTATAATATCTTCCCATTGGTCAATGATGTTAGAACTTGCTCTTATACCAATGTGTAGCATACTCCCATGTCACTCTTAAACCATTCTCAAAATTTTAATTTTATTTAACTAAATTACACTTGTGCATAACATTTGAATCCATTACTAATCAAACACATAATTATATCTTACATAAATTTGAATCAAATATACAATTTCATCCATAAGTAATCCTAAAATATGTATATGGATAGTTTAATGAGTTAGCCTCAAATTACTTTACTAAACACATGCAAAGTTATGTTTCCAAGAGGTAAATTTACTAAAATTTTCCAAAAGTGAATTCAAGCCACATAATTGGATTCAAAAAATCTTAAAATATCTAGGGTGACTATAAACAGATCCCAATTGGACATCTAGTACAAAAACATCATTTGGACAGGTGTCACAAATTATATAATATTCTTTTAATTAATTTCCATAAACATTTATATTAATTATATATATATATATATATATATATATATAATTAATTTACTGATCATTTTTTATACATTTCAATAGTATAGTATCTACATGGCCACAATGACATACAGAGGGTTACCATACCTATATATAAATGTAATTTTAGCACAAATAACCATGGATCTACATAGGGTCATAGGTGCACATCATATTATAGATATATTGGTGAAGTGGCCACCAAATAGGGTCTCATTACCCCTTATTAAATATAAATTAGCTAATACAATCTCCACACAACATCACCACAACTATTTGACTAATTTCATGATTCTTCTTACTAATGCAGTTCCAAAGTAAAATGTAACATATATTATAGTGTATTTGTATTAAAACAAGAGGAAAAATTAGTAAATTATTTTTTGAGTATAAGTACATGGTGTTTGTATTCAATATAACACCAAATGTCAAATCATCAGATCAAATGTTCACATAGTCAACATAAAAAGTATACAAAATTCTAGGTCACACTTTTACCTAGAAACAACTAGCATCATATTTAGGGTGAGTAAATTTATGGGTCCATTATACCCACATGGACATCAAGTCACCTTATATGGTCACTGTATTCCAAAAGGGATAATTGTATTGTCCACCCTTGGTTCATCTGCTCAACCCACTAAACATTGTGTTACCATTATGGGAATGTTTATCTCAATTGAGCAATAGACATGATATTGTAAGAATATTTATTTCCAAAAGGGATAATTGTATTGTCCACCCTTGGTTCATCTACTCAACCCACTAAACATTGTGTTACCATTATGGGAATATTTATCTCAATTGAGAAATAGACATGATATTGTAAGAATATTTATTTCCACATTTATCATTCACAACAAGTAGAGAATAATAATAAAAATGGAGTACACAAGCCTCAATCCCAAATTGGGAAAAATATAGATTTCTCACCAAATGTAATTCTACCTAAGAAAGATCAACTCCCATGAAACATGTGAGCCTTTCCTCTCATTATAAATTCACATTCTAGACCATGATCAGATCGTAAGATTTTTTATAACTCTCACTTCCATTTAATGACTATTTTTATTTCACTACAAATTATGTTTCCTCTATCTACATATTCATAATCACCATTATTTTCTATAACCACCTTCTTTTAATTTGAACGTGTAACATTTAATTGGGCAATGTTGGTCCCCATGTTGTTTTGGCATTTTCATTTGAATTCTATCTTTTTTACCTTTTCACATTTAATTTATCACAAATTGGATGAATATGTTTTATTTCCATAGTCCACATCCATTAATTTCTCACCTACCATTTTATTTATGAATATATCTTTTTAAAATTATAATTAGTGACTTTTGTCTTTTAATTTAATTTTATGTAGCTTATTTGTCCATAATGGCTTGTACTTTCACATTGAGAAGAAAAAATATGGGTTTTCACTAGTCTCACAACTTGCCTTATGGTTGCCTCTTTTGTGATCACAAATATTATATATAATTATGGCCATTTTTACTCTAGTCCGCAAAACATTTCTTTATTTTTTCATTCTCCTTTTAATTATCCCATGGACATGTGGAATATTGTCCATGCTTAAACATAATATTCTCATTTTTATTTATTCCACCAAATCATAAAGTGATAAGTGTCTAGATGGCACGTGGACTAAACAAATAAATTATATATAAGGTGACCTCATCACCAATCCCTACAATTTGTACCCATGCTTATTGTGCATTTAAACTACTAGAGCTTCCCTCTCAATGTACTAATTTATATACCATGTGATACACATAATCCAAACCCTTACCAACTCATGTAATCATTGGCATATAAAATTAAAACACATCCTAAACCACTATTCTTTGCACATAACCAAACAGATCAAGGCAACTCTATGGTATGAAGCTATATTGAAAACAATCATACTAACCTAATGCTTCTTTATCAAAACCATAATCATATATATCTTTTTTATATGATCTAATATGTAATAATCAAATGATTTATTAAAAAATAAGTATCCTTATCATGAAAAATAACTCAATTAAAGGGTCCAAAATATGGTCCTAAGAAAATTTTAAACTAATGGGTAATTATGCTTAACCTAACATTTTATTAGGCTAGGCGAGGTGTTATAATTCTTAGGAAATTCAAGGAGTTCAAACACTTGTGGAGAACCACATAGATAAGAGGCTAAATGTGTCACATATAAGAAATGTGGGTGCATATAATATAATTATTTTTATGAATTCTTAAGAATTTTGTTATTGAAATGAAAAATACAACTTTATACACACTATAGTAAATTGGAGTTGAAAAGCATATGAATAGGATGTTAATTAACAAGGCTTAAAGTATGCTAAATGGTGCACACTAGTTGAAAATAATCCACAAAAAGCATGGAATGGTAATAACAAATACTTAAAACACATATGAATATTTGGTTACAAATCTTAATCCCATATTGTAAAGGATAAAATATCAAAATTAAACTTTAATTATGCAAGTTACATATTTATTGAATATGGGAATGGTGTCAAAAGTTAAAATATTTATAATCTTGAGAGAAATAAAGTAGTCATTATATATAATTTAGTATTCATGGAGGTGCACAAGGTTAATACACAAGAAAGACAAAATAATCATCCAAAAGAAGAAACATAAAATATACATGTTGATGTAGATGCTCAAGTGTACGCATATGAGTATGGTGTGATGGATGAATAGTTATGAGAGTCACAAGAAGAGGAGGAGTTTGTGAATTATACTTTGAGGAGATCATAAATTATGTGCACAATATATGAAAAAATGACCCACTAGATTTTTATTATGTGTTATTGTTACTTGTGACTAATGGTGAAGAAACTAAGATGGTAAAGGAATAAATTAGATGCCATGAGGGAAAGTACTATAATAAATTTATGAAGGAAATTGAGTCTTTTGATAATAGTGGGTCTTAAGAATTGGTAATTTTATCACTGGGACAAAAAAAATATAAGATACAAGTGTGTTTTCAATAATAATCAAAATGGCCAAGGGAAACTATAAAAGTATAAAACTCACCTGTTAGCAAAGATATTCTTACTAGTAGAGGTAATTGACATTGGTGATATTGTTTCTCCTATTGTGAAATTAAATTCCATAATATTTATTTTAACTATTTTTTCTACATTTGATGTTGGGATAAGTAAGAGTTATCTTTATAAAAAAAATTGCATGAAGAGATTGGACAATAAATATAAACATTATCTCTAAAAATATTCAAGGTCAAAGGTAAATAGGAATTTTAATCTAGATTAAACAAGTCCTTATATGTATTTAAGTAATTAACAAGGTTGTGAAATCAAAATTTCAATAGCTATGTGGTTCAACATGGGTTTGCATACAAAAATATGATCCTTGTGTATGCCTTAAAGAAGAAGGTGATAACTATGTCATCATAGTTCACTCTATGATTGACATGTTATTGATCATAAATGACAAGAGAATGATTGATAAAATTAAGTATCAACTATTTGTATAGTTTGACATGAAATATATTAGTGCCAAAAGATTTATATTGGGCATGAAATAAAAAATATCTTGCAAACAAGAAGTTTTGGCTAAACTAGAGGAAGGATGTTGAGAAATAAAATACTAGAAATGTTCAATATGCCAGATTTCAAGCTTACATAAACCATTTTACTTCTATCATAAACTATCTATTTCACAATGTAATACATAAGAGGAGATGGAGGACTTGGTTCAAGTTTTGTATGAAAGTGAGATGGGAAACCTAATGTACATAATGGTCTACATAATACCTATAATTGTGTATGCATTAGAAATAGTGAGAAGATTCATGTTGAATTCAAGAAAGGTATATTAGATGCTAGGGAATAGTATATTTAGGTATCTTCATATGAATTTTGAATATGCAATTTTATATTAGGGAAAACCTAGTGAAACTAATATAATAATCTATAGGACTTTGTGGATTTTAATTGCGTTGGAGATCTTGATTTCATTATATATACTAGTGCATATGCATTCAAATTATTTTTTGAAACTATTATATGGATGAGTAAATGTTTGGATAGTGTTGTAATATCCACCATAGAAGCTAATTACATCCTAAATTCTCATCCAATCAAGGAAGTGGTATGTATTCAAAGGCTGTGTTATATGATTGGGTTCACTTAAAAGGAAAGAAGGATATATTTCAATAGATAAATCATTATAATATATGTTTGATATCACGTAAGTATCATTATCATAAAAAGCACATCTATGTTTGATATCATTTTTTAATCAACATGGTAGAAGGGAGAAAGATACGTATAGCTAAGGTGGACTAAAAAATATATTATAGATTCATTGACTAAGGTAAAGAGTACTAAGAGTTTATCTTTGTGCCATATAGAGATGAGAATGGTTTCCCAAATGTTCTAAAGGATGGACGAGTAATTTTTTTAAAAAGTTTTCAACAAGTGGGAGTTTCTTAGAAAATTTTAAAATTTTCATGGATCTACACAATGGTAATTTTGTGCAAGAATGGTGTTGGGCAAGGTTTTTTATGCAAACATTATCTATATAGGATGTGTGTAGGTTGGTTTCACAAGTACTATTTCAAAATGTTGTTTGTGCAAGTTAGTGATGGTTTCACATGCTTGTATGGAGAATATATATGGTATTATAAAAATGTTATGAACATGCTAGAAATTATGTATTACTATGCAATGCTTTCTACATAATATCATTAGACTTTGAAAGGTTTCAAAGTGGATCATAATGGTTGAGTCATAGTAAGGTGTTATAAGGAGTTGTGAAATATGTTAAGCAATGTAAAAATGTTATCCATTACTAGATGTTTATCATGTTGTATATGTTATGTTAATGGTTTATAGGTAACATCTTGGTAGTGTTTTGATATGGAGCTATTGAGAAACATTACATAATGACCTCTTTGTTCAATAGTTGGTGACTACATATTCCTATGTTGTGTGGTAATTACAAATTAAGGTGCCAAATATAGGAATGGTCCTTGTCAATAATATGACAATTATTGAGAAACATGTGAATAAATTATACAAAGTCAATTATATAGAGTGTATGCAAGTAAATACATGATTACTAAATACACACTATAAAGTGTGTGCATTATAATATATAATAAAGTGTTGTATGAAGGTTACAAAATCCTATGACTTATTCTAACCTTGTAAAGTGGTTTTAATTTATTTTATATTAAATAAGGTTATTGTGTTGGATTTTTTACCTAAAATATTTTTCCCAACTGAAATATTATGTATTTTGTGTGCTTGTTATTCCCTTATGTGTGTGTGTGCACATGCACATCCATGTATATTTAAGTGTGTGTGGATGTGCATGCACATGCATGTGTGTGTGTGTGTGGGGGTGCGCGTGCGTGTGTGTTTTTGTTTTAGGGTTGGGGGTCCCTCAATTATTCATATATATTTAAGAAGTAAAAAAACATTATTTGTTAATGGGGGTTACCTAGAAAGAATACCAAATAAGGCCAAGCCTTGGAGCTTATAAAGTAACTAAAATATATAAAAATAAGGAACATACCTCAATAAAACTAGCCATAAAATTATAAGTAAAAATTTAAGTGTTACATATATAGATATACCACATTAATAAAAAATATAGTAAGACTATATAATATAGAAAATTATTATTAAAGTAACATATAAAGGCATTATGGACTGTCCACATTGTGATCCACCTCAACCAAAATGATTCCTAATATTGAATCCATGTCCTCTTCCCTCTTCACCACATCAATGCAACCATCTCTATCCTATATCCCACCACTAAGGTTACTACCCCCACATTTGACCCCACGTCTACCATCATTTAAGACACTTCCACATATTGAAACCCTAAAAAAAATACCACCTTGTAACCTTCAAAAGACATGAGATGAGCACCAAATCCTTAACCATAGAGGTTATGACCATATAAATAATCCTTGGTATTATCCAATACATACCTCATCTCCCTAAGTATCCAAATATCACTCTTTTTCTCTTTCCTCAATCCAGATCCAAACTCACCCTTCATCATCTTTTTTAGAATAGTGTTGCTAGCCTTACTAACCATAACCCATAAAATATAAATCCAAATACTACTGGCTCAAACCATTTAGACAAAAAATTTGACTGATTTTACTATAAAATCAATAAGATTATTCTCAAAAGAAGATATGTAGGGGAAAATGGCCTAGAAAGGAAGCTTATCACCTTTAAGGTAGAATCTTATAAGGTGAAAAGTCTAAATATATTAAAGATGTCCCATAACCATGGATAATATTTCATTTAAATCTTTAAATATATTCAATGAGACTATACCCATATTATTGATGCTCTAAAGAGGGAGCCAACTAGGTAAGTCCCTATTTGTAATTTCTAGTGTTATTTCAAAGTCAATTCATAAACCTAGCTTCATAAACTTATTTTATTATGTCATTTATGTATCCTTCAACAAAATGTGTAAGTCAATATTGAAAATCAAAGATAATTTAGAGTTCACCCAACTTCTTACCACTGATTAAAGGTAGTCTACACAATAATTCCCAAAATTGAATGAAGAATTATTCCATAAGGCACACAAAATACCTCATTCACCCTTCCTTCCAATATAGGGGTGTGAAAAACAATCAATATCTTTTGAGTATGTAAAATTAATAGAAGTTCCATGGAAAGGATATATTCATACCAACCCATCTTCCCTAATTATCCAAATAGACCATAGGAAGCAAGAAAAACACCCACAAAAGGAAGAGCCAAAACCTCAAGCACAACAAATCAAAGGGACATAGTGAAAGTAGAGTAAAAACTGATGAAAAATAAATAAAAATTTCAAAATAATTAATAACAAATATTAAATTCCCATATGTCGACACACAATATCTTAACCTTGAGAAGTCACCTCTAGTCACATAATAAAAACCCAAACAAACCTCAACAAACCATCAATACACAATTTACTAAATCCGGATGGGAAATTATACCAAGGATAAAGGGATCAAATTGGATTAACCATAGGTAAAAAAATAAATGACGGAATGTGTAAATGAGGGTATATACCCCATCATTGAATTCCCCCCTCTACATTAACTAGACCAGCCCAACAAATCTAGTTGATTATAAATTTATAACTTAAATAGTAGGGAGATGTCATGGTTAGCCAAGAAGTCTAAATATGCTTTTGATTCTATAAATAAATTCATCACAATGAATTCCTTGAGAGAGTTAAAAATATGCCAAGCTCTCCCTAAAATTTTCTCAATATCTTAGGATTTGGTCTTGTGATTTTGAAGTGCCTACACTAAGACTATTTATTGATGGAGTGTTGGGATTAGAACAAGGTTTGTATGAACACCCATTCATACCTCAAATTTTATGATTCTTATCCATAAGATTCTATGTAATAATCATGTAATTTATAGGAATAACCTCAATCAATGAATCTATCATCATGTTCTACAATTACATTTTTTTCTTTCCAATAAATATTGTTGATAACAACTACATTCAACAAAGGCATGAAATGGTTGTCAACCTTGTCATATTGATGCAGGACCATCCACGGTGTAAGGTCAATCTTTCATCACCATGAATAATATTTTTTGTTGATTTTAATTTTTTTTGGTAGGTTCTTAGTTAATTAGAACACATGTCAAAGTTTCCAGTGGTTTAGAACTATCAAAATCTTTCTAAGGATAAAAATAGTAACCTACTATTTTATTAATCTTGTGTGTGTGTGTGTGTGTGTGTGTTTGTTTTTTTGTTTTAGGGTTGGGGTTGCCTCAATTATTCATATATATTTAAGAAGTAAAAAAACATTATTTTTTAATAACAATAATGCACACATATTGTTGTTATTGTTGTAGTCACCAACTATAGTAAGAATTTTGAATAATAACAATATGTTGTAGGAAATCTTGAGTAAGGTAGGTTATTGAGGGCCATTTCCAAGATTAGAAAAATGCCAATGATTGAAGTTTCTACATATTCTATAAGTCTAAACCTAGAAGAATTGATTGATTAGATCAATGAATTGGAAGAGTACTTTGAATATGAAGATATGGAAGACCATAAAAGGTTAAAATTTTCAAAGACCAAGCTAAAAGGTCATGCCAATGTTTGGTGTAAGGAATTTCAATTAGAGATAAATCAGAGAGGAAAAGAGAAGATCACCAAATAAGATAGAATGGTGGAAAAGTTGAAGAGGTAGTTTATTCTTGTAGATTATGAGTTGGAGTTGTTGCAAAAGTTTCAAGGTTTGAAAAAATCAAATATGACTGTTAAGGAGTATACGAAAGAAATTGGTAAGATTATTATCAGAATAGGTCGTTTAGAGTCTAACAAGGAAATGATAACCCATTATATTAATGGGTTGAAGCCAAGCATTCAATATGAGCTGAGTCTGGTTAGAATGACTATCATAGAATATCCATACTAATTTTCCATGAAGTTAGAGGAGAAACTAAATAAAAGGTTTTAGAGAAAACAAAGAGGAAGAGGTCATGGTGGAAGGATTAGTGGAAATTTCTATGGAGGACAAAATGAAGATCACAATAAAAATGAATAAGCAAGCACCAACCAAAATCAAAGAGAATATAATTCATATCACCCTCGAGACCAAAATAATGGTGAGAAAAGAGGAAGAGGAATATTTGGATGAGGATTTGGAAGAGGAGGCTTTAGAGGAACTTTTTTCCAATGTGGAGAAGATTGACATCGAGCTTATGAGTGTCCCCAACATCAAGAAAGGAAAAATAGAAGACCTGAAGGGAATGCATGAGTTGGACATGTAGATGAAGATGCTCAATATAAACATTTTGTAGATGATGAAAGAGGGGAAACCCTTGTCATAAGGAGAGCATTATTGAAGGAGGATAGAGAACCAGTCTAGAGGAAGAGTCTATTTCAAACAAGATGTAAATCTGAAGGTAAATGTTGTGAAGATATTATTGATAACGGTAGTACTAATAATCTAGTTTTAGAAGATATGGTTAATATGTTAAAAATAGAGAGGATAAAACATTCACACCCATATTAGATTGAATGGTTGTAGAAGGACCATAAAGCTTTGGTCAATGAATATATTCTCATCAAATTCAAAATTGAAGGATACTATTATGAGGTATTAGGTGACATCATCTTGATGGATGCATGTCATTTAATACTAGGGAGTTTGTGGCATTATGATAGGTGTGTTGTCCATGATGGCCATGCAAATACCTATTCCCTAATGAAATATGGATTGCATCACAAATTAAAAACCTTAAAGGAGGTAGAAGAGAATATATGTAGTAGTGCTAGAATTTGTTTGGTTGATGGAAATAAATTTATGGAAGGTATGAGGCAAAAGCATATGTGTTTTAAATTGGTTCCTAAGATCAACAAGGAAGTCACAAATTTTTTGGAGGAATTTAAATACATTACATCTGATAATGCACCAAAAGGTTTACCACTGATGAGGAAGATAAGTCACCAAATGGATTTGATACTAGGAGCTAATTTTTCAAATAAGGCAGCCCATAGAATGACTCCTATAGAGAATGAGGAGATGAATAGGCAAGTTCAGGATCTATTGAAGAAAAGACTAATAAGGGAGGGCCTAAGTCCATGTACAATATTTGTAGTACTAACACTAGAGAAGGATTGAGAGTGGAGGATGTGTATAGACTCAAGATCTATCAATAAGATCATGATCAAGTACAACTCTCAATTCCAAGGATGGATGACATAATGGATTGTTTGAGTGGATCCAAGTACTTCACAAAGATAGATTTGAAGAATGGATATCACCAAATCTGAATCCAAGAAGGTGATGAGTGGAAAATAGCCTTTAAGATGAAGGAAGGTTTGTATGAGTGGTTAGTCATGTCATTTCTAATAACTAATACACCAAGCACATTTATGTAGCTCATGAATGATGTACTAAAATAATTTTTGGGAATTTTTATCGTTTATTTAGATGACATTCTGATTTTTAATAAAACTTGGTAAGAACATTTGATGCGTATGAGAAGTGTTTTTGAGAAGCTGGAGGAAAAGAAGTTACTGATTAATCTGAAGAAATGCAATTTTGAAAATAAAGAATTGGTATACCTAAGATTGTTTGTCTCAGCTGAGTGTCTTAAGATGGATCTAGAGAAATTAAGGGCCATTGTTGAATGGCCTACACCAAGGAGTGTTATAGAGGTAAGATATTTTCAGGTTTGGCAAATTTTTATATGAAGTTTATCAATAATTTTACTAGAATTTGTGCACCTATTACTAAAATAATGAGAGGGGATAGAAAAGAGTTTAAGTGGACTATAGGAGCAACCAAGAGTTTTGATATGCTAAAGAAGAAAGTCATAGGGAAACCTATTTTATCACTTCTAGATTTCAACAAGGTATTTCAAGTAGATTGTGATGCTAGTGGGAGTGTTATAGGTGTTGTATTGAGCCAAGAAGGTAATCCCATTGCCTATTTTAGCGAGAAGCTTAATGATGCCAAGAAACCATATTTTATCTATAATTAGGAGTTTTATGCTATAGTTTAGGCTTTGAAGAAATGGAGACATTATTTATTACCAAGGAATTTATTTTATATACTAATCATAAGGGTTTATAATATTTTAATTTCCAAGGAAAGTTGAATCAAAGGTACTTAAAATGGGTTGAGTTTTTGCAAAGTTATACTTTTATTTTAAAGTATAAGAATGGTAGGTCAAATAGAGTTGCAAATGCCTTAAATAAAAGGCAAAATTTGTTGAAAGAGATGAAGATAGAAGTTGTTGGGTTTGATGAAATCAAAAGTTTGTATCCTTAATATCTAGACTTTGTAGAGGCTTAGAAATTTTGTTTGGAAGCTGTTACCTTGGATAGGACAAAATGGTTGGATTTTATGATCCAAGATGGTATGTTGTTTAGAGGAAACCATATGTGTATTCCAAGGAGTTCTATGAGAGAGAACCTGATTAAGGAGAAACATAGAAGAGGGTTGGCAAGATCCTTGGGTTGAAATAAGACCATTACTCTTGTTAGTGAGAATTACTACTAGCCATAGTTACATCAAGATGTGAATAAATTTGTGAAAAGTTATAGAATATGCTAGATGGCCAAGGGAGTAAGTCAAAATACTAGATTATATCAGTCATTACCTGTACCAGAGAGACCATGGGAATATGTTAGTATGGACTTTGTTCTTGGTTTACCAAGGACACAAAGAAGACATGACTCAATATTTGTGGTGGTGGATAAATTTTTTAAGATGGGACATTTCATTTCATGCTAGAAGACTCATGATGTTGTTCACATTGTAGAGTTGTTTTTCAGAGAGGTAGTAAGACTATATAGTCTACGAAAGAGTATAGTTTCAGACCAAAATACCAAATTTGTTGGATATTTATAGAGGACCTTATGGAAGAAATTAAAGACTAGTTTAAAATTTAGTTCTACACACCATCCATATACTAATGGACAAATAGAGGTGGTGAATAGGATTTTGGGCAACCTACTAAGATGCTCAGTAGGAGATATACCTAAGGGATGGGATTTGATTCTACCACATGTAGAATTTGCTTACAACAATTATATCAATAGGAGTGGTAAATCCCCATTCCAAATTATATATGGGATAGTTTGAGGAATGCTTCTGAGTTGAGAAAGATGGACAAAGTTGAAAAGAGTAGTGTTGATGCCAAGGACTTTGCAAAATACCTAAATAACTTGTACGAAGAGGTAAGAAGTCATATTAATAAGATGAATACTTAGTATAAGGCAAATGTAGACCAGAAGCATAATTTTAAAGAATTCAATGTTGGAGATGAAGTTATGGTTCACCTGAGAAAGAAAAGATTTATTGCTAAAATATATAACAAGGTAAAAATGAAGAGGTTTAAACCATGCAAGATTCTAAAGAGACATGATTTAGGAAATGCCTATGAAGTGGAATTGCCAAAAGGGGTTGAAATTTCACCTATGTTTAACATTGATGATTTGACATAATATCATGAAGGATATAGTGAGGTTGGACTAGCAAAGGAATTATGGAAAATTCCATCAACTACTCCAGAGAAGGAAGAGATATAAGAATTCCTAGATAGCCATGTGGGTAGAAGTACAAGGAATAGGTAGTATGAAGAATGCTTGGTTGAAGGGAAGGATTGTTGAATATTCATCATTGTTGTCTAAGGTAGAGGTTGACCATCTTTGTTTTCTTCAAACACTTGAGATGTGACTAGGTCACCTCTCAAATTACCCTAGGTATCTGATGCAGGAGCATCTAGGGTGTAAGGGCAATCTTACATCACCATAAATAATATTTTTATTGATTTTTTTTTTTTTTTTTTTTAAGGTTTTTAGTTAGTTGGAGCACATGTCAAAGTTTCCAATGGTTTAGAAATATCATAATCTTTCAAAGGCTAAAATTAGTAACCTACTATTTTTAGTAATCTGGTATTTATGTATTTATGAACATGTAAATTTCTACATAATATGTCATAGGGCACCTCCAAAGTTTTTTGATGCAATAAACAGTTCATCAATTAGATGCCCAATTCAAAATATATGCCTCTCAGATGTTGTGGACTCTAAAGCAAGTCGATATTTCGAAATTAAAAGGTAATTAAGGTGGCATGGATTATTGGTGAAAAAAACTTACCAAAGTGGGGTATGGTTATCTAAGATAATATGAGGATGAGTTTTCAAGGAAACTTAATAAGTTGTGTTTCATTCTTATCCTCGAGTTTGTAAAAATCAACTATAAAGGGAAAAAGTAGGATCTAATTGCAAAAAAAATATCAATTAGATAAATATGATAAGTTACCTTTCTCCACTCATGTGACCTTACTAAAAATAGGGGAATCTTGATTTTTGGTACCACACTTAGATATATTCTAGAGTAATACATCTAGATTGGGGGGGGGGGGGGGGGCGGGGGGAGATGGATTGGAATCTTTAGGAGAAGCATTTCAGAGATAGATTTTTTAGAATTACCAGTGCAGATTGGGGATCCAACATGTCGATTAACTTTCTTGGTAATAAGATATCCCCTGTAGATAAAGCATTGTAATTTATTTTGATAATAAAATATGTTTGATTCCATTCTTCACAAATTTCTGTGAGAATCTTTGTGGTTCTGTTGTGTGTAATTTTTGGGTGGAGTAGCTTTGCACCAATATTTAAATGATAAACTCCATCTTCATGGGTTTACTATCAAATTGAAATCCTTTGTATCTTTGTATTACTTAAGTTGTGAATACCATGATCATACCATAATGTGGATGACCAAAGGTTTTGAACAATAACCACATTGTTGATTGCAATTTAGTGTAAAGAATAATAATAGATTAAAATGCTAAAAAGCAACCAAATATGATGGAAATAATGAACAAGTTAATAAATGAAAAAATAAAATTGATATGAAGCCATTATAGATAAGTATTTTATTCTATAATGGCCTACCTTCTCCTTCTTCTCACATTTTCCTATAAAGGATCTTCAAATTCCATTTTGAATCTTGTTTTCTTATGACTCTTTGACTCTTTTTTGACACTAATATATTTATTTTCTCTCATAATGATAAGACCATATACCCTTGATAACATTCACATGAACAAAAATAGGTGTCTTGCCCCAAGACACTTAAATAAAAAGGGCTTAATAAATCAAGTTTTTATAATTTTACTCAATTACAAATGCATTTGAGGTGATCTACCTAACCAATCTCCATGGCCTCTCTAGTTATGTCCCCACTCTACTAAAAGTAATCTCTAACTACTATCGACCATGATTATTAGACATCTTTTTACTACTATCTAACTAGTTTTGACCACAATTATCGGACCTCTTCTTTGTTGCTATTTTAACTATTTAATAAAACCTCAAATGAATTTTAATTTAAAAAAATTATATACATTTACATTTTGTTTAAAACACCTTAATATGATTTTTTCCCCAAATAGAACCAAATTTATAAAATACTATGAAACCTAAGTGTATAAAATAGTAATGAATAAATGGCTCCATCCATCCACATTACTAGTCCCTTAGCACAGAAGGTGTTGCAGAATAATCAATGGCTTACCTATTAATTCTCTTCTATGTTCCATGTATTTAATAATTATCTTATTTGATATTCTCTTGTACACTTATCCATTTTTTCCCACTGTCATGATTTATATTGACATGACAATCTACATCTAAGGAAAGTATTCCTTCTCTAGTGCCTTACCAGATGAGGATACAAACGTGGTGGATGGACTTGGTCATGCCAGCTTTGAAGATGATGGTTTGTTCATTCTCCATAGTAGCACATTATCCATACCATTCAATATTTTGCTATGAAACATACCAATCATAATTATTTCCACATGCATGTCAAGGGATCTATCAATATCTCTTTCATACTATGAATCAATATATATGCATAATCAATATTCAAAACATTTTATAGTAGTCCACTTTGTTTCCAATAAAATATCCAATTGGGTACTCCAAATAAGCTTATCATGTATAACATGCCTCCACTTGGGTTTCTACTTACTAGGAACCACTGTCTCAATCTTCTCTCTTAGCCAATTGCACTTATCAAATTATAGTATATGCATACCCAACTAAGAAATAATAAACTTACTAAAAAATATTGAGAATTGATTGAAGCATCTACACTAACTTATTCTCTATAAACTCTTTGTCATATTTCATATGCCAAGATAAAAATCTCAGTCCAAATCAGATGTTGAAACCTTTAATGTGTTATAGGGTCACCGATATTATATTCTACAATCCTATGAACAAATTTTAAAACTGAACAAAAAAAAGACAAAGATATTCAAAATATGATGGTTGTCTCAAGTCCTGTTATTCACAATTCTCACTATGACATGGGAAGTTATCACTAATAATAAAATGTTCAAACAAGATTTATCATATTTGGATAGGTCCATTATATAATTTTTTGAAGAGCCATAATTTATTCCTCCTAACTAACTACAATAGGTATTCTATTAGATAAATATTTTCATGATTTTGTAGCCAATGACCTAGCAATGACTACCCCCACCACTAAAATTTGAAGCATCAACTTATTATTATGTATATCAAATAGAACCAACATCACAACACCTATCAGATCATTGGAAAGAAAACATGCCACCACCTTCTCAGTAGATATTATGCACACTTATAATTTTAAAATTTTGAATATTTTTTCACACTCCAGTAGGATGGCCTTAACCATTAGGATCAAGTCCAAATTGATTGAAAACCTATAAAGGGTATCCACCTAGTTATAATAGTTTATTGAAAACTTGTAAGGGTGGTAGATTAGTACATTATCTAGTTAAAAACTTGAAAGTGTGGATAAGTAGTGCACAAAGGGTGAGAACCAGCAAATAAAACTTTGAATGATTACCTAATTATTTGTTTTCAATCCAGTTCCTTGGCATAGTTAATTTTTAGCATAGGGCACACTTTCTATGAATTTGTCTCATGATGAGACAACTACTTAAGTCGGTGAAAGTGTTGGAAGTAGAATAGGGCTATAAAAATCATAGAGTGTAATTAGTGGACACGTGTGTAACTCACACTATTTGGTTTTTTGTATATATTTAGCACTTGAAAGCATAGTAATATTCTATAGAATGCGAAGAGTCTTTCCTTTGGATGTAGCAAAAGGTTAGAATATAAAGTGAAAGCACCTTGTAAAAACTTTTTATATAGCACTCAGTTGTATTGTAAAATGGTTCTGATGTAATACAGATTAATATGAAGTTTTGAAATAGTTTTTCTTGAAGTGTCTATTATCATTGTTTAGTATGCAATGAATATTCTATTTTATTAAATCTATTAATCATGTAGATTATTCCACATGTTTTGTACATATTAATTCTATGTTTCATTCATAAATATATATTCTTTAAATTTTGAATGGATAGGTTCAGTCTAAGTTAATTTTTGTTGTATACTTCTGTCACACTTTGCAAAACTATCTCTATATTAACATGTTCTAATAGGTTTCCTAGGAACCTCTACCCACATGTGGGTTTTATGCACAAAAATATTCTTATATGAAAGTTCATCTCATTCAATAATTGATGAGAATTCACTCCAAGACATGAATTATGGGTCTCAATTTTGTAGATGACCATGTGATCGAATAGTGGTGAGTGCAATGGTTGTTTACCTTAGATGGTTCAGATATGGTGGGTGCCTAACATGTACCCTAAAGAATCTAAAATTTGATATAATATGGATGGTTGGATCTAAACTAAGGTGGATTGATAAAAGGGGACAAAAGGAGGGAAATGTAGGGAAGAAAAGAATGGGTCATATGGTCTAATTGACGATTAAACACTTCCAAGGTGACTTACTAAACTAAATTTAACATATGTCATAAATTGATGTCTACTGTGGATTAGTTATAATAAAAAAACAAAACCAAACATGATGAAGAGTCTAGGAAATGATTGAAATATGACCCATTGATTATAATCAAAGACATTTTTAGTACCAATTGCTATGCATATCTAAGGTCACTATCAAATTTTTAATATGATCTATAAACAAAGATATGATTAATACTAACATAATTTTTAATTTAATCATTAAAAATAAGATAGATACACATCCTCCTATAGATTTATTAAATTAATAGAAACTATTCAAATAAATACTAAATTTTGGAAGAGACAACACATTCACACAAAACTACAAGATAATTAATTATCTTTCTTTGATAGTATTAATTGCCAAAATTATCCTAATTTACATTGAATATAACCCAATCATGTATAGTCTTGGATAGGTACTGCATCATATTTAAATCTTAGTTAAATATTTAAAAATTATAAAATAAGATTGTCTCTTAATTTAGTAGGAACAATTTACAAGATCACAATGTTTATAGATAAACAAGCCTTAATTTAATTCAGTCCTTATCTACAAAAGCATTATTTATGATATATATATATATAGAGAGAGAGAGAGAGAGAGAGAGAAATATACAATCTTATTCTATCATATATGATTATTGTAGACACCTAAAACTGGCCAACAATGACCTCCAACCAAGCTTTTGACCAATTCCTATCAAAATGCACAATTTGACTTAAAAACACTAAAACACATTAAATAATTTATATTTGTTATATAAAAGTGATAATTTTGGCCATAATATCACTAAATTGGGCAATGCAATTTATGAGATAGCTAACTTTGATTGGATCATTTTGAGTTAAGATGATTATTTCGCACCTAGGTGCTTTGGATTGCTCTTTTCTACCAAATTTATTACACAAAACATGTGCCTTTGTTATTTTATGTTGGTAACATCCTAAATGGGATAACACATCCAACACATCTAATATCACATCTTAATTCTAATACAATTAAATTTTGAGCTAATAATATGACATTCTGATCAAGTTGATTAGTTTGTGCACCAATTGCCAAGATTTACACCAAAATTGATAAATCATGTTTTAGGCTAATTAATTTGGATCAAGATCTTAAGTTAATTTTTCATAGAACTTAGTGAATATTTATTTTTAGAAATTGATTATGAATTTTTACATCATCTAAGATATAATTTTTTTGAAAGGTATCCCTAAGCCATAAATGCATAAAATATCTGATTAAGCCTTCTCATGCTTCTTTAATGCCTCTCTATCCCAAATATTTATGAGATCATTTATTGAATTTGACCTATAAAATTAAATACATTCTTAGGTACACATCTTCATCTTGAGATGGATAGTTCAGGTTCATTCTGATCATTTACAAAAATCTATAAATAAGAGGCCTCACAATCATAATTTTAAGCATGGATAGTGTAAATTTATAATGATAGAAATCTCTCTCAAGCCATTGATGTATTATTATCATGTCCAATTATTTAGAAAATTCAAATCTATCACAAATACATTGGTGCCAAGGAGAAGAGGAGATAGCCAAGCCTCCTTTTAAAAAAACTCATTGAGCACAAGCCAAGCAAGCCACTTCAACAAGATATTTGAAGCATCCAAGAGAGGTGAAATATCATTTGCCTTTTGAATTCTAGTTGTATGTTTTATTTAGTATTGTTATTATGTTCCCCCCTTGAGATAATCTTAAGGTGTTATCTATTAGTGTATTATTTAAAATCTTGATTTCATACACTAATACTATACTAATCTCTCTTTATTGCAATCCTATATTCACAAATGGCATGCTCGGTGGGATATAACCTCGCAAATTTGATCAAATAATGCCTATAATCAACCTACTAACTATTTTTACACAAGATCTTGGAATGTGGGAGCAAAGAGAATGAAAAACTAGATCAAAAAGATGTTTTCCTGGAAGTCATGATTGTCACTATGGAGATGCTATATTTTTCTCTGGACCACAATCTTACGACTGACATAATTTCAATCATGATATTACATTTTAATTGTGTTTTTGAACTAACATTGTCTCTGTATGGAGATCTAGTAGTGATATTACAATATCGTTACTCTCTAGTAATGATATTATAATACCATGATTTATAAGTAGTGATATTACAATACCATGACTCAACAATAATGATATTTCAATACCATGACTTGATAGTCATGATATTTCTAGTCTGAGTCATGGTATTGTGGTTAAACTATTAGCAGTTAAGCGATAATACTGAAACTCTCACAGTTATGATATTGCACTATGACTTGCATTATTGTTAATCTAAGTAGCAATATTATTTATTTTTGTTGGCAAACCTATGAATTATGATATTGTGTTAACCAATAATGATTTTTTAGAGTAGCGGTATTAAACTGTGGAGTTATGAGATTGCATTGTGTGAACTTAAGAGCTTAAATTGTAAAGTTATTTATTTCATTTGAAAAAGTGATTCAAGGCTAAATAAAATTTTGACCATTTACTTGTATGGACAACTTTAAAAATGATCAAAACAAAATTAATTTAGTATTTGTAACTTCCTTTTGAGTGCTTAAAAAGGATTAGGAACTTTCATTTAGTGGTTAAGGAAACCCTGAGATATTTACTTGAATAGTTTGTAGTTGTTGTTTACAAGTTTTTACAACTTAAAACCATAGGGCTAAAAAACATCACCAAACATTTCATTTAACACTTTTAAAATTGAACTCACTTCAAAGTTTTTACAAGTTGTATATCATTGTTTACTTAATTATATTTTGTTTATGTAAAAATGAATTTATGCGTGCATGTTCTCCCATCATCCCCTATAGGTAATTTTTGGGATAAAAAATGACATATTCATTACAATTTACCTTAGTTCAAAGGCATAAAAGAGATGTTTTGAAGGCTCTCCCTAAGACTCATCTAGCTTGGGTGATCTAGAAATAAACTTAAATATCTTTTATTTATTATTTATTTCATTGTATCTTGGCTTGTGAGGGGGATTTCATCAGCTCCCATAAGTTCTTTAGGGAAGCTTTGACTTGGGTTTTCATATTCTAGCATCGTCTTCAACCCCTCTCCATGAGGGGACATATAAATTGGGATATCCTCACTAGGATGATGGTTTTAGCGGTTAAACCATCTCCATTAATAAAGGATAAGCCTGGGATGTTTGAGCATAGTGGATATCACACTACACTGAGTGAGCAATGGATGTAGTGGTTGTAAAAAGGGCAAGGTCTTTTTACAATAATCCATATGTCATGGATCCAATTGACATGTCACTTTTTTTATGATGATGTGAAATTTGTATGCATTTGATCCATTTATAAATTTTAAAAAACTTGTTAGTTTTGTTGACCCTATTTTGCCATACTTTGTTAGTTTAAGATATAGGATGATTACTTAGTTAATGTGTCTTTATCTTAGGTTACTTGGTTTTGTTTGGAGTTAAAAATGTTTTTTAACATAAAACCATAAACCAAACACATTATCCACCATTTATTAAACAAGGACACATTTATGCTACCCAAGTAAAATTCATCTTTTTTCTTGTTCAAAAATTTATTATAAATTGTGTCATATCTTCCATTTTGGTGTAGTTATGCTACCCATTTGATTCTAGACCATTTGGCCAATTTTATTAAGTCCTTAATTGATAATTTAAATTTGATATTTCACCTTTATAAGTTCATAAGGTTAATGTGTTAAGTGGGTTTGCCATTTGTACTAAAATTAAGGGAACTTAGATTCAGTTTCTAATTTAATTTGAGGGTCATTTTTAGACTCAATCATTATCAATCTTTGGTAGGGATTAAATCATCTTGTGTATCACTCACGCTTTGAGTCCTAGGCTACATTTTGTACTACTCATCTTATTTTACCATTTGTCTTGATTCGATTTGATACCACACTTTTACGTTAGAGATTTGTCAAACTTTATGTGTGTGTCATTTGAGTTAAGGAGAGTAGTGTTATGCTGCCAAAATCATGTCAAACCATTTTGCCTTAGAGTATTGAATAAAAAATTTATCACACCTTTTGAGCATTTTAGTGTTATTTCACTACCCAAATTATTTTGAACTTATTTCATAGGCCTATTTGCCTAGAGTCAAAGTTTTCCATATTTTTAGCCATTTTGAGTATACCTTTGTGACTCTTTGTCTAGCACGTTTACACCATTCATTTTTGTCTAGATCATTAGTCAAAAGAGTAGTTTTGTGCCATTATTTGGGATAAAATAACTATCTCCGAGTGCCTTTTGTTTCATACCTCAAACTTATAGATCAAGTTTATGTCCAACAGTTAAATGCCTAGTTTTGGTTAGAAGTGTTTTAAATCTGTTAGATTAAATATCTCATCTTTGTTTAAAGTCTAGATTTTGACATTATTTAGACAAAAATATTAGCATGCACCTTTGTTTGAGCCTATATTTTGACATCACATTTGGCCAAAAAACCTACCAACTTTTATTTTTTCTTAGATTAGATTTGTTTGAAACATTTTGATCCTAGAATCTGTCATTTTGATTTTTGGTCGATCTACTTGAAATTTTTTGTGTGAGACATGTAACATTAGATATTTGACATTAACTTATTTTATCACAAATCATTGCATCAATATTTTTGGATATACATATCCATCCTTTTGACTATGTTAGATCAATTTTGAACCTCTTTTTAGACATTGCTTTTTTAGAGTTTATATAACTCTATTACTTTTGGTCATAAAACATTTACTATGGTTCCCAACATATCTTCCTACACTCATAGTGGCCTCATGTACATTACAAGATTTAGTAATGCATTTTCACATGAATAAATGGTTTGAGACCCCTATGCAAACAATGTTGCTTATGAGATAAATCCTTATCCATCTCACAACACTCAAATAGGGGCAGAAAAAAAAACCCATTGGCTCATTATTTGGAAAACATGCTTCCATACTCAAAACAAGGTCAAGAATAAGCAAAGTAGTACCTAACTGTTGTACCTACAATTAAAGAACCATTTCCTTAACAACTTTACTATGTTACTACACCATCCAATTATGATCATTATCTATTTGAGTGTCACTTATTGAAAAACAAGGATGAAATTTTGGTTAGCGCTATGCAAGTAGGGGCTAAGTTCCTAGCAGACTTCCCCCATAAGAATTTCTCAAGTCTATTAAGAATGCCCCACAACATAATTTATAGTCAACAAGCTTCTTCTAGCAATCCTTTAGATCTAGTCCAAACAACATACCAGGACCTTAGTATGTTTGTCAAAGGAAAGGATATCATGGAGGATTAATTTTTGTAGAAGTAGATAGCATACCAAACTTACTTAAACCTAGCAGGTAATCTTAATCAGATGACCATGTCAAATAGGCTTCTCATTGATTTAGTTCCTTTGATAGGATTTTTAATATAATTAACTGGTCAAAAAAATTAGGGTGTAGATCCATTCATGCAAAACACTTTAGTTGATAACTTGTTTCATATACCAACCATTGAAGAAGTGTCTCTTACTTCTGTGTAGAGTATTGAGTAAAACATAGTGGATAATGAAAGCAACATCCAATCCAAACCAAAGTGGTGTAAGTACAAAAATAACTAGTCCAAAAATAAGTGTACCTTTAGTTAACACCATGAGTGTTCTTCAAATTAGGGAGTAAGAGTTTCTACATCCCAAGCTCAACCATCTACTACCACTAATCCTCAACCAACTGCTTCTTCAAACACTAAACTAATAGTATTAGGTAGTCAGCCAATGACCAATGTCATGCCTCAACAACAAAATTTATTGAATCTTACTCCTCCCTAATAGGGAATGAGTACTATTCCACAATAATAGGCACAATCCAACATACCAACATAATAGAGGCATAACATATTTCCACCTCAATAGGGTGTAACCAATGTTCCACCTTGCCAGATAGCAGTGAACATACCTCTTTCCTTATAGACCAATATACCAATTCAAATCCAAATTATGTCTAATCAATAGCATATGACTATTTTTTAGTGATAAATACTTAATATTTAATAAGTGTCAACTTTTCAACAAGGATTCGTGTAACCTAGAGGTTCTAATGTTCCTCAAGTACTGATCATGCAACCTTTGATTTTTATGTAGAATGTGCCACTAGTTCAAAGATAAGGTCTTGGTTCACAAGTACCCCCTCAACAACTAGGTTTGATTAGTTGGCATTAGTTCCCTATTCAACCCTAAAAGGCATAATACAACCATATTCATCCATCCCAACCTCAAAATCCCTAAAACTAAACTTATATACCCAATTTGAACCAGAATATAACACCATAGTATATGTAATTTCAATAATCAAACACTAATCCATGCATGCATATTCCTAGTCTATTCTCGCACCAAACTAACATACCCTAGTTAATACCTCCATTATACCCTGATCAAAGTACCCGACTTGTGACCACTCAACCATCTACCCAAGCTAATATTCGGCCTCAAGCCAATGTTCCCTCTAGTTTATTAGCCCAAAAACTATAATAGATGAAATATGTGATTGGATGCCATCCAAGATAAGAAATAAACCAAAAATTTTAAGTTGGATGATGTGTGTTATTATATATTTAACATGGAGTACTTATAGATACCATTTTCATCAAGATACAAACCACCAAAATTTGAGAAATATAAGGGAAAAGGTGACCCTAAGTCTTATTTGACCGAGTTATTTGTTACATGCCATCTAATGGCATATCGTGCCATATACCTTTTTTTAATATTTCCAAGGAGTTTAGTAGGATAATCCTTGAAGTGGTTTTTAAATTTTCCTAAGACTTCAATGTCAGATTTTGATGATCTTTCAGATAAGTTTCTAGAGCATGTTTCATACAATCTTGAACATGAGATTTCATTGGTCAACTTGATGCAAGCTAAGCAAAATGATAGTGAGATTTTTGTAAGTTATTTACAACAATAGAGAACCCTTGTAAGCTAATTCACCCATATCTTTCTAGATAAATAATTAGCCACTGTGTTTACCAAAAAATTGCACAGTGAGATATCTTATCATCTGAACTGTAATGTGTGCATACCTTTAAAGAGATCATTAATAAAGGTTTGTTTATCGAGTGAGCCCCTATTAATAAATGGATCATAAATCTTACTTCATCAAATTAGAATCAAGGTATTAATCAAGGAAATGGCCAAAACCAACATCAAGTCTAAGTGTAGGTGTCTCAATTGGCACATGCCAATAAAAATGATAGACTAAAACAATTTAACTACAAAAAACATATTGTTGGAAATAAAGTAACAGAGTCAAAACATGTCCAAATAGTGCAAAAATTATCTGCTTAGCCCATGTAACATGTACAAATTACTCCTAACCTATAACCTTTTTAGCAAATGCAACAACCCAAGCCCACATAACAAATACAACCTTTGCCATTACAATCTCCTCCTCCAAGGAGAACGATGCCTACTCATCATATTTTTAGTTCCCTAAGAGAGATTATTGAATCTATGTTTTGCAAGCTCATTTTTGCTAATTTGATTAGTTGACCTATACTAAAACATTATCCTCAGGGCATCCCTTATCCTGATTGGTACCACCAAAATGAATTTTGTGAATATCATCGGGTTAACAAATATAATTTGCACCATTATGTGTAAATCAAATATTTGATTTAAAATATGTTGGATAACAAAGAGATAACATTAGATGGTGTTGATTCTACTTCTAATCAGACCCTTAGAATATACCAAAACCCCTTTTCCCAACATAACTACCAACCACAATAATAATAACAACAACAACAATCAGTGTAACACCAGCAAAAATAATTTCAAAAACCAATGCTAAACCAATAGAATCAATAGAATCACTAACAATAGAACCAATAACATCTGAACAATGGACAAAACCAAGGTTAGAAAGGAAATAACCAACAAACCTACCATGTAGTTCCAAATGACTACAATTGAGTTGTAGGTCATATTGTAGGACATCATATTAACACCATGTATATTAATCCAAGACCAAATAACAATCAATCAAGACCTTTGATAAATAATAAAAATTCACTAAGTCACATTGATAATCCTTCCTTGACTTGGGATTGCATATAGGTATACCAACAAGCAAGGATTACTATTTTGGACCCTATACCGATAACTTGTCATTGTCGTGTGACCATACATAAGTGCACCAACAATCAAGACTTATTCTATCTGGTCCCCCACCATCACCATTATTTGTTAGCGATCATGGTCCTATATTAATCTTGATTGTGTGATCACAACTCAAAGGTCAAAGATTACCATCTCAAGCCCACAACCATCTACCGCTTCATCCATCATCTAGCCAATCATTATACCTCAGACCAAGCCATTTAACACTATCCAAGAAAATAAGTTTGACTTCATGGAGTGATTGTAAAATACACCCAAAAAAATAGGCATTTTAGATTTTTTTCATATGCCAACAATCTAAAAAAACATCTTAAATGATTTCCTTATCCAATCCACTATTTCAAATGACATATCCCCAGACAAATTCCAAGCTTTGGTTAGACACCTAGCTCCAACCCAACAAGTTACTTTCAACCAAAGTGATATATGTCATCCCTTGGCCCACTGCATAACAACCTCTTGTATATTAAAGTTTGCATATAGCAACACAAAGTGAAATATGTCCTTATAGACAATGGATCTAGTCTAAGCATAGTGTCTCTAAAGATCATCAAGCTTCTCGAGTACAAAACAATATATCTTCAAGTAGAGACCATAACCATCAAATCCTAAGATAATCAAGAATAAGAATCACAAGGCACCATCTGTTTAACAGTTATCCTTAGGCCCTTGATCTATGATACACTTTTCCATGTGCTAGATCTCAATTTATCATACAATATGCTTTTGGGAACACCTTGGTTACATGAAATTCATGCAGTCCCATCAAGATTTCACCAATGTATCAATTTATCCTATTTAGATATGGGAGTTTCTATATCAAGAGATTTGCATCCATAAAAGCACCACAAAAACCTAGAGGCTAAGTTCAAAATCTATAACTATCATTTAGACGTGAATTCAATAGCTAATCAGGATAAAGGAAAAGAAATACTCCTTGATTTACTAGAAGACAATTGCCTTGATCCTAATACCCTTGATTCCCTTTCCCATATGTCACCTCTTGAGATATCCAATCATTATACCATCTCATCTAATGGCCTAGGAGAGTATTTAACCCATGATACCTTTCATATTGCAAACCTTCCATAGAACCCAAAGTCCTTTGGAAGACCTAAATCTTGCCACTTCATCCAAAATAACAACAAAAGGGCAAAGGTAAAAAGTATATTCCAAGACACATCATGTTTATACCAACATCTAGTTTAGAATAAGACCCTCTTTAAGGAAATGAATCATGGTTGTATAATGACAAACATGTTGATTGTTATGAGAATGAAAAGTATGTTATTCCTAATAGGATCATGATTAATCAAGACTATGAAGGAGGAGGCCTTGGACCAAATCAACAAAGAAAACTTGAGCCAATTTTCATGACTAGATATAAAGGGCCCTATGGAATTAGATTTAAACTACTTGGGGGTGATGTCATGTACCTTAATCATGTTCCATCATCAACTACTGATGATGATGTTGATAGTGAAGTAGAGTCTAATCATAGCACTTTTTATGACCTTGTTGAGACCAACCTATTTAATTCTCATTTTGTTTGTACTTTTAGATCAGTCATTCATCATAACCCACTTCCATTATATTATCCCCAACTGATAGATTGGGATGAAAAAGAATCTAATGTGTTGATTGATGAGTTCCAAAATGATGAGGCTTTCTTTGATTTTCTTGGCCTTTGAGATAATATTCCATTGGGGGACCAAAAATTAGGGTTCTCAATCTTTGTAGATCCTAAAGCCTATTTTGGAGAGCGGGTGAACACCATTAGCCAAAATAAAATAATAAAACATTGAGGTCCCAAAGTGAAAACATATTTGAGGCTCTTTTTGACCAGGGAAAAAGTAACGAAAAAGGTCAGTCTAGTGGTGAAAACCTGTTTCAGGCACCATTAGATGGGGGTGTTCAACCTTCTTCAAGCATAGCTTAGGAGACCACTTATGATGAACTTGTTTGTAAGTCTAAGTTTAGTTTTGAGGAACAACAAGATTTTGATCGAATCCTTCAGGAGTTTTCAATATTTTTTGTTATATGGCCAAACATCTTATTGGGGGACTCTTATTCATAATGCCTAGGGGAACTCAAGGAACCAATCCTAAAAAAGGACTCTAATATTTCAAATTATTTCAAATCTTTTCCCACTATCCTTGAAGATGGTTTGACCCTTCTAGTGGAGGATACAACAGAGGTTAACATTAGGTCCCTAGATGACCCAAAGTGGATCAAGATAGGCATGTCCCTTACTAAAAAGGAGTGTGAAGTACTTACAACCCTTTCGATGGAATTTATTAACATATTTGCATGGGCATATTCTGACATGCTAGGTTTAGACACCACCATGGTTCTACACCACCTTGTGGTCAATCTTGATGCAAAACTAGTAAAATAAAAGTTGTGTAAGATGCATCCTCATATTATTGTATTAGTGAAGAAAGAGTTATAAAAACTCTTGAAAGAAGGATGTATTCAATCAATCAACTATTTAGAGTGGATCTCTAATGTTGTGCTAATTATCAAAAATCCAGAAGGAATTAGAGTCTATACTAATTTTCATGATATAAAAAAAGCTTTCCCTAAAGATAATTTTCCATTGCCAAACATTGACATGATCATCGAATCCATAGTAGGTTATGAAATGCTTTTATTAATGGATGGATTTTTAAGGTATAACTAGATCAAAATAGCACCAAAAGACTAGCACAAGACAAAATTCACCACTATGTGGGGAACATTCTATTATAAATTTATGTCAATTAGTCTTAAAAATGTAGGAGACACCTATCAAATAGCCATGATTGTCATATTTCATGATATGATGCATGATATTGTTAAATATTATGTTGATGACATTCTTGACAAATCAAAGACTTGGGCTAATCATCTAGTAGTGCTACACAAAATATTTGAAAGACTATGTGAGTACAAAGTTAGACTTAATCCTAAGAAGTGTGTCCTTGATGTTACTTTAGGCAAATTTCTTGGCTTCATTGTGTCTCATCAAGGCATTGAAGTCAATCTAGATAAAGTCTAAGCCATAAAAGAGCTGAAACCACCAACTAATTTGAAGTAGCTCCATAGTTTTGTAGGGAAAGATCCAGTCTATTGGATGCTTCATATCACATTTGGATAAAAAATTCTATCTTTTTATGCATTTATAAATAAGGTAATCACATTTCAATAGGATGATCACTTCCAGACAATTTTTTAACAACTAAAGGATTATCTAGCGAATTAAACTATTTTGTTACCTCTTATGCTAAGAAAGCCATTATTATTGTATCTATCTCCTATTGATAATACTTTTGGGGCACTTTTGGCTCAACATGATGATAAGGGAAAAGAGCATGTCATGTACTATTTAATATGTACACTAGTCATGTATGAGCATATATATACACCCATAGAAAAAGCCTTTTTAGCCATGGTCTTTGTAGCTCAAAAACTGCATCATTACATGTTAAACAATAAGATCATGGTTATTTCAAAAGTAGATCTACTCAAATATCTACTATTTAAAATAGCTTTACAAGGCTGTATGGCCAAATGGATCATGCTTTTCAGCGAGTTTGACATCAAGTACATCAACAAAATATCCATTAAGGGGTAAGTTCTTACAAATCAACTTGTTGAATCACCCCTTGTTAATACAAAGCCACTCACATTCTATTTTTTTGGTGAATCCATAATGACCATCATTGGCACACATATTAAGGAGCAGCATTGGATGCTATATTTAATAGATTGGGGGTAGGCCTTTTATTTAATACACCATAGGGGGATCTAATCCCTAAATAATTTAGGATCAACTTTGCTTGTACCAATAACATGGCCAAATATGAAGAACTTATTGTAGGGCTTTGCTGAGTGGTACAATAAAACATATCTCATTTCAAAGTTTATGGTGATTCTTAGTTAATCATCAATTAGGTTATATACCACTTTCAAACCAAAGATGACAAGTTGGTTCCATACAAGGCCATGGTTGACCCTCTTAAACAACAGATTGATGACATCTAATTTGAACATATACCAAAGACAAGTAATAGAATTGTATATGATATGTATACTATTAAATTTTTGATTTGACAAATAAACACAACTAAAGAGTACCAGTTCTTTGTTGATAATTTTCTAGCACTAGCTCATGAACCTTTAACTGTCATGATGATTTGTGATATTGTTATTCCAAACTCTATCTATACTCAAACTTTTACAACTACCTTCATGACCAAATCATACCACCTAACCTATCTCAAAAGCAATCCAAAGCCTTCATCCACTAAACCACTCATTATATCTTACTCAGATCAATCCTTTACTGCCATGGTTTTTATGGAAATCTACTTCATTATTTGGCTTCAATAGAATCTACACTAGCGTTATGAGAAGTTCATGAAATATTATGTGGAGCCCATAGTAGTGGGATATTTTTATCCAAAAATATATTGTGTACTAGTTATTATTGACCCATGATGGATGTAGATGTAACTATAGATGTAAAAAAATATGACAAGTGTCAATGACATGCCAATCTGATTCATGCCCTAGCCAAGACTCTAAAACCAATGTTGGCACCATGGCCATTTTATATATGGGGCCTATTATTAATCAAACTCACACCCTTGTGAAGGTAGTTTTAGGCCTTCATAGTCTACTAAAACATGGAAACAATCCTAGGTTATGGGTGGCCTAATCAGCAGATTGAGTCTTTAGATTCTAAGGGCTAACTTCCTTTGGTGTATCAATTAGGATCTCTACTCTATGCTATAAACTATCAGGAAAAGGGAACAAAGAAAACTAGAATAAAAATCCTATTTAGTGATGGTTATACACCTTTATTTTGGTTCATCCACTCAATTTGAGCTTCTAAAAACACTTATTAGACAAGAATGACTCCTATGCATAAATATTTCATGAAAAGGATTTATCTAGTGATCAAAGCTTGAGGAAAATGATGGAATAGGCTTGATTCAAGCCACTAACCATCTACTTATATCTGCTATAACTTTAGCCAAAAGATATTAAACATAGAACATGACCTACATAATCTGATTAGCTAGTAACTAGGTAAGAATCAAGACTTGACAAGGAAAAAAATTCCAGCACTTACTAAAATCACTGACATAAATACACTATACCAATATTCTAAAATTTGAAAACAACAGTCCTTGTATTTATCTAAAAAGGTTACAAAACTCAAATTTTGGCATAATTTGGTCTTGCCAAAAGAGGGATTCAATTCAAGGCTGAAAATCCAACTTATATATAAAAAGTATATAGCATCCAAGAGATTAGTGCTAAAAATAGAATAAGAGGTCAACTCAGTGTAACTTGTGCTATCAAAACCTTCAAATAAAATCTATTTTTGTCCTATGTCTTGCATGAAAATCTCTTTGGCATTGAAAATGGAGAGCTCAAGTTTGATTCAAAACTTCCATCATGAATGATGTTACACCAATCTCCAAATATAAAACTCTACTTGAACTTCTAGATCATAAAGAACAATTTCCCTTGCATGAAATCAATTCTAAAACTAAATTTAGAACTCTACTTGAATTGCCAAAAATGTTAAAATCTTTCAACAAGATAAACAAGAGTGCATGCATGAAATTCCATGTTGGCATAGAAGAGATGAGGTAGAACCAAGTTTGACAAGTCAAACTCTTGCATGGAAAGCCATGCCACAATCTTCAAAGGAATATGCCTCTTGAACTTATTGAAATTGAGTTAGATCATTGAATGCATGAGATGACTAGGAGATAAGCCTAACTTCAACAAATAGTCAATTGAAGCTTTGACCAATCAACTATAGATAGCCTTTGCTTGCATAGAAGAGGACCTTAATGAGTGAGAGGTGAATTTAAATTTAACTCCTTATCTTTGTTATGGTAATTTATCAATCTAACATTTTTAAGCTCTTTGCTTATGTGCATGTATTTCTCTTACATTTATTTTTTTGTGGCTATTTCCTTTCTCTACTTCTTTCAGCCTTCATTTTTGTCCCAAGTTTTTTATTTCTATTTATATTCCCTTAGACAATATTTCTTTTGTATTTTATTTTAGACTTCACTTTGGCTTGTCTCCTATCTATTTCTTTCAGATAAAAAGTTTGAAGGAATCCTTTTTATTCATTTCCTTCCATTCACCTTGAACAATTTCATGGGTAAATATTTTGAAAGAATTATCTTAGACAATTTTTTTGAAATATTTTTTTCAAACTTTTTGTCCATATCTTTTCCTTTGGATAAATTGTCCATTGTCTTTTCCTCCTTGTGCCTTTCCTTCGACTTTTTTGATTGGTCCATTTCCTTTGGATAAAAAGTCTGAAGTAATTATATCTTCGGGCTTCTCTTGGTTTATTTCCTTCCAACAAAAAATTTAAAGGAAATCTTGTCTTCAGAACCCTTGAAAATTTCTCTTTGATAAAATTGTATTTGTCCACTTGCCCTTTGACAAATGGTCATAACAATTTGTTCGAAGGAAATGTACCCTTTGAACTTTTTGTGCATCCCTTTGGAGTTTGATAATGGACTTTCCTGAAGGGAAAGTGCCATTCAGGTTTTCTCAAAATAAACCTCTCAACCTTTTTGCAAGTGTCCTCTTGGACTTCTTACAAATGACTTTCTTGAAGGGAAAGTGTCTTTCATAAAAATGTTAGAGCCTTCTCAAAATTGTCCCTTCGAGAAAGTTGTAATAATCCCTTTGAAAACATGAAATGGACCTTTGCCAAAAAGTGACCCTTTAGAAATTTTGTGAATGACCCTTTGGGAACTTTTGAAGAGCCTTTCAGGAATTTTGGAAATGACTTTCCTGAAGCGAAGGTGCCCTTCAGTGCTTTTAGAATCGACCCTTTGAAAAAGTTGTAATGGTCTCCTTTGTATTTGAGAATGCATTTTTTTGAAGGGTAAACACCCTTTGTCTTTTCTACAAATGACCATTCAAAAGTTTTGTAATGGTTCATTTACCCTTCAAAATTCTTGAAAGTGTCTTTTTAGAAAAAAGAGAATGGTTTTTAAGAAAATTTAATAATGCCCTTCAAATTTCCAAAGTGTCCCTTCAACTTTTTCTAAAGTACCCTTTGGCTAATGAAAACTACCCTTTAGGAAAATGAAAGTGTCCTTTGGGAAACTATGTGATGATCCTTCAAAAAATTTGTTTCAGATAAAAAGTCTGAAATAATTATGATACTTAGATAAAATCTAAAGTCTTCCTTCTATGAAAACTTGAAGTATTTCCCATGCTTGTGAAAACCTAAAATATTTTGATAATCCCTTTAAAACTGCTCTGAGCAAAAGCAAATTGGCAATGACATGAAAAGATTCGAATGATAAGGGTGGAAATTTGACCTATAAGGTCAAAATTGTCAACATTTTGGTGACTCAATTGGGAAGCATGCCTGCTATGCTTGAGAACCAAACCATATATGTGACATTTGAACTCATAAAACAATGGTAAATCTAGTCCATGACTGTAAGTAAAACCTTTGATTTGAAATAAAACAACCTTCATCCTCCAAAAAAGGAAGGAAAACACACAAAGCAGAGAAACCTAACTAAGAAAAGCAAATGTGCAAATAAGCACTTATTTGGGACAAAATAGAATTAAACTAATGTGATTGAACAACACTAGGAGGAAATAAAAACAAACTATGTATAAGGAGATTTGCTCTTCAGTAGCAATGTTTTAGATGTATCCCATTTACTGGGATTGGAAGCTTGTCACCATCCATCTTTTCAAGTTTGAAGGCATTGTGGGATTTACAACTAGATATTATGTATGGGCCACTCCAAAGGGAATCAAATTTTATGTGTCTTCTTGGTTTAGCTCTATCCTCATCCCACTTGAGGACCAAATCAACTTATTTGAAACTTCATGAAGAAGCTCCCTTGTCAAAATCTCTTTTTACTTATGTTTGATGAATTTGCATGGATAGCATGGACTAATTTCTTGTCTCTTCCAACTCAATAAGCTCAACATAATTGATCTCCATAGGCTCATTCTCAAATAATTCAAGCTGATGCATTAGTTCCAAAGCAAAAAATTTAGGATAAATGGGTAACCTTGCTTCCTTACCATATACCAATTTACATGGAGAGTTATCTATTGATGTTTTTTAAATAATCCTATCATCCCATAGAGCTGACTTCAACTTGAGATCCCATGACCTCTGATTGTCTTCAATAGTCCTTATAATCTTCAATTGGTTCTTATTTGTAGATTTAGTAAGGCCATTGCCGTGTGGGTAATAGTTTGATGAAGTGTTAAGATAAATTCCATGATAAATAACCCATTGATTGATCCTATATCTCATAAAAGCTATTATATTATCAAAAATAATAGTTAAAGGAACTTCAAATCTAATAAGCAAACCTTCATAGAAATCTAGAACATCAATTTTATTTGCTTCCTTCAATGCCACTACTTCTATTTAACATATGAATTAATTTGTAGTAGTAAAAATCCATTTATGTCCTGAAATTGAAGGAGGATTTATGAGACCAATGAATTAAAATCCCCATTAGACAAAGGGCTAATCCACCATAATTGGTTGAAGAGGTAAATCTGCAAGTTTCACTTTTTCTACAAACATAGCACACTATTTGCACTTTCTAACCCATGCATGGAAATAACCAAATATAGTAGGCCAATATTACCCACCTCTCATGATCTTAAGGGCTGTAGTTATTACAAAAAAGTGTTCTCCACCATGTCCATCATGGAAATTTTCAAGCAATCTCTATGTTTGGTTTGGTTCTATACATCTTAGCAACATGCCATTAATATCTTTCTTGAATAAAACACCATAAATAAGCACAAATGGAATTGATTGCAACCTAAAATATCTTAATTTTGAAGAAACTAGATGAGAGGGATAAATACCATCTTGGAGATAGCTTACCAAATCATGAAACTAGCTGAAAGGTGAGATATGACCAGCTGCAACCTCTTCATCATTTTACACCAAAACAGTCTCATTAGCCTCTTGCAAGTCTTGAGCTAGATGCTCACAAAGTCCTTTGCCTCTAACTAGATTTGTGACCTCAATTTATACATCATATTCCATTACCCTAGTTATCCAACCACATCTCTTCTCATTTATATCTTTGTTCAAAAAGAACTCTTTGATGTTTGGATGAGAAACTATTAGGTGTATCTTATTGTTAGACAACAAATATCTAATTTTTTTAAGAGACCTTATACTTGAAAGTAAATGTTTTTAAACAAAAGAGTACCTTATTTCATACTCTTCCAAGCCTTGACTAAAGAATGCTATTGGCTGCTCCAAAGCCTCATGATTTTGTTGCATAAGAATAACTGAAATAGTGTCCATGTTAGCATAAGTATACAGCATGAAATATTTTGTGAAATATGGATTTATAAGTGTAAGAGAATTAGCTATGGATTTATTAATATATTCAAAACCTTTTACTCCTTATTTGGACCAGCTAAATCTCTGATTCTTCCTTGTCATGGCTATAAGTGGCTTAGCTTAAATGGCAAAATCTGAAATATACCTCCTTATTGAGTTGATCTTCCCAAAGAAGCTTTGCATAGCATTTTTGTGCTTAGGTAAATATAGTGAAAGAATGGAGTCTATTATTTTATAATCTATGATTAAAACATGATTTTAAACAACATTTCCAAGAAGTTTATGTTCATGAACTGAGAAGACACACTTTTTGGGATTTAGAAATATCGCAAATTGCCTACACTTTTCAAACACTTGCTTGAGATGAACCATGTGATCACCTACATTCTTTGAAAACATTTTTATATCATCCAAGTAAACAAGTACAAACATTTTAATAAGGATTTAGAATGCCATGTCCATGGATCTATGAAAGGTTGCTCCAGCTTTAGATAAATTGAATGGAATCTTTCTATATGCAAATGTTCTCCACTTAGTTGTGAAGTTTGTCTTGAATTAGTCCTCTTCTTTAACCAAAAATTTATTGTAGCCACTATATCCATCCAATAAAGAAAACCTTTATGAATGTACAACTAGCTATAAAATTTGTTCTATTGATGGTAATGAATAGTGATCTTTAAGTGAAGCCCTATTCAAATCATGGAAGTCAACACAAAATCTAATCTCACCATTATTCTTCCATACAAAAACAAGATTTACCACCTGAGTTGAGTGCTTGATTGGAAATATAATAACTGAATCTATGAGCTTGTGAAGCTCAGCTTTCATCAAAGGCTCAAGCTTAGGATTGATGGACCTTTGTCTTTATCTCGCCGGTTTAGTTTCAGCCTCTAATTTAATGGTATATTGAGTTAAACTTGGATCAAATCCATTGAGATCACTATATTACCATGTAAACACATCAACAAAACTCATGCATAACTCAATGAAAACTTCTTTTTGTGAAGGAGTACATACCTTACCCAACTTTAAAATCTTACCAGCTACAATCTCTACATTGGCATAGTGTTCTTTCATTGACAAGGATGACTTATCCTTCCTTAACTCATCATCACCACTGAATTTTTTTTCAAGTTTGACCAATCCCTTGGGCAACTTATTTGTTTTTAGTTACACAATCTGATCACCATAATTTTGTAAGTGATTTGATTGGTTTCTTGAAGAAAACTTAGCCTCTACTTTGTAAGAATCTCATAATTTGATTGTCATATTTGAAAACCACCCAATTCTCATGATTATCTAGAATAGAAGACATTACAACCACCTTTATGTGTGACTGAATTTTCTTACTCTTTATATCAGCTGGGATACTAAATTATGATCCAATGGCAACCAACCTATCTACATGTTTATTCTTGCCTCTTGGTATTGCCTGAATGTTAAAAGCTTATAAGTATTCAAGTAAGTCCCATAATATATTATTGTAATACTTAAGCAACAAATTTTTATATACATTTAAACCTCTTACTTGGTGAACTATAAGTTCACTATCACCAAACACCTACAAAGTGCTGACTTTCATATTTCCAGTCCACTGCAAATTGTGAACTAATGCTTCATACTCAGCACCATTATTTGAACAACCAAACTAAAATTTAATAAAAGAGAAATACCTCTGGTCTTTTGGAGAAACCAACATCATTTCATCTATGGGACCATGTTTATTCCTTGATTCATCAAAATATAATTACCACAAACCTTCACTACAGCATCATCCTTAACTATTGTTGGAATTGGTGCATCATTCTCATGAAGGCAATACATATTTAGTCTTTCTTCTTCAATAATATTATAAGGATCATGCTCATGAAATTTAGAATCCCACTCATCAAGAAACAAATCTGGAACTCCATCTAAAGGTGATCTATTTTCTATTTCACTATTTTCTAGCACACCATCTGAAATGATACAGTTAGTATTCATAACACTTGGCATATATGGCTCCATATGGAAACATGCAATAGATTCAGAATGAATAGTTACCTTAGTACCATACCTAATTTTGAACAAAATAAGTCCAATCAACTAATAAATATCCCCCAATATTTGATGTGAAGTCCCTTGAAAGGCACATAGCAAAGTAAAGAGGCAAGTCTACCACAACAACATCCTCCTGAATAGAAACATTGGGACAAGCATGTAATATCAATTTTATATATTTGATGATACCTACCATATTTGTTGGTGACCCATCCAATTTCAATACCCCCTAGTGTTTTTCTCATAAACAAGGCCGAACTTATCTACAATCCATTTAGGCATGACTGTGCTACTAGCTCCACTATCCACCATACAATTATGAATAAAATTATCTCCTAATATCAAATAAAGGTAGAAAGGATGAGTTTTATTTGCTTTTACCTCAGTTTTTTCCACATTTTCCATCTTATTTAATTGCTAAACTTTCTACTTTGTTGGCTGATCTGAATTAGTCAAGATAAGACCTTCTTTTTCAACTAATTTTGGAGATAATTTGAGAGATAAATCTCTTAGATGAGCATAAATTTTTGTTTTTGAATGGAAAGAGAATCCAAAATGATAATTCTAATGTTATACTTCTTCATTTGATCTATTATAATGAACTAATATCCACTACCTTTTGGTTGCACTTTCTGAAGAACTGACTGCTCATGAGCTAGAGGTATTCGATGAACTTTACTAACCTTTGTATTATAATTTTTATAAGTTGTAGGGGTAGAAAGTTATTATTTTATACTCTTAAAAACAACATTAATAATACAAAAAGAATTTTTCACCTCTTTTATCTCATCAATGGCTCTTCTTTTAACTCTAGTTACAACTACAACTTGACCACTTGTACTATTAGTTTCAACATCCTGAGTAAAAGTAACATGATCATCTAATTGCCAATTTATATTAATGGCATAAAGTTACCCTTGAACTTATTGAGTCTCTCTTTGTAATTCCAAACCTATATCTTGGTACTAACCTCCTTGAAAATAAAACTCTTCTTGTGTCATTTGCAGCATAGTGATATTTTGTGATACCAAGGCTTGGTTTTGAGTATCACTGAGATTTGAGGACTACCAACCTGAATCCTACATCATGTTATTTTGAGGTGGAGTGGTAATAATGGAATTTAAAGTGAATATATCATTAGGATCAAGGGTAGCATATGGCTTAGTTGGAGTTATGGCTCCTTATGTTTGGTAAGGTGGTCTATTCTCTCTAAAACCTTAATAAGGAGGCCTTTGATATTTGAATGGCCAATAGATGTTCTAATTTTGTTGTTGATAGGGCCTATTAAACTAATACTTTTGTCTCTTGAGTTTCCCTATTTCATTCCTAAAATATTGTAACAAGCTTTTCAAATCTCCTATCTCACTAGCTTGACTAGTAGAGGCTGCAATTTGAGCTTGAGGTGCTAGAATAGGAGCTAAGGATGGGATTTGATGAGCTTAGAAATATAAGAATTTGGAGGTATTGAATAAGGCTTACCAACTTGTATCAAACTATTCTTTTCCCTTATTGCAACCTCATAAGCATCTAGCAAAGTAGTACCACCCATTGACTATCTCATCATACTAATGTCAGAGTTAAGGGATTTTAAATAATACATAAATGCATATTCAAGAGATGGCCTACTTAATAAAAGTATCTTAATCCACGTATTTTATAATCTAAGGTTAAAATTAGACATGAACTCATGAGGAAATCTATTTATGGTAGTCAATTGCTCAACTGAAGATAGGTGATTAGATTTATCCTCAAATTGCTTGACTAAGGCTGCAACCAATTCATCCCAATTAGAAATGGAGTTTAGTTGGAGATTTATATACCATTTTAATGTTTTTCCTTTGAAGGAAGCAACAAACAATCTGATAGCAACATTATTTTCAACAACATTATGGACTAAACAAAGATTAGTCACATCTTGGATATGCTCAATAAGGGTGTTTTTATTTTCTCTTGTGAAGAATGAGATACTCTTGAGGGTAGACACCAGAATATCATCAAACTAGGCTAAATTGAGTGGGTTACCTCTATTGAATAGAACAAACACTTGGTTTTTGATGGCCATTTGGGTAGTGGGGTTTGTAGTAATTAGAACAATAGGATAACCATGAGATAAATATCACTTTTGAAGATATGGTTTTGACCTCCTAAACCTTGATCTCTTATGTGATATAAATTCAAAAGGAATACCTTTACTTTATGACCTTATGGTAACCTTTGGCATGAAATAATTGCCTGAATGATGCTATGAGCTCTACAACTGAATGTTGGTGATGATGAATGTCTTCTTATGCTACAATAACTTATTCATATGTGTAAAAATTTATTCAAGATCCCACCGATCATGCCAAAAATAATTGTCAATCAGGCTCGCACCCTTGTGAAGGTAGTTTCAAGCCTTCACAATCTACTAAAACATGGAAACAATCCTAGGATGTGGGGGCCTAATCAACAGATTGATTCTCTATATTCTAATGGCTAGCTCCCTTTGGTTTATCAATTAGGATCTCTACTATACACTACAAACTAATAAGAAAAAGGAAGAAAGAAAGCTGAACGAAAAATCTTATATAATGATGGTGATACACTTATATTTTGGTTGATCCACTCAATTTGTGCTTCTAAAAATATTGATTAGATAAGAAAAGAATAAATATTTAAATCCAAATGATTCCTATGCATAAGTATTTCATGAAAAGGATTTATATAGTGATCAAAACTTGAGGAAAATGATTAAATAGGCCTAATTCAAGGCACTAACCAACCACTTATATATTTTGTAACTTCAACCAAAATACATTAAACACATAACATGACCTGCATAATCTAATCGGCTAGTAACTAGGTAAGAATCAAGACTTCACACGGAAGAAAATTCTATCATTTATATAAATCATTGACATAAATACACTATACTAGCATTCTATAATATGAAAACAATAGTCCTTTTATTTATCTAAAAAGGTTCAAAAACTAAATCTTTTGTAGAATTTGGTCTTGCCAATAGAGGGATTCAATTCAAGGCTGAAAAGCCAACTTATATAGAAAAAGTATACAACAACCAAGAAATTGGTGCTGAAAATAGAAGAGGAGGTTAACTTAGTCCAATTTGTGCTATCACAACCTTCAAATAAAATCTATTTTTGTCATATGCCTTGCATGAAAATATCTTTGGCATTGAAAATGATGGAGAGCCCAAGTTTGAGTCAAAACTTCCATTATGAATGATGCTACATCAATCTCCAAATATATAATTCCACTTAAACTACTGGAACGTAAAGAACAATTTTATTTGCATGAAATCAATGCCAAAACTAAATTTAGAACTCTTCTTGAACTACTAGAAACATTAAAATCTTTCAACAAGATAAACAAGAGTTCATGCATGAAATTACATATTGGCATAAAAGGGATGAGGTGGATCCAAATTTGACAAGTCAAACTCTTACATGGAAAACCACACCATAATCTTCAAAGGAATATGCCTCTTGAACTACTTGAAATAGAGTTGGATCATTGAATGCATGATATGACTTGGAGATAGGTCTAACTTCAACAAACAATCAATTAAAACTTCGACCAATCAACTATAGATAGCCTTTGCTTGCATGGAAGAGGACCTTGATGAGTGAGAGGTACATTTAGATTGAACTCCTTGTCTTCATTATGGTAATTTCTTAGTTTAATGCTTTTAGGCTCTTTATTTTTATGCATGTATTTCTTTAGCATTTATTTATCTATGGCTATTTCCTTTGTCTACTTATTTTGGCCTTTATTTTTGTCTTGGGCTTTTTTATTTCTATTTATATTCCCACGGATAGTATTTATTTTGGCTTTTATTTTAGGAATTCCTTTGGCTTGTCTCCTATTTATTTCATTCAGATAAAAAGTATGAAGGAATCCTTTTTGTTCATTTCCTTCCATTCACCTTGAAAAATTCTATAGGTAAATCTTCTGAAAGGATTCTTTCAAACTTTTTGTCCATCTCTTTGCCTTCAAACAAATTATCCGTGGCCTTTTCCTCCTTGTGCCTTTCCTTTAGATTTTTTGATTGGTCCATTTCATTTGAAAAAAAAGTCCAAAGGAATTATATTTTTGGGCTTATCTTTATTTATTTCCTTTGAACAAAAAGTCCAAAGGAATCTTGTCCTTGGAACCCTTGCAAATTGCCCTTTGGTAAAATTGCATTTATCCACTTGCCCTTCGGAAAACTGTCATGACAATTTGTTCAAAGGAAATGTACCATTTAGACTTTTTTTGCATCCCTTTGGAGTTTGACAATGTAATTTCCCAAAGGAAAAGTGCCTTTCAGGTTTTCTCAAAATGAACCTCTCAACCTTTTTACAAGTGTCCTCTTAGACTTCTTAGAAATGACTTTCCTGAAGGCAAAGTGTCTTTTGGAAAAATGTTAGAGCCTTCTCAAAATTGTCCCTTTAAGAAAGTTGTAATGATCCCTTTGAAAACATGAAATGGACCTTTGCCAAAAAGTGACCCTTCAAAACTTTTATGAATGACCCTTCAAGAACTTTTGAAGAGCCTTTTGAGAATTTTGGAAATGACTTTCCCGAAGGGAAGGTGCCCTTTATCTCTTTTGGAATCGACCATTCAAAAAATTTATAATGGTCCCCTTTGTCTTTGAGAATTCCTTTTTAGAAAGGGTAGATACCCTTTGAATTTTATACAAATGACCATTTGGAAGTTTTGTAACGGTTCACTTACCCTTCAAAATTCTTGAAAGTGTCCTTTCAGAAAAAAGAGAATGGTTTTTTGAAAAAGTTGGAAATGCCCTTCAGATTTCCAAAGTATCCCTTCAGATTTTTCCAAAGTACCCTTCGTCTAATGAAAATTATCCTTCAAGAAAATTAAAGTGTCCTTCGAGAAACTGTGTGATGATCCTTCAAAAAATTTATTTCAAACAAAATTTTTGAAAAAATTATTATACTTAGACAAAACTTGAAATCTTCCTTCCATCAAAGCTTGAAGTATTTATTGTGCTTGTGAAAACCCAAAGTATTCTAATTGTCCCTTTAGAACTACTCTAATCAAAATAAAATTAGCAATGACATGAAAAGCTTTGAATGATAAGGGTGGCAATTTAACCTGTAGGATTAAAATTGTCAACAGGGCCTTGACCTCATTGGGAAGATCAATCCCACCTCATTTGACAGCCATAAACATATTCTTACCACCACTAAATATTTCACTAAGTGGGTTGAAGCTATACCCCTCATTTATGTGACTTGAAAGCAAATTTCCAAGTTCATTTTCAATCATCTCAATTACCGCTAGGGTATCCCTTCCGATATTATATCTAATAATGGAAGATCATTTAAGAATAAGGATGTCAAAAAGATATGTGTTGAATACAACATCACACAAATTTTCTCCATGGCATATTACATTCAAATTAATGGCCACGTCAAAACATCAAACAAAATAATTGTTAACATTCTCAAAAAGATTATTAATGATGTTGTCGTGATTGGCACCTTAATATATTTCATTACTTTTGGGCATACTGTATCAATCATCGTGTACCCATAAGATCCATTCTATATTCAATTATTTATGGTATAGAGGCCATTTTTCCCATCGAGGTTGAGTTACCTTTTCTACGCATCTCTTTCAAGCATGTCCTAGATGATAATGACTATCAAGTAGCTCACTACAAAAACTAGAGTTATTTGATGAGAAATGCATGAATGTTGTGAACAATCTTCAAGCATATAAAAAATGACTTTAAGGCCACTATAATGGGCATGTGAAGCATAGAGAATTTGAAATTGGTGATTTTATTCTTAAAGAGAACCAAAATATTACCATAGCTAAAAAGAAGTATAAAGGAAAGTTCAAACCCAACTGGGTTGGTCCTTTTATCATTATGACAAACTATGGAATAGGAACATATAAGCTTACCACACCAGATAGAAACAAACTTGATGAGCCAATTAACATTATCCACCTCAAGAGGTACTACGCTTGAGTGACTTGGTGTATTATATATAAGGACTGTTTCAAGTTGTGTCATATTATCAATATTCTTTTTTATACTATACCATTTTAACATCATATCTTCCTATCAACCTATCACTTTTTACTATCACCTATTTATTCTACCATACCTTCCCCATCAATCGTATTATTTTTGCCCTCCCTAGCTAGCCCTATGACCTTGGTTCTATTCTATTGGTTCCAAAGCCACTTTTAGCAAGAGGATGTAGATTTAGTTTTAGTATTCCTTTCAAGCATTTCAGACAAAGGGAATATTTTGGAGGAGTAAGACAATAGTTTGGCTATTTCATCCTTTAATTTACTATTTCATTCTATATACCAAGTGTGCCTAATTATAACCTCCTATGGGAAAATTAGTGTCTCACTGCTCTTATTACTAATTATAACCGCTTATGAGAAAATTAGTATCATTGAACTATGTCATTATATCTTAGTTATAATTTCTAGTGGGTAAACTAGGGTCAACATTCATTTATCATACCTTGACATAAGAACTATCCATTTCTGATGTCATATTGTGCCTTTATACAATTGTGCCTATTTTTTTTGAATTGGCTATTACACTAGTCAGAATCCTCCACTGTATAGTAGAATTACAGTGATTTAAGGTCCCATCCTGGGACTATGTATGCAGCAATCGATACTTATTGAGGTCATCTTAGGCATCCTAAGCCACACTTTCATCCTTTTATGAGAAACCTAAGCAACACTCTCACTATTTTACGAGCTTGGACCATTTAATATCTCGTTATTCTTGTTTGAGTTGAGTTATTCAAAAAATTTAAAACATGGGTAAAATCATTAGAAAAACCAAAAACATTAACCATTTCTTTTCCTTAAATATTTTGGGAACCCTAACTATGTCATAATAAAATCACTTGTTTCTTAGTTTCCCCATCCTTTTTGGCCTTTTATCCTACACACTTTCCATTTTGCAAGACCATTCCTATTCTTCTATCACAATTATTATTTTTATTTTTTATTAGTTATTGTTTTCTTCCTATTTCTTGGGATAACTACATTTGGCTTGAATTTTTTATTAGATATTACATCCATATAACTATGTAGGCACCATCCACTTGCCTAGTACATATAGAGATAGCTCGACCACCCCCTTCCTTTCATTCTATTCCCACAATCATATTTGTTTTCTAATTTGTCACCTATTTTCTAGGGGAAATATTCATTTCATAGGTTTAAAGTTATTTTATCTGTACTAATATTAGGACTAACTATTATTTGTTTCTTTGTTTGTTTTATTTGTTTGGTTGTTGTTTCTATGCTTGTTTGTTTAATTTCAGCATTGTTGCTTTGATTCAGTCTATGTGCATTCATTGGGTGTTTCTTTGAACATTTATACTTGAATCCATCCATATTCATATGTTTACATTATCATCATGGTTTTTATCATTAGTGCATTGTTTTCTCTTGAATATTGGATTCAAGGAGTTAGTCCTTTGCACTTTTTGGCCCAGTCCTCATAGTTTTATATCATGATGCTTACCATATAGTGCTAAAAATAAAAATCAAGTTCAATAAGTTTACTTATCAACGGAGGCGTACACATTACTTGGTATAGACATCCCAATCTAATCCCAATCATATCCCAAATATAGTAATTAAACATGAAAGAATTTTAACTTTTGTTAGTTCGAACAAGCATCTCCCTACTAGCAAGTTATTCTAATTCCTTATTACCCTTTGTGTTCAGTTATCATCAACCAATCAATAATATTTTTCATATTCGGGATCCCATGATTATAAATGCCTTTCATAAAATCATTTCCCACTATCCCACCTACATTTCTCAATGATTATAACCACCTTTGGGCAAATCATTATGTTCTCACCAAATTTACTTTATTTTTGCCCAAACAGGGGCATGTTGTTACCTTGTTTGTTTATCCTAATTAAGGTAGCTCCATATTTTCAATGATTATAACTGTATTTAGTAAAATCATTATGTTATCATACCACATTTCCACTATCAATGTATAATACTTATAAACATCTTTGGAAAAACCATTATACATCATCCCACTTGCATTCTTAGAGATTTTGACTACTTTTAAAAAATCATTGTGTTCTCACCCCATCATATTCATATGTTTCATCCCCTTATTTCACTTCTTTCTTTTGAGGGACCGTTTTCCAAACTACTTGTGCCAATCATTGTCTTGAGGGGGCATCATATAGTTCATTCATTGTCATTGAAGTTGTAGGCATGCAAGACATTTTAATTATTTGAGAAGATTTTATTTTTCATATATCTTGAAACACCTTCCAAAATAGGAGAAAATTATAGACACCTAAAACTAGCCACTAATTACCTCCAACTAGTCTTTTGACCAATTCCTATCAAAATACACAATTTGGCCTAGAAACACTAAAACACATTAAATGTTCAAATTTGTTATTTACAAGTGCTGATTTTAGATAAAATATCATTGAATGGGGCAATGTAATCTATGAGATAACTAACTTTGATCAGATCATTTTGAGTCAAAATGATGATTTCATACCTAGGTGCTCTGGATTACTCTTTTTTACCAATTTTTTTGCATGAGACATGTGCCTTTGTTAGTTTATGTTGGAAACATCTTAAATGGGATAACAGATCCAATACATCTAACATCTCATATTAATTCCAATCCAATCAAAATTTGAGCTAATAAAATGACATTCTAACCGATTTGAGTATTTTGTGCACCAATTTGCAAGATTTCCATAAAATTGATAAATCATGTTTAAAGCTAATTAATTTGTATCTAGAGCTTAAGTTAATTTTCCAAGGAACTTAGTGAATATTTATTTTTGGAAATTAGTTATGAGTTTATGCATCATCTAAGACACCATTTCTTAGGAAGGAATCCATAGGCCATAAATGCATAAAATATTTAATTAATCCCTCTTATGCCTCTTTAATGCCTCTTTATCCCAAATATTTATGAGGGAATTTATTTAATTTGGTCTCCAAAATTGAATGAATTCTTAACCACACATCTTCATCTTGAGATAGACAGTTTGGGTTCATTTTGATCATTTACAAAAAATTATAAATAGGAGGCCTCACAACCATAATTTTAAGCTTGGATAGTGTAAAGTTATAATGCTAAAAATATCTCTCAAGCCATTGATGTAGTGTTATCATGCCTAATTTTTTATCAAAGTCAAATCCATCCCAAAGCCATTGGTGCCAAGGGGAAGAGGAGATAGCCAAGCCTCCTTTCATGAAGACCTATTGAGCACAAGCCAAGAAAGCAACTTCAACAAGCCATTTGGAGCATCTAAGGGAGGTGAAAGATCATTTGTATTTTGCATCTAGTTTTATTTTCCATTTAGTATTGTTATTATGCTCCCCCCTTGAGATAGGCTTATGTTGTTAGCTATTACTATGTTGTTGTATTTTGATTTCATACACTAACACTATACTAATATCCCCTTATTGCAATCCTATGTCAACAATTATAATTACCAATGTTATTTGGATTCATAACAAGGGTCAATGATGTAGGTGGAACAATGGTAAGATTGGTTTGAGATTGTACAAGAGTGAAGTCAATCAATATAGGTGTATGCACATCCCATTAAGTATACACTAAGGTATATGCTAGGGATATAGTAGATGCAATCATGGATAGTCATGTTGAGGATGAAGCTCCCACATTAATGGCCAACTACCTCTATTATTACCTCTGTTGTTATCTCTTTTTCCTTGAGCAAGTAACAAAATTTGAATAAATAGTACTATTATTTTATAAATGGAATCTTAAATAGTACAGTAATCACATCCATTAGCTTATTTTGTAAACTTAATGAAACCTTGAAGGAATAAAAAAGTGTTTAGGCCTCATCAAGCTTCCATTTTGTAAATGTAATCAATTAAACTATTTGGGAAGAATACTATCAACTCTTGCCTTGAGATCCTACATAGAGGTATGTAACAGTATCAAAAGAATACTGACTAATTATTTTACCATACACTATATATATGTTTAGAATGAGCACTTATTTTATTATCCCAATTGTTTTGGTCTCTAAGATTGTCAAATTTTATACTGGTTTGATCATCTAGTTAAGCTAATCATGTAAGTAATTTCTCTTGTAACTTATATAAGCTTGTGCTAGATTAATATCTATTAATGACAGTAGGATCAAGTTTGGAAATTATTAGTACTGGATTGGCTTATTAATATTATATAGTTTGGCATCTAGAATCTTTAAAGATTAATTTAAATTTATCACATTCCCCCATTGTGGTTGGGATTTGGCCCTGACTTATGTATAGAGATTACCAACTTATTTAATGGCTAAGCTAAATTTTTTACTTTGTCTAATATGTCATTTGGGGCATCTAGTTTGTGATAAGACTCCAGTATCTTATTCATTTGATGAAATCCATGAAACATTTTCTTTAAGAATACCCCTATAGCATCCACCATGGAGATTGGATCTTCTTGGATTTCATCATCCTCTATAGGAAAAGTTTTTGTTTTAATTATTAATGAGAAGAGTTACAATTATCTCCTGAATTCAATATATTCCTCTCTTCTTTCCATCTCTCACTTTATGATCCATTTTAGCTAATTGGATTTCACATCAAATTTAGTGATAGGCTTTGGCTCTTCTATTATAACTAAATTTTGTCTTGACATATTCTATGTTTATGAGTTTGAGATCCATGTAGGTGTAAAGATCAATTCTCTAGTGAGAGCTACTTGAGTAGATTTGGTAATAAATATGAAGTGGTTGGATGAGTCATGAGTGTTGATGGATTAGGTGAAGGGGGTATGCTTGTAATTATGGAAGGTGGAAGTCTAAATAATGGTAGATTGACCATCTTGTCTCTTGAGACCTAAGTTGAGGAGGGATTTTGGTTATATTCTTGATGGTCTTATGAGACTTTTTGATGATGGATACCATAGGAGATTTTATTTAGGTGATTCCAAGCATTGATGAACTCAACTGAGTGGATGAATTACCTTGTAGTGGATAAGTTGAAAATATGGAGTGTGATACTAAGTAATCAAAATTTGGGCTCTCAAAGGTAGATAACCAACTCCATTGTGGACCCTTTAGCTTGATGTCAATAATTATAGGACTAACAAACTATGTAATTATAACCTATATTATTTTCTAAAAAAATGTGTAATGGGCATATATATGGTAGTTTTTATGTCAATACTCATAGTATTATCAATTAAAGAATTATATGAACTATTTATAGAAACAAAATTAGTAAAAATACATGATAATGTGTTAGAAACATCTCTCAAATCCAATGCAGTTGTGGCAATATGAGGGGAAGATGCAATAGTTTTAATAGTAGTAGGAACCATAAGGGAATGAAATGGAATTTATCATTAGTGGTAGAGGCACCCAAAAGAATTTATTCCATGTATAAATCCTTAGTAGTAATAGGGCCTAAAACCATAACACTTATAGCTTCATATTTTGTATCACTAACATGAAGATCTTTAGAAGTAGAAGCTCCAAAATGTACATGTATAGGCATATTTTGGATGATATTAGGTTATGGTTAATATTTTTTATCCTTCCCCATTTCTTATACATGTTATTTAGTCAAATATTTCCCCACTAAATCTTTCTCTTCTTGTTCATCCTCTGCTAACTTATCATATGTGTCTCAATATACAAGGTTCAACAACCCTATTGAATAATATGATGGTGTATCCTCTTATGTGACCATGGTTTATAGAGTTATTGGTAATGCCCTTTTGACTTGAGTGGCCACACAAAGACTTATTATAGTTTGTATAAGATTTGGAGGTGGTGTTTGACTTCCTATTGATGTTTGAGCTTGTTGATCTAAATTAAATGTAGTGGTGAATGACACTATGATTACAAGAATGAGAGGAGTTTCCACATTTGTTGGAGGGGTTTGTTATTGAGTATTTTTTTGGTGGAAGGCCTTTAAGTATATTCTTCTTAAAATTCTCATATGTTTATGTAGAATTATCTTTATTTGGTTTAGGATCTTGTGTTGGAGTTACATCCTCATTTCTCATGGAAGGATCATATTGGATCGTTTATACTATTTGCTAGTCATTTTTGTAGAATGAATTATATTCCACACTTCATATTCATCTTCAACATTAAAAAATTTAAATTCATGATCATATTATTTTTTGCCATAATTAACCTTCAAACTTACTCTAAAGCTCTTTATATGATGGAATACTTTACCTTTATGATCTCAAAACATGAATTCTACTAGTTTGTAGTGGAAATTTCTCTTATATTTAGAATCATTGGTCATTTTTACCAATAATCAATTTTTTTTCTACCTATGCTTAGAGGATTTTTGTTTAGAACCCCTAATTTGGATATTCTATAGTTTGTATCTACACTTTTGGATAATTGGTACATTATTTCTTATTCAATAAACTTTTAAAGGACTAATCTTAGTGGTGATAATGGTGAAACTAGTGTCCCTTATACCCTTATAATGGTGTGGTATAAGTAGTACCAATAGTCCCCCAATGACCCAAGTGATTTTTTTATATCCCTAGATAACCTAGGCATAGGTTTGGCATTGATGACCTTATAAACTATAGGGTAGAAAATATATGTGATTCTCTATATATGATCACTAAATCTATGAATGTGAAACATATTGAAATGATCAAATATCATGTCATATTATTTATTTGGATGCCATTGAGTCTTCATTGGAGGAGTGCCTATAGCACATGCTACATATAGTAAATAGGAAAACATATATAAGTGACCATATAACCTATTTTGAGGTAGCCTCAATTGATTTAAATTAAAACTCATAATTCACCCAATGGTAAGGATCTTCTTATCATCTGATATCATATATAGAAAGGGAACCCAAACCTTGTTGACATATGTAATTAGATGGGAACCATGGATTATTCTCAAAAATGCCATTATAGTCTTGACCTTGAGTCTAAATTATATAATTTTAATATATTTACTTTTAAAAAATACATTAATATCATTTACCCAAGACTTCAAAGTTTCCCTAACATTATTATCTTTAAATCAATCCAAGATTGATTATTGGCTACACACAATGTCTTATTTGGGGAGTCCATAGTATCTCTCGAATGTTACTCTAACTATAAAATCTATTAATACCTTACTTTTGATCTTATGGAAAATGTCATTGGTGCATTGAATAGTAAATAAATTATGTAACACATAAATACAAGGGAACACCCCTAGTTTTGTGGCTACTTTGTGTAGTCTAGTTGATTTGATGATAATGAGGTTTTATATATACTTCTGATGATGTAGAGGTAGGTCATCATCATCATTATATATCTGGGCCCATTTTACTTATGTAAAAATGGCTAAGTAATGCTGAAACTTGTTGCCTAGGGCATTTTAATTGAATTTAGTGTCCTTAAATTCTACTTAGGTACTAAAACATAATACTAACAAAGTAAGGACCTTACCTTTAGTTGTTTTTGCATGATATTATTAAGTCATGCAGTTGATAATACACTTTAAAGTGTAGAAATTAGAGGGATCTGAGTCTCAATTCACACTTTAGCTCATTTACAAATGACGTTGAATTAGTTTTGGTATGAAGGATATAAGCTATAAGTGCCAAATTCATTGCCATGATATTTTTTCATGAGAATTAGTTATAAATCAATAGGCTATGTCACCTATATTTTATAATTGAACTTTATTTTATTGACATATGCTTTCAGAAGGCTTTGATCGATGCATGTAAATTTATATTACTTTTAGAAGTTTAGTCACCATTATCATATTTAATACATCCATCTTCCTTTCAAAATTTTCATGATATTGTTTAGTCCTGATCAAATTCATATTTCTTATTTTCATCCAATTATGTGTGTAATAGTATGTGTCCTCTAATGGTGTTTTTTTGGGACATGTGGTGAAATTTCACTTTTTCACATAGCTTATACCTATTATTTGGCCCATGTTTCATGTCATTTTATGGATATGTGAGGTGATGAAACATGGTAGTTGATTATTTACATGACATTGTATCACTTGGTCATGACCTTTATAATATGTCATTTATAGCTAGCAGCCTTTATGTTTTAATATAATGACACATGGAATGGTCTTTCTTACTTACTATGTTTCTAATTTTTAACTTATATTTTTAATCCAAAGTCTATGATAAAGTGAGATGGTGACATGTGGATCAATCATGCTTAGTTTCACATGTGAATGATTTACAAGTTGAGAAAATTCTTGTGATGAATAAATATTAATAAAATTGGCATGATCTCACTTAGTTTCTTCTTTTTTAACTTATTTTTTCAATCCAAATCATGTGATATAGTGAGATGGTGACACGTGGAATAATTCCTCTTAGTCACATGCATTAATGATTTACAAGTTGAGTGAATCTTAAAATGAATCAAGATGAAGACACTTGTCATAATCTCACTTAATTGGGATGTTATAGGTGTTCAAAGATCATCATATCCTTGATGTAAATGCTAGATAAAAAATGGGTCTGATCACCCAATTTTTGATGGACCATTATAATATTTAAATATTTAAAAAGACATATATAATCATTCAAATTCTAACAAATATGTGACATATGCCAAATTCACTATTGACCTTGTGAATTAAATATGACCTATAAAGCATTATATGATAAAGTGAACAATAAAATTGATTAAATTTAATTATTTAAATACATTTAATTAAATCAAAATCTAACCCTTTAATTAATAATTGCCTTGATTTTAAGCCAAAATTCATGAAATAAAAACTGAACAATAAAGCTTGGGCTTTGGTATGTTTGGGGTCTAAAGTAATTTCATGTCTTAATGGGGACCAAATATAGAATTATTTTAGGATAAATTTGTCCTATTTGAATTTTTCAAAATGGCATGTGTTGGTCACAACACTATCAAATCACCCTCAATTGAAATCCACTCAATCCAAAACTGCACCAAAATTTCAAGTTGAAGATATGCAATGTGGGATCATGAAAAAACCCTAATATTGAAACCTACCCCTAAAGCCCTTGGGTTTACTAAGGAAGATAAATTAAAATTTAACCTAAGAAAACCTAGAGGAGGAGGAAACCAATTATAATTATCCTTTCTTATCCCAATGAGTAAGCATACTCTTGTCTCATTAACCTTCATATCCCAACTAAAAAATTATGGAGAGTATCTCTTATACTGCATGAAAACCACTCTAAAATGGCCATTTCTACTTTTCTCAACACCTTAATTTCACTTTCCCTACGTTAAAATAATTCAATTGCTTTTGTTCTTTTATATTTTTAAAATGTGTATTATTGTGATTGATTTATAGAACCTTGACAACACATCCTTGGTAGTACCAATAAATAATGAAACAAAGGCAAGTAAAAAATAAGGAGGTTGCACCCACTTCTGGCTGCATATTTCATAAATCTAGTACCCACATTTAACCATGAAGGGGAAAGAAAATAGTGTATTGTCTACCATCTCTCCATTATTTAGACACAAGTAACATCTTAATGGTTATGTAATGCCAATTTTATGGATTCTATCTCATGTGAGGATTATACTTTGTGTTGCCAACTAAGCAAAGACCATATATTTGGAAGACTAACCTTATTCCAATATATAAATATAGACCATTCAGATTAAGGATATAAAAATTAGGTCATTTTATTCCCCAAATTTACTAAATAAAACCCTAATTTAACACCAACCCACTAAATCATGTCTTTACCTAAATTAATGAAAATATTTATTTTTTTAGAGGATGTCAGAGAGTAATCTAATTTCAATAAGGTGAATAGGAGTCTCTTCCAAGATTTTCCATTTATATACTAAAAATTTGTAAGTATGCCTTTGAATCAAATAAACTCTTACCTTTTGGGCCTAGGTAATAGAATGCATTTCCCTTGTGTCTTCCATCTCATGAATTTAATTTAGTGACATGTGCCCATTCCATGAATCATCCCAAAACTATGATAGTCATCCATTATAGATTCCCTATTAATATGATCATTGATAATATATTTGTTATTGAGAATAAAATTTCATATGTGATAACCCTAGAAATAATTAATTATGGTGAATATCCTTTTTGGGCCCCAACATACAAAAATAATTTTACTCTAGAATTATACTCCATAAAACTTGGGGTTGTGAGTAGATACGCCATACCAAATTAGCCCTAATTACCTAATTTTAAAGCTCAAGATTTCTAATTATGGATTCTCCATCTAATTTTGGGATACAAACCTTATCCCATTTGAGAAAAGGGAATTTCATTTTGTCCTCGCATCCCTTCCATTGAAATTTATTCATTATGTGATTTAGTGATCTCAAAATATTATCCAAAATTTGCATAATTGACATAGTTTAAATTGGTAATATACTAAGCATATATTGTATTAATTTTAAGTGACTTACCAAATATAACTAATTTCATTTCCATGTATACAATATATTATGAAAGTAATGAATCAAATTGCCCCATAATACACACTTACAAACTCCTACAAATATTGAAATGCCAAGATAGTTTTTAGGTAGCTCATGAAATATGAGTCCTAGTATATGAAAAATCTAAATATGTGCTTGGTTACAGGTATTCATAAAAAAATATAAAATTTGATTCATTCATATATTTTCTAAAGGCATCATTATATTCCTCCATAATGTTTTTGAGTTGTCTTGCTTCTCTTTCTAAGGTCCCACCAAAGAGGAAAGTATCATCCATAAATTATTGATGAATTATATTTTATAGGTATTTTATTGTGTTAATATATATGATGACACCCTATTCTCTAGCTCAATTGATATTTATTCCTAATTCCTCAGCCATTAATATAAAAAGGATGGGTGAAATGGGATACCTTGACACAGTCTTCAAGTTACTTAAAAATAACTAGCTGAGAAACCATTAATCAAAACTAAAAATATATAACTATAAATTCCATTAAAGACCCATTCATACTAGTCCTTTCTAAATAAAAAATTCTCCAATATTATCATTAAAAAAATCTAGTTCACTCTGCCATATGCCTTTTTTATATCTAGTTTTTACAACATCCCTCTCCTATGATTCTGAGTGAAGGAATGAACAATCTCATGAGTGATAATTATCCCTTCATGAATATGTATTCATTAGACAAACTTCCTAGCTCAGGATAAATAAGATTATCTAAGATTATTTTAAATAAAAATGATATTGTCTTAGATATAATCATGTAGATGGTGTTGCAAAGGGATATCAACCTATAGTCACCAATGGAAACTTGGTGATCCCATTTTGAGATAGAGGAGATGATGGTGAAATTCAAATAATTAATAATATCTTTACTCCTTCAAAACTCCTCTACCAAAATAACCACTTCACCCCCACCAAATCCAACTACCCCTCCCCATAATTTTATAGAAATAATGAAATAATTTTGCCAAAGATCCATTTAGCCTTGAAGCTTTATCTTTATCCATGGGGAATACCACATGTATGATTTATATTATAGATAAAGGGGCCATAAAATCCCTATTTTTATGATTTCTAAATAGTCTATGTATGTTTCATAGATTCAAATTATATGCAATAATATTAGATGCTTCTTGGATTGAAATAAGTGATTGAAAAAATCCATGACCTCCTCTCTAATTGCTATAATTATTTCAAAAGTTCTACTGGCCTTATCTTTGATGTAAGATATTTAGTTGAAACCTCTCATACTTCTGATATAATTATGAAAGAAGTTATTTTCCCCCTATTATTCAACCAATTATTCCTTGAATTTTAATTCTAGAACCCCTATCCCCTCTACTCCCCCCAACCTAAACCTAACCTGCAATTCAAATGACGGATCCAAAAGAAGTTTTCCCTTTCTAAGGGTTTTTAAATCCATCCCAACTAACATAAAAACTTATACAATATGGAGGATTAAACTTCATCATGGATATCTCCTAAAAAATCTTCTTGAAGTGATATTTGTTCTATTTTATGTGACATGAATTAATAAAATTCATTCTCTCCACCATTCAAAACATCTTAGTTCTCTCTATATTCTAGGAATTGGGCCACCAATCATCCATTATTTAAAAAAAATAAGTTCTCTTAATCAAATAGATTTAAATTTAAAATAAAATTCATTGGGATATCCATCCTTAATAATCAACCACTTCACAATACATGATTAGAATAAAAAATTGGTATAATTTAAATTTCCAATTGCATTCCACTCAAGATGGCGCAATAAAAAAATCTATCCAACCTTTTATATATGTTACTAAAACCTAAGCATTTTTTTTTCAAGAGAAGAGACCATTTTTTGACACCACATGTAATGAAATATTTAAATACACAAATCTAAAGAAGTCAATATGAGATTGACAGGGGTGTTGAATTTCACCTCATTTTTCCACACTAGAAAAAATTACATTGAAATCCCACCAACACAAATATCTCCCTTGATAAAATTTCAATATGAAGAGAAATATACTCAAAACATCATCTCTTGAGGATTGGAGAGTTATGTCCATACACATTAAATAAGAAAAAATAATATTTGAGGAGAAAACTATAACTTTACAAAGCTTCCAACTCAAACCTTTTCCACAAAAATCCACCCTAATTGAAGAGGGAGACTAGACTAAATAGAAACATATCAAGGCTCCATTCATATCTAAAAATTATACCTTACATGAAAAACCATCTCCTATTCATTAGTGTGATTTCCTTTTGATCATCTAGTTTTATTTCCCAAATCATCAAAATGTTTGGTTTCAAATATAATAGCTAGCGCTTAACTAAATACAATAACTAGCATTTAACTAAGCATCACTTGTTAGGGGATTTTAATAAAATAATATTTTAGGATATAATATTCATTGTGATTTTGAGGATAATTCCACCCCTACCTTCCATATTTGAATAAATATTTGATAATATTTTACTTATCAATAGAGACCTCAATAACCATCTAGTCTATTTTAGATTTACACCCCCTTTCCCTTACCACAATTTGGAAAAGATGTGAGAATTTATATTTGAAAAATTGGAATATTTTTCCTATAATTCATCTCATCCTCAAATTTATTATTCAACTTTCAAGAACTCATTATCTTCAACATCATTATACCCTTCCCCCCAGGGGAGTCCTTAACTCCTCTTGAGTAGTGGATCATAAAAAATAATTAATCATATTAGTCTCTTAAGAAATTATTTCATAGTCTTTAAACATGGTGCTAGGGGAAAGAAGACATACTTGATCTAATAATTTTCATAGCCAAATTCATCTATTTCTATCCCTTAAATCCTAGGTGTCTCTTCCAAACCCTAGACACCAAAGTTTTTATAACCACTTATTTTCAAGAAATCCTCATACAGCTATTTTTTATCGACCCTGTGAAATTTCATGAATACCATTTGAATTTTTTAATGATGGTATCCTAGTCAATTATTTTTTAACGTGACCCACATTGTGTAACTTGAAGAAAAAGATATCACATCAATCCATTGAGACCAAAGCTGCCTTGCGATTTGAGGTTGATTGCTTCCAAGATTCCTTATTTTAGATATAATTATTTATTTATTTATTTCATATGTACCCAAAAAAATAAATTTGGTTTTTGGATCTATTTTAATGAAATCACCCAAGAGATCCCATATCTTAGATAGGAATTTAGTTCCATAGTAATCCATTATTAGTGCATATAGTTTGACTTAGAGAGGGTAGAAACCAAGCTTGGTGTTTATTACATCAAAATTAGGGATCCAATGCTGAAGCCATAACCCATATCCATTAAAAATCCATGGACACACCTCTTAAATTTATTTTTTATTTTTTAATTAGGGTAGATAGCTACAAATAATCCCATAGGAATAAATTTTGATGCAAATCCATTCCCCTAATGCACCTTTACTCAGAACTCCACCACCCCAATTGTTGGACATTTCCTTGAAATTTTCCTAACAAGCCTTTTTTCCTCGAATTCCATAATATTTTCCACAAATTTTAGGTTTTACACCACAAAAAAATTCTCAAGTATTTTCATAATTATTTTGTTAGATTCTCTGAACAATTCCTACTAGCAGTTTCTGAATATACCCCCAACATAATCATATTGGTCCCATTCACCACTCCAACTAGGATCTACCCATGCTTCCCAAAATAAGTATGTGACCTTATAATTTATTTTTTCATAGTTTGATAAAAATTTCCATACCCTTTACCACTTTTTTCATCATCAATCTTCCTACATGTAACTCGATTTCCTAGTCATTAGTGTTGCCTTGATCTAGAGTCTTCATCTACCTTTGAACCCTCACCATCATCCAATTCATAATTGAATTTAGATCTATAAATATCCATGTGAATTTACTTTTCCAATTATTTTCTTTCCTCTATTTCTACCTTTTTCTTATTGAGGTTCTTCTATCAACATTTTTTCCCAGGATTATTTTTGCATTTTTTATTTATTTTTATCATAATTTTTCTCTATTTTTTTACCATGCAAAGGCATCACCCTCATAATTTTTATTTTTATATTATTAGTTATATACCTTATTTATAGAAATAATATAAAATAAATTTTCATACAATGCTTTTTTTAAAAAAAAAAGCATAAAATTATTCATAAAATGAAATCTAAATTCCAAACAATATTAATATTCAATGTTTTTTCTTGAGGAAAAAAAGTTTAGAAAGAGGGTAGGAAGATGTAATGACCTCTATTTTATGTGTTATGATTTATTTTATTATATTAGTGGTTTCACATTTGATTTCTATTAGCATGATACATAGTTGTTTCAGTTGCTATTGAACTTGTACTTGGATGTTATTGAGACCCTGTTTTGAGATAATATGATGATATGTTATGTACCAGATATGTTTATATTGTCACATGGATGATTAAATTCAATTTTTTATATAATTATTTGATGTAAATTTAAATTTAAATTTAAATTACTTATTAATTTTGATATTGGTTTTCCATTTAGATATTGTTGATGTATCATTATGATGATTGCATGAACATAGAAAAATAAAGTAAGCTAGATTGGATCTAGTATTCAATAACAAAAGGTATAAAAAGGGTAATAATGAGTTATTGATATTATAAGCTAAGACATTCTTCTTTATTAAATTATTCACTTATCCATTTGGTTGATAAAACAAATTTTTTTTATATTTAGTCTTTGACTGAGATTTTGTTTCTTGGTCTAACTTCATGTCTTCTATGGTAAATAATTGTGTGTTATTCTCTTGCTTAGGGTTTGAGGAAACAAATATTGATATGGTTTTTTTGGAAAGTTAAGAGACCATTTAAGAATTGAAATATGGCCTATGCTTAGAACAAGTACATTGTAATTTGGTGGATGCTTTGAGTTGGCTTTCTTTATATGACTTTGTTTTATGGTTTTGACTTGTTGATTTAACCATATTGATGATTTGAATTGTAATGATTGAGGTAAACATAAATAGGTAATGTAATATTCATTAGTTTTGATTTGTTTTAATCATAACACAATGAATTTTTATTTTTTGACTCTATTGGGAATTAGGTCATGATGATCCAAATCCTAGGTCAACCACATCGAGTAGCTTTGAAGTCTTTTTATTTTAGTCATTTGGTAGTTTAATGAGCTCATTCAACCAAATCTTAGTAAAAATCTACCAATTTTTTTGGTGAAGGCCTAGTGGGATTGGTTTAATTTATTGGAATTTGGTTTTTTGGTTGCTTTTGGGTGAGAATGAAGGTTTTTTATTGGACCACATTCTTAGTTGTCAGTGGTAAGAATGCATGACCTAAATGGGATTTAATGGAAATTAATAGAGTTTGTGAGGGCTAAGTTTATGTTCCCTAAAATAATTTGGGAAATAATTTTAGTACTTTTACCTGCCTAAGTTGTTGTTATGTTTCACTTTAGGATGATAAGAACAAGATCTGGTGATTTAGATGATGACAATAACTCAAGAATTGATAATTTAGGTAGAGATAGAGGAAGAACTAGGGGAAGAAGTAAAGGTTATGGATCCTAAAACATTAACTCAGGTGGAGAAGAGCCTCATGTTAATAATGTTGGTATCAATGTAGGTAAACCTTTTGTTAATACTCCTAGTTGAAACCCAACTTCTAATCAAGAAGAAGTTATCAATGGGATATTAACTGATGGAGTGTTATATGCACCCATAAAACCATAGGATCACTTCTGCACACCATTACCACAACATTTGACACATATACATTGCAAATAAAATAAAAAAAAAAAAAAATTATACAATAGTCTCTCAACGTATATTCACAATCTTTGTGTGGGTCTCCACAACTAACCACTTACTCCCTTCATGTACCTTACATTCCTCCATTTGAATTCTCATAATAGTATGAGTTTATCTATTTTGATTTAAAAATTCAAAATCTAAAAGGTGAATATCAATTTTTGTATTGATATGCTCAAATTATGAATAGCCCAACCGGTTATTAATGCTTTGTTAAAAACTTTGAATTGAAGGGTCATGGATTCAACCCCCTCCACACACTTTTTTGTTTGAATTCTACCCTTTAGAAACATAGAGGGGATAATTTTGAATAGTTGGTGGTATGGTAGAAAAGGGAGACATTATTTTTACGATGGTGGACATCAGTTTTTGTAAGATTTTCAATCCTCATCCGAGGCTTATTATTTTGAGATGTAAAGGGAGCCATATATTGTAAAGGGGGATCCTTTTAAATAAATAAGTTTTTTTTTTTTAGAGGAAACTTTTATAATATCATGTGTCAAAGAATAGAGGGTGATGTCTAGTCTGATAGGAGGTTAGACCCCCTCACAAGAAAAAAAACCTTCTCTTTCTTTGATTTCACGTTCTTGATTGCACTCAAGGATGCATTTTTTGATGGAGTATAATGTCCCATTTTTGAGTGTGCATTATATTTTTTATCATGTTTTGTACTCAGAGACGCATTATCAATAGAGCCTGACATCTTACATTCTTGGGTATGTTTTTGTGCCACTTATTATACCTTTCACTCAGGCTTGAAAAAACTAAGATTATAGTTGTCATATGTGATCACCCTGACACATGTTCATATGATTTTTTTTCATGCTCCTATTATGCACTTTTCACATACTCACATGTAGGCATCATATTTCACCATCCGTATTCATTTGGGATGGATTTTAGATTACTTTTGGTGACATCAACATTTTTTGTGAGGATTTTACCAATATGGTTCCTTTATTATTTATTTTTTTTTTCCATACACTAATCCTTTATTTTATGAGCAACTCTCTTTTTCTTGATGGTATCTTCTATAAATTGATAACATTATGTGTTTCTTACATCATCTAGTATTTTTTGTTTTGAGATTATTTTCTATACTCACATTGAGTTATAAAGTGACATGGGGGTTTTTTGATTCAACTTTGTTTACCTTCATGTATTTTTGTGCTCTATTATAGGTTCATTTTCACTCTTTCAATTACTTGACTTTCCAATCACCACCAGGACCATCTTCTTCAGAGATATTTGATCTGTATCTTTGACACTTTTTGATAGTTGACATTCTCCTTCAGATTTATTATGGAGCTTGATCTCTTTTTGAAGAGTAGTTATTTTGGTGAATATAGTGTTAGTATGATAGTGTTTAAGTAGTGGATTTATCCTATTAATATAGACCTTTGTGTGTCACTCTACCCAATCAATAGTATGGGGGGTATGGTGCAGATCTTGCCTTTTCAGTTGTCATGTTCCTTGCTAACCCTTGGCACATATTGTACTTATGTAATCAATCCAAGAGATACCTTTATCAATGATTGACCCCATAATTAAATTAAAAACATCCCACCTCTTATATTTTAAGTTGAAGACTTAGGTGATGTAGTTGATGCATGGCTAGGTAATTTGTAAAATTACTTCAATATGTATAACATGCCCAAAATTGTGAGGGTAATGATAGTTATTTATGAGTTGGTTAGTGTTGTAGCTCTTTAGTGGAACCATCTCTATATTTTAGAGGGTTATCAACCTTTGACACATACCTGACCTATTTTTGAAATAAGTATCTTAGTACCAATTTTAAAGAATAAAAGATAACATATTTTCAATTATTAAAGAAAGAAAACATGTCTATAACAAAAATATGAGAATAATTTTAGAAATTTATTACATCATGTGAACTATATGCATAATGAAGAAACCAAGATAACAAAGTTTAATCTTGGATTGAAGGAGATATTGGTGCATGACATTAATATGATCAACCCAAAAACTTTTACTGTTGCCATTAAATCTTCTCAGAAGAGAAAGAAAGGTCTCAGTAGAAAATGAGACAAGATTTCAAACTTAATAAAAAATAGTCTAAATATGAAAATATTTATCCTTCACCCAAGGAATTCAAAATTTTTGATTAGGACCACATAATTACTAGGAGAAATAGTGGTTTTAATAAGTTTTAGGGTCAACATAAAAAAAATAAATTTAAGAATTCTTTCAAAACTGGGACTTTAAAAAAAAAATCAGTTACAAGAAAATTAGAATTTACCTACCAAAGGGGAAAACACTATACCTTTAGCACCTCAGATGACTATAGTATGTTGGTAATGTGGTGATAACCACTATTAAAAGGATTATCATAAATTAAAACTAGATAAATTAGATAATCATACGGTTTATGAGGCTATTGATAATAGAAATACTAAATTTCAAGCCACCTTTATTGAAATCAGAGGTAATCTAGATGGTTTTTCAATTTCAATTCTAATTTATTTTGGTACAAATAATAGCTTTATCTCTCCTAATGTTGTTAATAAATACAAAATTAATCATACTAGTCTAATAAAAATGTGGGAGGTTAAATTTGATATAGGGGAAAGGGTGCTCATTTCAAAATTCTTAGAGAAAATATAGCTTAATTTTAATGTTTTCTCAACTAAAATAAACTTGTTTTTAGTACCTTTGGGATCTTATGACTTAATTATAAGAACTGATTAGTTATATCAATATAAAAACACATTGGATTATAGTAATAAAATGTGTAATGTTGTGATGACTTGGAAAAAACTATTAAAATCTAAAGTGTTAATAAACTTAAAAGTGTAAAAGCTACTTTTGGACCTGCAATGAAAAGGGCTATGCAAAGGTTATACACTTTATGTTATTGAAATACAAGAGGTGACTTTGGATAAGGAAATAATTTATCAAAATCTTCTTTTTATGAATGAAGTTTTTGATGTTTTTACTAAAAAATTATCTAGACTTCCTCTTAGGTGTGAATTTGATTTTGTTATTGGTGTTATATTGAGAGATGCCCCTACATCTAAAGCTCCATATCATATGAAAGTGATTTATTTATAGGAACTTGAGGTTTAGATATAGTAACTATTATAAAATGAAAGCATTAGACCAATTTTTCCTCCTTTAGGTGCTTTTTTTATGTTTCTAAAAAGGAAAAATGGTACATTAAGGCTATGTGTTGACTATCACATACTCAACAAGGTCACAATCAAGAATAATTATCCTTTTCCAAGGATAGATGATTTTTTTAGCCAAATGAATGGTGCAAAATTATTTTAGATGATTGATATTAGATTAGGTTACCATCATCTAAGAATTAAGGAAGAGAACATCCATAAGACAACTTTCTAGACTCTATATGGTCATTATGAGTTCACGGTAATGCTCTTTGGATTGACAAATACACATGTTGCCTTTATGAACCTTATGAATAGTGTATTTAGAGATTATTTATAAAAAAAAAAATCTTATTTTTTCTTGATGATATACTAATCTATTCTAAGAATGTATTTTAGTGTGAGAAATATTTATGTTTAGTTATGCAAAGATTAAGGCAACATAAGATTTATAAATAAGCATTTCTCAAAACTAAAATACATTACTTGAGACATATTATTAGCAAGGATGGCATTACTGTGGATATAGAAAAAATAAAAGCTATTTAAGAGTGTCCTAACCCTACAAACGTATATGAAGTATCTAGTTTTATTGGTTTCGTCGATTAATATATAATGTTTGTGAAAAACATTTCCATATTGACTAATCCCATTACTTATTCACAACACAAGGGTAACATGTTCATTTGGACTTTGGCTTGTGAAAAATATCTAAAGAGGTTTAAATAGATATTAACTACAACACCCATACTTGTTATTCCATATCTTAATCATAATTTTGAAATATGGTCTAATGCCTCTAAAGAAGGGGTGATATTCTTATACAAGATGGAAAAGTGGTGGCATATGAGTCACATAAGCTCAATGACCGTGAAAATAGTTATCCCATGAATGAATTAGATCTTTCTATTATTGTGCATGCTTTGAAGTAGTGGAAACATTTAGGTAATCATTTCAAAATTAAATCCGATCATTGTATCTTGAAATATTTATTTACTTATGATAATCGTAATGTTTGCCAACATAAATGACTACAATTTGTGAGACAAATTGATATGAACATTGAATATTTCAAAAGTAAGGATAATCATGTTGTTGATTCTCTCAGTCGATACTCGTATCTTGGCATCTTTTCTATTTTACAAGGTAAATTAAAAACTATTATTTTAGAATGGTAGCTTACTAATGAATTCTATCATGAAGTAAGTGCAGGTTTGGCTAATGAGCCTATAAAAAAGAAATTTGTTTATTTTCCTATTGAAATTGATGGCCTATAAAGGCATAAAAAAATTTGTACCCAAGTTAGGAGACAACAAAATATCTTGCTGAAAGAAATGATATAACATCTCATTTTGCTTGTTTAGGGGTCACAAAGATGACACATGAACTAAAAAACACTATTATTGGCCTGGCCTAAAGCATGATGCTATCACTATTATCTATTGATGATGTTGAAAACCTTGACTTTGGCTCGTCGTATCACCTAAAAATAGATGGTCAAATAGAGAGGCTTAACCAAGTGGTTGAGGACATGCTAAGAATATATCTTATAGATTAACAAAATAAATGGAAAGATTTTCTACATTTAATTGAATTTGTTTATAATAATTTTCATCACTCTCTAATTAAATTGGCTCAATTTGAAGCTCTATATGGGTGTAAATGTATAACCACTCTTAGATGGAATAGCCTAGAAAATAAATCCATTGTTAGCCCTAATATATTACAAGAATATGATGTGTAAATGGTATTAACTCACCAAAATTTGAAGGTTGCTTCAGATAGACAAAAGAGATATGAAGATGTAAAAGGGACTCCTCATGAATTTCATATTGGTGAATAAGTATTTATGCATGTTAGACTGTAGAAAAGTTCTATTAAAATTGTCAAATCTTCTAAATTGGCTCCTATTTTTGTTGAACCCTTTAACATTATAGAAAGAATCAGTCATGTTGCCTACTGATTAGCCCTTCTTCTATCTCTGTCTAAAATTCATGTTATTTTTCATGTTGTTTTATTAAAAAAATTATGTATATGATCCTTCTCATATTTTGGATTTAAAAAATCTTCAAGTTTCGAAAGATGAAAAGATGTAGTTAGAACCAGTGAATATCCTACACCATTATAGTATTAGACTATAAAATAGAGAGTTTTTACAAATTTTGGTCCAATAGGATCCATTATCTAAGTGAAAAGATACTTAAAAAGATGAACAACTTTTCAGGGAGCATTATCCTTGGCTATTTTAGTTGTCAGGAAAATTTTATTTTAAGTGGGAGAGGATGTCATGACCTCAGTTTTGTGTACTCTGATTTATTTTGTGAGATTGTTGGTTACAAATTTGAATTATGTTAGCATTATACAAAACTATTTTAGTTACTATTGAACTATTATTTTAATATTATTGAGACTCTATTTCATGATATTATGATGATATGTTATGTATTAAACATATATATGTTATCACATAGATGATTAAATTTAATTCAATACAGAATTGATTGAAGTAAATTCAAATTGAAATTGTTTATAATGTTTGATATTAATTTTTCATTCAGATACTAATATTGTGTCATTATAATGATTGAAGGAATAGAAAAAATAAATTAAGCTTGGTCGGATCTAGTATTTAGTAGTAAATTATACACAAAGAGTAATAATGATCTATTGATATTTTGAGCTGAGAGATTTTGAGCTTTATCCTATCTAGTCTTTCTTGACTATTAAGTTTGCTTATTCATTTGGTTGATTGGAAAATGTTATTTTCAATTTAGTCTTTGACTGTGATTTTATTTCTTAGTATGACTTCAAATATATTGTGGTAAGAAATTGCATGTTATTCTCTTACTTAGAGTTCAAAGAAACCAATATTAATATGGACTTTTTAGATGATCAATAGATCACATAAGGCTTGAACTATGGTTTATGCTTGGAATAAGTGCATTGGAATTTTTTAGATGCTTTGAATTGGATTTGTTTCTATTAATTTTATTTATTTATTTATTTTGATTTGGTGATTTAACCACATTGGTTTCTTAATTACAATGTTTAAGGGGGACCATGACTAGGTGATGGTATCTTCATTAGTTTTTATTTTTCTTAATCATAGTATAATGAACTTTGAGTTTTTGACTGTATTGATAATTAGGTTATGATGACCCAAATTCTAAGGTTAAATCCATTGAATAGATTCAAAGTATTTTTAATTTGATCATTTTGTAGTTTGGTGAGCTCATTTGGCCAAACCCTAGTTATACTCTACCAATTTTTTTGGTGAATCCCATTGAAGGCCTAGTGGGACTTGTTTGCACTATCTAAATTTAATTTTTTAGTTGCCTTTGGGTGAGGAGGGGTTGTTTGTTAGATCATGTTCTTAGTTATTTATAATAAAAATGTAAGAACTATATGGACTTTACTATTAGTCATTAAAGTTTTTGAGGGCTCAGATGAGTGCAAAGAGAATATTAGTTTTTGTTTTTCTAAGAGGACACATTATTCTCTACATTATATGTGTGTTCAACAAGTGGTTTTCATTTTTGCTATTATGTTGTGTAAAGAGTAATATTTTTTCATGCCCTGTATGGGCAGAGAGTTTAAGAAAAAACCATTATAAGTTCATGGTGAAGTCTATAGACTTCAAGATGAACCCATAATGTTTAAATAGACTCATAATAGAATATACTTTGATGGTAATGTTGTAATTTGATTCCTTAATATATGGAATAATGTTGGGATTAAATTTGTGTAAATTTTGTTTAATGTTGGTATAAGTGTGGAATATAATTGAAATATCATTGGGATAAATTGGTTAAGGTGTAGGTTTATTTTGACTCTGTTGTTTACTATTGTTTTAAAGTAATGGGTTTTGGTTATTTGCATTACCATTTGATATTCTACCTATTTTTGAAGTATGGTCAATTTTTGGAGAGTATGGTGAACCATTTTGAGGCTATTTCTTGTTGATAATAGTTGTATTGAGGATGTGCATTGGCTATAGGTGCTCATTTTGAGTTTTAATTTGAATGGCTTATTATTGGTTGTATGAAACACTAGGATTTCATATGAAGTTTGAATTTATATCTTTATTTATATAGGAGTGGTGTTTACATTATTTTGACAATTATTATATGAATTTTGATTTGGACTCTTTTCACTTTGAATTTTCACTTATTTGTGACTCTTTTTAATGTCATTATATTGTGACTCTTTTGGTGTCATTTTGATTTGGGACTATTTGATTTCTACTTATTGTGAATAAGAGTTGAGATTAAAAGTATTATTGAATATCCTTAGTAATATTTGATCATTAAAATACTTGTAGGGTTCATGGTTGAAGAATTCAAACATATCATTTCAAATGTTGAATAATGGTACTACAATTAATCAAGGGTGATTTTATTTTCATGCACTACATTGCAATCCTTTACATTTCATTTTTCATGTTATTTATTTAAAATCTTAGAATCTCCATTATTAATCACCCTTATATAAACCCTACTTTTGAACTCCACATCTAATTAATGGATGGGGTGGTCTAGGGCCACTAATGGGAGGTTGATTGAGCAGGACAGATGAGTGTTTGTATGTTGCTCTTTAGAAGATGATCAAAGTTATTGTATTCTTATTGTATTTGGATTTATATTATGTTGTCATTTATTGAAAGGCATGATTTAAATCAATGTCTCATTATATGTTAGTAAATGAAAGTCATGGTTAAAAAACTTAATCTTTAAGTGTAATGAAATTTTATTCAAAGTTTAAAACAATAAGTTGTTATGTTCATAGATATAAAGTGGTTTTAATATTCACTTATGCTGTTATTATAAAATGTGGGTTTTTTTCTCTCTTTTCCTATAAGTATAGAGTTATATGAAATTTATTAAATAAGTGAGATTATCTTTAGATTATGAACATTAAATTTATTGTTCAATATTTAATTGTATCTATTACTTAAGTTGGAGATAATAATTAGTTTTGTTATGTCTTAAATGAGAATATATTTAGTATTATAATGTTGATTTATGAGGATTGATATTCATTTTTTATATTGATCAATGGATAAAAAGTTTATATAACTTATTGATAAGTTAATTTTGGTTGATTGCTATATTTATATTAATTCAAAGAGTTGCAATTTTAGAATGTAGATGTTGACCAAATTTTGACCCCAAGTCAAAATTACTCAACCCCTCTAGGTTGAAACTTTCATATGGTTTTTCAAAACCTGTATATGGTCTTTTCATGGTCTTAAATTATCCTAAAGGGTCTCTATATTGTCACACTAGTCATTGTATAACTTTGTCTAAAGTTTGATCTTATGTGTACTTGTCTAGTCTTAGGGGTCATTTATGAGGTCTTAGTGTTTTCAAGTGTGGTAAAAGGTTTAACATGGTTTAGAGTCATTATAAAATTTTATTAATGTGTATTGAAGGACATATTATCATGTGTTAACATTTTATTATGTCCTTATGTGCTAAATTGCTATTTTGGTCACCTTTTGGCTTATTTAAAAGAGTTGTACGTACCATTATTCAATAAAAATGTTTCAAGAAGGTTAATAAATATAATTGATGTCAAAGAACGTTCATGGGTGATCAAAGAATAAAAAAATATATATTTCAATGACTAAACTAAGCAAATTACCTCTTTACAAGCACTTTTGGGAACTTGTATGGCCTTGAAAGATCATATTTTAGTTAGAAATGGTTTCAAAGTGTCCTTTGGGATTCCATAGATAATTTTTA